>JBBBDQ010001981.1:0-437500 GCA_037127315.1 Ascarosepion bandense | reverse complement strand
TTCTATGGGATTACACCATCTACACAGACAGAAAAATTGAATCAAATATGCCAGACATTATTGTAAAAACGACAAAGGAAAACTTGCCTATTAATTGATATGGCTTGTCCAGCGTAATATAGCAACCAAGGAATTCGAAAAACTGTCAAAATATAAAGACGTGGAAATTGAAATAGAAATAATGTGCAAACTGAAAACAAGAATTGTGCCAATGTTAATAGGTGCACTTGAAATGATAAAAAGTGGAACAAAATAATACACTGAAAAATCGCTGGAAACCCCAACTTAAGAGATATACAAAAATTATCTTGTTAAGTACAGCCCACACAGCCCACACGCTAAAGAGAATTTGTCTTTGTAATGCTAGGGATGTTCGGGGCCATAGAAAAACATGAAATGGAGCCATAACAACACACCACGACTTGCCTTAGGTTTTCTCGCAGACTTGGTAGGTAGTGCAACCATAGCAGAAATTTAAATATGATGAAAAATGACAACAACAACAACAATAATAATAATAATAATAATAATAATAATTAATTATTATTATTATTATTATTATTATTATTATTATTATTATTATTCGTTTTCTAAATTATTCTGCTATAAATCAGCAAGTTTAAATGGAGAATATCAAGATATTTCATATATTTTATTTTCTTTATCACACATAAATTAAAAGAAAAGCTATCACAACGCAACAGAGATTTATCATCCTGGAACAAACTGCTAAAAATTTATATAAATATAAAATAGGGAAACCTATTTTAATATATATTCACGTATGCAGTTCCGCTGCAGTTTACAGTGCTCATGGAAAGCAGCTTTAATATAATAGAATAAAGATAACAATAAAACACTAAGGCAGTTTTTTATTAATGGCTGAAATAAACTTTAGGTCATTTAAATCATTAATCCTTTTTGTCGGTTAGAATTTTGGCGCTTGCAAAATTCAGGTCACTGAAGAAAATATACAGTATATCCAAAAACCAGAAATATTTAGATTTACACTGTGCTGAAAATTTACAGACATATAACGAAATAAAAATTTAGTTGGATCACCACATCTAATATTTATGTTTTTGTTCTCTTTTAAGCTACTAATGTTCTCTCTTTGCTTTATTTTCAAATAACTGTAAAAATTGAAACAATTACAAAATTCGGTGGAAAATTTCCATTTTTTTAAAAACCTGTATATATATATTCATAAAAGCGCAGCGTTAACTAAGTTTGAAACATTCAGGCGAACAGTAAAAAGGTTATTAATTCATATCGCAGTGATATTCCCTGAATAAAGATGAATTGTCCTGTTTGACAAATTGAGCATTTGCAAACTACGATTGGTCAAAAACTTACCCTGTTGCTGGAGTACACTATCTAGTTAAAGTCCCTACAAATAATATTAATTTTATTTTGTAGAAATATCTAAATCATTTAAGTGATTGGCATTCAATAAAATCCCTTTTCATATAAAAACAATTCTATCTAAGTATTCTTAATATGGATGTTCAATGTGTTTAATCGGAACATACAATGCTTGCATCTCCAGTTTAGTAAATTGTGTACACACATGCATAGGAATTAACTAAATTGTTCAAGAAAAACTAGCCAGCGAGCTTCAGACCAATGTTTAAAATGACTTCAAACTGGACCACGTTGCTGAGGATACGAGCATGACGTCAGTGCGTAGGTCGGAAGAAGACAGCTTAAGCAGCATGTAAACGAAACAAAAATATCATTAAGTGATGAAGCTATTAGTGCTATGTTATTATATATATATATATATATATATATATATATATATATATATATACTATAGTCATATATATATATATATATATATATATATATATACTATAGTCATCGGCAGACAGATCTGTTTCGCTGTATCACAGCTCATCAGTACCGTTAGACTCCGATTGCTTGTAACCCAGGATTGAAACCCGACCGAATTGGCGTCAGTCGCCGATTCTACCTCTGGGCCACGAGCGTTTGGTAGAAGAAATCAGACTTTTTAGCGGGTATATCATTATACACGCCGAATAGCCATAGTGCTCTAATTTATTATTGAATGAGCGATGCGTATATGCCGGAGTAACTAGTGTTTTCAAAGTCTCCCATTCTTCAAAGAGTGCTCAATCAGGGTGTGAGAGCGAAATTACTATATATATATATATATATATATATATAGGGTGTTTCAAAAATAGATGGCGTATTTTTGTAACTTTGAATAAGTTTTATCTCTTTGTTTTACCAACTATTTACATACAATACTTATTTTCTTTTCTTTTTCTTTTTTTATTTTAGTATGCCATTTGTGTGTAAATTGTCGAATACAAATTTCTTTATTATATATTAATCTGAAATATCTCTTTCTGACTCAAGAAAATACTATTTATTATGATTTTTCTTAAAAGTTCCTCGTTTCGCGTATGTTCTGTTGCTGCTATTTGTACAGTTTTAATGTGGAACACATTATTTTGTATACTCTGAAGACGTTCTCCCAGATAAAATGGTGGACCTTTTCCTCGCTAATATAATGCCGGACAGCAGCACGTATTTATAAATAAAAAATAAAAAAAATATCTTTAATTGCTTCTTCGGTGACTTTGGCGTCGACAGTGGGCATTGATTGGTAGGTCAGCTCCCCTACACTGAGTGAAACGGGCACTACATCCGACTTTCTGTGTCTCTCCTTGTTTTGTTATCTGAATTGCTGACAGCAACCTGCCAAATTGATGACTGCTGCTCTCTGATCTAACTTAAAAAGGCGTGTCACCTTTGACGCCGAGTCTTTCAGATACCCGTTGCTTTGAGCTTCACCATTGTTTCGTCAAAATGAAATTCATCTTGACAGCTACATGTTTTTTGCATTCTCTGACTTAAAAATGGCAATTTTTTAAACATCTTGCACAAAAATGCGAATAAGCTTTAGGTGATATTTTATACCGAGCAAAATAATGTATAACAATTAAATAATAATTTATTTTACGATTCTTTGTTTTAAATGATATTTGTTTCATTTTTAGAAGGCATTGTTATTCAAATGTTTTGTTCGATTTCGTTATTAATTTGAATCATTAAATCAATTTTTTACTTCAAATTTTGTCCTTGCTTTAGTGAGTTGTCTCCTTTAAAATTGATTTTTTTATAAACCAAAAGACAAGATTATCAATGTTATCAATTTTTAAAAAAAATATTAGGTTGTCCCAAAAGTTTGTAAACACTTGCAAAAAATTGAAATTTTACTCGCCAAGTAATCTAAGGTTACCAGAATATACTTGCAAAAAATTGATATTTTACTCGCAAAAACAACAAAATTTATTGCTCAAGACTATAACCATCATTTTCCAAGACTTTCTGTCATCGATCTGCAAGCTTTCGGATATGGTCAAAGTACCATTCAACCGGCTTTGAATCAATTAATTCTTAGTATGCTTCCTCCTTTTCATCAAACGAGTCGAATCGGTGGTCCTTCAAAAGTGTTGCATTGAGCGGAAAATGCCGTAATCTGATGGAGCACAGTCAGGACTGTAGGCTGGATGTGGCAGAAACTCAACGCCCACCCGCTCTTCAAACTTGACTTTGGTCTTCCTGGCGGTGTGTGACTTGGCATTGTCCTGCTGCATCAAAGCGCGCTTTCGGTTGTTCAGAGTCAAGTCACTCAAGTTGCTGACACTAATGTTCAGCACTGATAACACGACCATTCGGAACCAACTCAAAATGCACGGTTCCTTCAAATTTCCACCAAACGCACAACATGAGTTTCTTGCCAAATCGATCTTGTTTTGGAACTGACGGTGTCTTTTGCTCTTTCTGAACCCATCGCTTGTCACGATTGTGCTGGACCAGATAGAACCATTTCGTAAGTGTTTACGAACTTTTGGGACAACTTAATATATTTTACAAGATTATATTCACTATATATATTTTGTTCATAACATAAAGAATATTTTGGTTAATAAGCGTTTATGCAAAACATTATTTTCGTGAGGTAATCGAACATAGTTTATAATCAAATTTATCATTCTTTGAGAGATAGACTGGGAGTAAATATGGCTGCAAATCATTTGTTTTGGAATACTTAATTTTGGTATACTATTAGTTTATTGCTTAACTATGTTCGAGACATATAAATTCAGAAAAAATTAAGATTCGTTTTCTTTATTTTTTTCATTTCTTTATAAGCATTCTCAGAATTATGAATATGTGTAAAAACTTAAAGTTGGTTACTTATTCGAATTTAATACAAAATAGCTGTAATTTGTTCTTTGGTTTCTTTCAAGGAAGCCTGCATATAGGGTTTATACGTGAAAAGTGCCTGAAAAACGGGCGCCATTGCTAATCATCAATCACAAAATTTCGGTGATTTTCAGGATTTAAAATAAATCCGTCTCCACTATTTTTTGTTTTATATTCAGTTTTTCATTTGTTCGCAATTACGATATCGGGAAAAGATTTTCAGCAAATTTGTTATCAGTTTGTAACTTCAAATTAAATAAATGGACGTGCAATAAAAGTTTAAAAGTGCCTAATTCTCAACTTAACCTAAAGAATATGACGGTGTTGTGGAAGGCAGAAAAGCTAATGAGAATTTTGATAACTTATAAAAGAAAGAAACTATTAAAACAATAGAAAAATTAATAGAGAAAAAGATAAGTTTCTTTTTGCTGAGACTAAATCAATATTTTTTCATGAAACATTGAGACGCGTATCAGACAATTAAAGAAGGCGCCAATGTCTTGAAAGAATCTACCGAAAGTACTTTCTGTGGGTGATTTGAGAGTAGTGTAGCTTTATCTATGGCCTACATATTACATCGGGTTCAGATAATAACTTCATCTCGGTGCTGAATGTTCGAAGCAAATAAGATCTCCATAATTAGATTGAAGATTAGTGCCCTTATAGCTTAAGCGTAGTAAATACTATTTCTCTATTTTGTTTACTACACACATTTCAAGTATGCCAATGCACTAGTTATTTATATTTATATTCTTTTCTACTGAATATTATCTAATTCTTCCCATAGACATGTAGAATCTTGAATGTCATAACACATGACAATTTCTTGACCTTTATAACTCTTAGAAAATCTTAATTTTGTAATATCACTCTAACGATTTCGTGTCATGGGCTAGCAACAAAAGTTTTAGATATGTTATGCAAAGTTTTTCTGTGTCCATCAGGCCCTCAATATATCACGTCAGTGTTGAATTTTCAAAATCCGATGGTACTAGAATTAAAAGGGGACCGTTGAACAAATTTGAGACATAATACGGGAATAGGGCAACTCCACTCTCAGAGGGCACAGAGAATAAAAAATGCATCGAAAAAACAACAAAATTTGTATGAATTGAGTGCTACATATGGATATAGAGCGGTAAAAAAAAACACATTATTTAGCGCTACAACAAATAAAATGTTGTGGGAGGCAAAAGACACGTCATTTTCATTGTCAATGTCCTTTCAGGACGTAGGTGATCATGGATTTCCACTTGGCTCTTTCTGTTGGCGCTCTTGATATTTCTTTTTACCTTGGTATCTCTTCAAAACCCCACTCCACCATCTCTTTGCTCACACCTAACAAGTACGTTTCGTGCTGCATTCCCCTGTCTCTCTTTCCCTTTATCCGACCTGTTAGTATTAAATTCTCTAGGATTTCTTTCCTTATTAGATTGTCCAAATACCTCATTTGTCTCCTACTGATATTATATGAACTTTTTCTCGTTTGCTTCCTTTACAACACCTCATCGTTGTACACGTGAACCGTCCATATCGCGTAAAAAAAAGGTATTTATTCAAATCTCTGTACACAATATAATTACATTTTTTATATATTGTGTATTTATCATCATATGTTGTTTATTTGGTGATTTCTATATAATATAAGATGTTAAAATCTCAACTCTCACGCACAAAAACATGCACGCAAACACCTATATATGCTGTTCGACCAAGGATAATACTATAATTAAAATATATGAAAGTTACGAGAATTTAAAAAATTCGTTCAAGTCAAAAGAATATCGTCCAAAGAAACGCACAAACGATAAATAATTAATTCCCTATTCTTATGGATGAATTTGTTCTAAGATCTTTAAGATTCCTCTCCTTATTTTGAAAAATATGCTTTCATGAAAGATTCCTGTTACATGAGCGTTTGCAAAAATGTGAAATCAATTATTGTAAATCGCTCGAAGACGCCGAAAATTAAAACTCAAGGTCACGAAATATCTCGTTTCTACATAAAAAAAATATTACAAATATCTGCAATAAAACTTTGTACTAATTCAGTTATGAATAGAAACTAACAAACTGACTAATATATATGACCTTGTATTCCAATTGGTATTATCAGTGTATTTTAACGATAGACTTTATAGGATTTACCAGACTGCACGGAAATAAATACAACAATGCAAGAATTTATAATATCACACTCACTGAAAAAAATACCAGTTAAAAAAAAAACATGAATATATGCTATGTTTTTTACAATATTTATAATAACAGAATCAGATGGAAAACGTTATTATTCCTAAGAAATATGCAGGGAAACAAGGAAAAAGGCCTGAACATTTTCAGTTTAAAAACCAAGAAATATATTACAGCAATCTTAGAATTAATTTGAATGAGGTATGATTTCCATATTCAATATAAATAAAATTTTAAAAATCGAAAAAAATGCAAATATCTATTAAAAATTGAAGTAAAAAAATAACACAAAAAACACAAAATATCTTTATTAATATTGGCAATTATCAAATATTTATGAAATAAATATAAAATTATACGAAATAAATAATTGGAATATCACCAAATCTTTAAAAAAAACTCCCGATGCCGGTTTGAAATACGCAGGTGATTGTTTTTAATGTTTTCAAAACTTCAAAACAGAAAAATATACTTTCTTAAAAACAAATATATAGTTAAATTTCGCTAAAATCTACATTGTGTAGGAAATATTTTCTCGCAAATTACTCGAATATCGGGCCAGAAAAAGAAAATGCCGAAAATTAAAATCGCCGGTACAATATCGCGAACTGCTATCCACCTAACCAGTCAGACCAAAAAACATTTTCACCCGCTTCGATAACAACGACTGCTTTTATCGGTCGATCAATTTTTCCATTGGCCGACAACCCAGAGAGGACGCTAAATATTTGCAAATATTTTTATAGCAACTACTGCGGACTTTTTTTATTTTAATATTCCGTCTTCATCATGTTATGCGGAATATGTGTCCCTTTTTTTCCGTTTGTGTCTGTAATTTTATTTTTCGCCGCATTTTCCTTCGTAGTACTAACGCTTGATTTCACGAGGTAAGTCGCCGTTTTCTTTGCTATATATTGATAAACAATTCGGATATACACATATAAGTCTATCTTGTCGAAGATTCATGTTATTCTGAAACATGTATTTAAAAAATCACAAAACGGCACATTTGATGTAGCACAAGACTCATTTGACAGAGACAAAAATTCAGATTTGATGGGAATATATATCCTAAGTAAAAGCCACGAAATAATCCATATAGACAACCGCGGATTATGACGGATTATTAATAGCACATGTCCCCCACAAAAAAAAAAATGATAGAATAAAGGAAATCTTTTACTGACATTTAAAGATCTAGGTTTTGAAATGAAACAGATAAGGTGGTCCAATATTTATATCTACAATTTAATTTAAAAAATGGTATAGTCTCATTCATGTATGAAATAAAACGAAACTTTAAAATACCTAATCAATCACATCCATAAATGAATAGATCACAGCCTAAAAACGCAATATTTAAAAGAAAAGTCTGGCTCATTTAAAATACAAATCACTTCCAAGCCTACACATAAAAAACAAAGTCGAAAATTATCTGATTTAACCCAGCATTGAAATTAAAATTAAAAATCAAAATGAGAAATATACATTTAATTCGCTTTGATAAACACTTTCCAAAAGGCTTAGAATTAAACAAAATTTTCCATATAAATTAAATTCCACTGAGTTAGAGCTGTACAAGTAATGTAGAATATTACGTAAAAACAGACTGACAAAAACCTAAATAAGAACGTGAAAAACAAAACAATTAACAAAGAATTTAACTGTAGACACAAAAGAAAATTCCTCACTCACTGAACTTGGTAATACAAAAGGGATTATTTCCAAAGCACATGTATATGACATAAATAGTCAAAGCAAAACAGTTTTGGGAACTACCAAAGACAGATTGAAAGCCATATGAAATGACCATATGTGTACATTTAACCTAGGAATCATTAAAAAATTATAAAACGGGATAGCAATGTGTACAAATGAAAATTAAAATATGAAAGATACCCCGATATAATTGGGTTTGTAGTAAGAACCGCAAAACCTTACACCGGTGGTAAAACATTCAGATCAATCCATGAGGAAAAATTTGTTATTCCATGACAAAAATGACTAACTAAATCAAATAACAGAATTTATTTCCAACTGTAAAAATACCAATAAATACCTCGTAGGATTATACAATCATGAATTTGTCCTAAATACTTTAAGTAATTTCTCCTAATTTTTAAAATTGAACATTCGGATTCCAGTTACGTAAATGTTCGTAAAACGGTATAAACGGTTATTTTAAATCGCTTGAAGACACCAAAATATAGAAACCGACGTCGCTAAATTTTGGGTGCAATGAGTAAATTTTCGCTCTCATATAATTTTAATTTCGCTATTGGGCGACGTTTTCAGAATTTTGTCGAATTAACGTTATATTAGGGACAATTGAACATTGTCTATAAGAAAACGCGCACAATGGCACAATTCGATCTTTTAACAATTTTGAAATAGCATACTATTTTTCTTGAAATGCACAACGAAATATCTAATGCGAAAATTGGAGAATGTTCCGGTGTAAATCTAAGAAAAATTCAGATAATTAGGAAGTATTGAATGAGACTAGTGGTGATTAAGAAGTTTGTAACGATCAGTCGTAATGGTGCGGTTAATCCTCCATTCATTTTCTTACTCTGCCTCAGATTCTATACGGAGAACTGCATCCTGCATTGAGAAAGTTGATCTGTCATCATCAAGATGGTGGCTTCCGGAAGAACATGTATATCGCAACCATAATTTGCACCAAAAAAAACAAGTAGTCCTGGTTGTCAGGCAACTTCTGCGTCAATATCCCACATTAAAGTTGGGCAAACTTCCCCAGATATCATCCACATTGATATTTTACTGTGCACGGATGAGCGAAATGCCAGCAAAATTTATTGAAATTCCAAAAACGAACTAAAAACGAGCTTTCGAGGATTTAACAAAAAGACCTTCCATAAGAGATGCAAGAGACTCAGAAGTTCTCAAGAAGCTATATTTTAAGCTCATGGCGATTTTTTAAATTAATTTGGTTTTTAGTATTTCTAGTTTTTTTTTGTATGTCATTATTATTTTGGTAAATATATCTGTTAAAATAAGATGTGAGTATTTTGTCAATTTTGCGTAATCCAAATAAACAAATAAGACGATATTTCAAAAGACTCAACACACATCTGAAAAAAAAAACATCCACATCTAGCAGTAAACATATCAAACTCTATTATTGCGAACCAGATCCACGATAACTACAAAAAGGATGAAAATTCCTAAAAATCTCATTCGTACTAATATATCTCACGTTGATCTACTAAAAACAATTATTATGTATTATAAAGAAAAATCTTACTAACTTGATTATCCGTAATAAATAATCGCTACCAAAGGACATATTACGAAAAAACATCAATTCAAATGTCCATTTAGTGAATGAATCTCCGAAATTAATACAAAAATATATGTTGAATTTACAACAACTGCATTAACAATACGTAGTACATTACATATGTCTCACCATTCGTCTATTTGAAAACATCTACAACATGTACATTCGGAATATAAAAGTCATGAAATAATTACAAATATTCTACACCAAGAAAACACCAAAAGCAATCTGCACATCCGAGAAATAATATTCATTAAAATGATTAACCCCTCAATTAATAGAATCCGATCGGAATATTATAAAAATATTCTAAAATGTTTATAAAAAGAACAGTTTTTCTTTTCATTTTTAACGCGTGCATGGCGAGTATGTTAGAAAATTAAAAAAAATCAATTTGGTATTATTTTCTGTTCTACCAAACTATAAAAAATATCAAGAGTTACAAATGAAGCAAGAAAAAAATGACATTAATTTTTAGTAACAGAGTTTTGAGGATATTTTTGTTACCCCATCTCATACCGTTAAATATGATATTGGAGAGTGATTAAACTACTTAGGGACATCAAGAAATATATAATAAAATTAACTGACAATGTTAAATTTCATTTATTATATATTTCAATGATAATATTTGAAAATATATCCGTGAGTATGAACGAAACTTATTAAAATCAAGATGACAAAATATTTGCGATATATATATATATATATATATATATATAGAGAGAGAGAGAGAGACAGACAGACAGACAGACAGACAGACAGACAGAGATAGAGATACAGACTCTGTGTGTGTGTGTGTGTGTGTGTGTGTGTGTGTGTGTGTGTGTGTGTGTGTTTCGCCATTTCATATTTTACATTTTACGCATTGTCATTATGATAGTTTTTCGAATGTACAAAATTTTATGGTCAGGTTGTTATCGTCGATGAGAAAATGCACACCATGACGCAATTCACTCTTTTAATTTATGGCATGCTATTCTTCGTGGCATTCACAGTGGAACCTTCAATATGAAATTTTCAGAATTTTACGGTGTATTTTTGAAAAAATTGCAGAGTATTTGAAATGTATTGGATGAGGCTAATGGTTATTCCTAAGAATTTTTGAAGCAATCAATAGTAATGTTGACTTTCTTCCTCTTTTCATCTTGTCACTAGGCCTCAAATTCTACACGAAGAACTGCATCGTGCCATGTGAATGTAGTTTTGCCATCCATCAAGACGGTAACTGCTGGAAGACCATATGTATCACCAGAGTAATCTGCACCATACCAAGCAGGAAACATGATTGTCAGATAATTTCTGTGCCATTATCCGCCTATAAATCTTCCCAGTCTTAACATTCTTTATTATTTTGTTGCCCACGGATGAGCGAAAGAAAAACAAAACTGCTTGTAACTCCAAAATGATCTAAATACAAAGATTGTGGAAGCATTCAAAGATTAAAAAAGATGACTTTCCTGAAGAGCTGCAAGAGGTTCAGAAGTCGTCCAAAAGCCATGTTTGAAACTAATGGCGATTTTGTTTAATAGATTTCTCTCTCTCTCTCTCTCTCTCTCTCTCTCACTCTCTCTTTCTCTTTATATATATATATATATATATATATATATATATATATATATATATTCCTCTTTTCGGTGATTAATTATAAATAAGAATATAACATAAGCACTGAACAGAAAAAGTAGTGGAGAGCCATAATTGCTCACGGTGCATAGAAGAGAAATTACGCAAGATAATACGTGAATTTCACTTAAAGCACATTATGCATTATGTAGTTAAGAATTTATAACAATATAGGCAAAATATCTCATGCGAATTACGTGTAAAATATAGAAACCTAGGCAATTAAAATAACCTTACAAAAAATAAATATAGATAGATTAAAATCGACATATTTGAAAATTATATCCTATGATATTTAAACATTTGGAGAGAAGCCAGCGATTGATGCAATGCGGTATGTTCACGTGTCGACATGTTGCAATGTGCAGGGGATTGAAAATACCTAGAATGGCCAGTAATTTTGTCAGAAGGTGAGTACTCTGCGGAGACTCACATGCTAAATTCTAGAGGCATGTTGGAATATTTTATTGATGGTAGAAGCCGGATGGATATCAAAGTGACTAAGGTTGGATAGTTCAGTATGGTAGAGGTCGTTCATCACCCTTATTATTCCATTCTAAATAACTGGTGCGAAACGTTTCTTGACCCCCGCCATGCGCCGATAACAAAATTTGCGAGTAGTATGTGGAAAGATGCAATATAGCGTCGTGAAGAGAAATAAGCGTTGATCGACAAAAATCTATGTCTATGTATTATGTGAATTGTCACAGAAATTAGAATGTACGCGAGTAAATCCATTATTTCAAATATTATTACGTATTTATTTCTTCATCTACATATCTTAGTATTTGTTATTACTATGCCTAAAATTAATATTATTTTTCAGGTTATATTTGCCACAACGAAACAAATGAATTGAGAAAATGAATCTTAAATATTATATAGTTGGTATATCAGTTTGCTAAACGGTTCTGTTTAAATTAAGAGTAACAGCTTACTAGCTATTATCTTTAAGTTTACCTGGGGAAGTTATGCACTTCATGAATTAATGAAATACTTTTAGAGAGATAGATCAAACTAAGGTTTTTGATATTTACCGTATGCTTCAACATATAATGTAATTTTTTTATAAGACGAGGCAAAGATCTAGGCAAATTTCTAGATTTTATCTCATATTCATAACAAAAGAAAAAAACCCGACTGGGACTCATTAAAGAAACAGTAAATGAAGAAGTTTATGAATATATATATATATATATTTTACGGCCACTATTTTGCAGAGGTTTACATAGGAGGAAAGTTATGAGAAAAAGTGACAGGTTATAGGAGGTGTCAGGAAGCGGGTAAGAGAAGGATGAGAATACTGATGAGTGGAATGGACGGAGAAGGAAGAATGAGAGATAGGATGCAGGTCAGTGAGATAGGAGATGACTATTGACTTTACATTCAAATTTTTGAAGATTGTACTGTCAGGAAAGGCAAGGGAATTCTACATGCGGGAAGTGCGATAAAGAAGCAGTTAGAGTAGAATTTGCGTTTACAATTTATTAGATTCACAGTAAAAGGGTGGGACAGAGTTGCTAACCTTGTGATTCGAGTAAATTTAGATATACGAGTCACCAGTGAGCTAAGTTCATCGGAGCAGTGGCCGTGAAAGTATTTGTAGAAGAGACACAAGGAAGCCACATTGCGCCGGTGTGAAAGTGACTGTATTTGAGCTACCAAGTCGGGATCTATTACATTACAAATTCTTCGTTGGATTTTGTCAGTCAGTTAAGTGCCATACGTGATACACGCTTGGGCGATCATGTCTCGAAAGAGACATGACTGACTGGGCAGAAGATTATCCCGCAGTAAGTTGCCATTGCTTTCTGCGGTAGACTGGTTGCCGACCAAGGCCATAGAACCCAATTTGTCCTATTATTTAACCCATAACTGGGGGGAAGAGACGGAATAATACCTTTCCGAAGATTATTTACGCGTAAAGGAATGCAATGAATTCAACTGGAATTTGAACTCGGCTCTTTGATTTCTCGTTCCGAGCCGATACCCAGTCCGCCACAACGCGCAGGGATTTTGTACTTCATGTAATAATAGTTAACTTTCTAAAAACATGTATGCAAATATTTTTTTTCGGAATATCTAAAGTATGCTTTCACGTAAATGCTGACTTTTAGATAAGAGGAGAAAAATATCTGGGTCATGTTCGCAAATTCTTTTTATATTCTTACTATAAAACGTCAAAGGGGGACTTATAAGACGTAAAAGATTATGTTTATGATGAGGTCTTTGCCTTATATGGTATGATCATAGTAATTTAGAATTGTCTTAATTATATATGGGTGTATTTTATGTTGCTCTACTTTTTTTGTAATATGAAATAAAGATTTTATGGCGTCATAAATATTTCTAGCTTAACCCTACAAAAAATACTGTATAATATATTTTATTGAAAAATAACTTCGTTATCTTATGCTAATTGTCGTTTATAATTAATACCGCAATGTTAATTACTATTAATTATAAATGTAGATTTTATAATTTTCTAAGTTCTCTTATTTATGAATTATAATTATTATTTAGAAAAAGTGTGGGAATACACACATAACTCTACAAATGAAATAGGAGTTTTATTTTTGTTTACTTCTTATTTGTGCGTGTTGCTCAGCGGAAATTTTTAAAATCGTTGTGCAATCGTCTCTTGAATATTGCATTTTAATGTGAAATAAAGACATAAAATCGTTTTATTACATTGATAAGTGTAGTAAAGCATTGTAATGGGAATTGTTTCAGCTGGAAATATTTGCATCGGTAATTACCATACTGAGACACTTATTAGACTACCGCGATCGATAACGCAAGCATGTTAGCCTACTTACCAGTGAGCAATGTTAGCTTGTTGTAACGACCCACTATTATTATGAAGGAAAAAGGTGTATTTAAAGGTCACCTAATCCGTGTAAATATACAGCATGTTAATTATAGCTGCCGCAAGCCCACATACGCAGCTTTAATTTCAAATCTACGATAGTAAGTTATTCATCAGAACAATGCTCACTGGAACGATTCAGGTTTTGTAAGAGAATCTTCTCAGTGATATTGTTATATCCTACTGACGGAAAAATAAAGAAAAACTCGTGTATATAAAAAATATGATTTTATATTTATACTTTTCGTCTGTGACGCTTGTGTGAAGGAGTAGAAGAGTCGGAAAGAGTTTGTGGATTCGAGAAGGGCGTCGGGAGTCGGAATACAGAGGGTTTTTTTTTATTGACTTAAAACTCACGTGAGACCCACATGGGCACGACTATTAATCCACGCATTTTTTTTTATTTTCCATGTTCTTACTGTTGACTTTAATATGACTAGATGCATCTGCCAATCACATCCGCCGGTTTATCTCTTATCAAGCCGGTTGTAACTTTTGTTGAGCTTATCTACGACCGAATGTATATCATTTAGATTCGTAGTTCATGGTTATATATTACAATATGGAGAATTTAAAATATTTCTGGTCCTGGGTTTGACTGTAAACTACATCAGGAAACAGACCTCTGATTGGCAGGCAGGTTTTGAGGAGCATGGAACCACCTTTTAATTGTTGTTGTTCCCAGATCCACCATAACCCGGAGTGGTAGCACCCATCTAGGATCCCAACTATGGGCAAATAGTCAAACCTCAAAATGAGGTAAAAACACTATGAAAGTACAAAAATATACCTTTATAGAAATATATGCATAAAAATAGACGTTTAAAGAAAAATATACATTTCCCCCCCCCAAAAAAAATAAATATATTACCATCAATACATCTTTGAAGGAAAAATTATTAACATAATATATTTTTGAAGAAAATAATTCTTAGCAAATCATTTTTAATACAAAAAGAGAAGACATTTTCAGTTTTGTAAAATAAAAGAAAGAATAAAAACAAAAACTTTTCATTAAAATCTTACTAAATCACATTCTCACTATAACAAAACTATCTTTAAATCCTAAATTTTTGGCATTAAATAAAACACAGTGGTTGATATGCCACTAACAAAAACTCACTAGCTCAAACTCACTTATTCTTTTTCTTAAGACAGTAATCATACTTCCCATTTATAATGAGAAGTTGCATCATATGATATCCAATTAAGTTTGTTTTTCAAAATATCTAACACTGGCAGTAGTTAAGTATCCGGCTGTTAAAAATTGTAGCATTAAATTTTTCACGTGTAGGAATATTATAATTTTCATAATAATGAGACAAAAGTGGATTTAAGGATGCGAGCAGAACCAGCAATATACAATAAATATAGCTATCATTTTGTGTTGTTAATTAATGTTTTATTTGTTTTCACTGTTTGGCATCACCCGAATAAAATCTTCGACAAATATTGAAGAAAGAAAATGAGAAGAAAGAAGGATATGCGGTGAGCAGACAGCGTTTCTCTATTTTAATCTCATTAAAAACACATACTGTATTTATCTGGATTGAAAAGAAAAACATGAAAAAAAAACGAAAATCAAAACACCTTAAAGATTAGGATATTATTAATCTATTCAAAATCATAAGAATAATGATAACTTTTACAGATATGTAGACAAAGCTTTTACACCTAGGTTTAAATCTGACATATCTTGTGAAAAATAAATGCAGGGTGTTGGGTACTATTATTTCTATTCAGACACAAAATTTGTGTTTACTGTAGAAAGTATTTAAGATTGAACTGTAGAACTTTAACTGTTAATTTCACATTGGTCAGAAAATAAAAGTAAGATATCTTGCTTTTAACTCTAGACATGAATTCACACTAAAAAACATACCTTTTAAATACAGTTTATGATAATGGGTGAAAACATTAAAAGAGGCATTAATTACTGTATGTGCTGATGAATACATATGCAGTTAAATATGCTGTCATTGATATGAAAATGTTAGAGAGAATGTTCACCAGATATATTTCATATTTAGTATTATTAAATTATCCGGCGACACATGTTAATGCAACGTATGTTCATTACGCCATCTTGGTTTCTTTTAATATTGGAATTAAATTGACACAACACTAAAATCTAATAGTTCCGGTTACGTTCCACTTACGAAATGAAAAGAATATTGTTCTCAGATTAGAGAGCGTTTAAAAATATAATTAGCCGTGTTATCTCTATTTAGAAAGTATCAGAAAAATAATTTAATATTCTTTTGTTCTTTTTATAGTTTTTAAACTATTCATATAAAATAAAGCCCTTACACATTTTCATGAGCATTCGTGTTCAACTCGGACGTCGGTTTATTTTGGTTGTTAGTTTTGACTAGATTATGATGCATTTCTTTGGATCATCTTGTGAACCATTTTTATCCCAAATACGAATATTCAATTATATGTTTGTTTGTTTGTTTTTTCTGCTCGTTTTACATTTGTGTTAAGTGAAAAGGCGACGAGAACTTCTGAATTTATTCAATTTCCTCCTCAAACTTTTATTATATAGTTTGATATTATTACGTATACTCATAGACTGTCAGATATAGTAAATGCTCCTTCACAATCTTCTAGGACTTGGTCCATTTTCATCTCTGTAATGTCTTAAGACGAAAAAGGCTTCATAATTATCTGATAAAAGTTATGATAAAATATGTGAGTAAATATATTCTTTCTTCGATATTTATTGCCCCGTATCTATGTTTCATATTTAATTTGGAAAAAAGTATAACATCAGATCATTTAGGCATTAGCTCTCTGATTCTGGATCTAAGCATATTCATTATTTACTGCTTTTCTTACTCCGACTTGTCATTTCTTTAACCCAGTCTGTTGTTGGTATCACACTAATATTGTTAGTTTTGTCTAATCCCTTCTTCACTTCATATTTCAAGTGTACTGGGTATTTTGCTGTCAGATGGATCTACTGGTGTCATATTTTTAACAGTGTAAAATGTTTGTTTCCATGGAAAGTATTCCATACTTTGAAGTCGTTAAGGTTATTCACTGGCAAGGTCTTCTATGCATTGCAGCTTTTAATTTTCTACAGTTGTAATATTCATATGTGTCAGTTAATTGCCGCATGTGATAAATGCTTGAGCTATCATTTTTCTTCTATTCATAGCAGACTAGGCAGGATATTGTCCGGTAGTAAGTTGCCAATTCTTTCTGCGATAGACTGGTTTCCATCCAAAGCTATATAACCCAGTTTGTCCTGCTATTAAAGCAATTGTTTTCATACTACTTGCCTCAATCTAAATTTACACCCGTTCTTAGACCTAATATTTCTGCGTCATCTTCTCACACAAAATATTAGCCTCAAATGATTACTGAGTATTTTGTGTCTAATGTTAAGGATTATCAAACTGTATTGTTGAATATTAATGCCATTTACATTTCATAAGTTAGTTTACGGCTTACTTACCCTTATATGTTTGTCAATGTTTTTGTCAGTGTCATAGAAGTCAATTCTTTTGTTTATACTTAATGTTACCTTTGTTTATACTTAATGTATGTATTTTCATTTTTGAACTTTTTGATTCTTCCCATATATGTCTTTGTATTCTATGATTTGTTTCTACTTCCTTGTGTCTGAAAATATACGACGTCGTCTTGGTCTCGGTTATTTCACATTTTTTTATGTGCAGCGTTCACATTTTCTTTTTATATTATCCTTTCTATTCTACTAGTATAGACTGTACTTTCTGTGAATAAATATAGGTTCCATTGCTTTAGTTTATATGAACTGGATTTTTCCTTTTTTTTTCTCTCTGTGTATTTTTAGTTAGAGGCAACGCGTTTTAAAATTGTGTAAATCAAGTCGTTTTCTGAATTCGTTGTATCTTTTTTTCATACCATGACATTTTGCACACCTTGTATACTGTCTAGAACTTCTTATCACTACTTCAAAATAAATGTCAGCTTTTTTTTTCATATGTGAACGTTCGTTGTCATTTGTCTTACACATATATGCTTTCTATAACTATCTTCATTTTCAGGTTTTGGTTCACTTATAGGATTTCGTTATCCGTCTGCATGGTCTATTCTTTTCATTACTTGTTTCATGGTTTTCCTTCTGTGTCCGCGCTTTCATCCCGATTTGCCCTGTCGTCAACTGTGATTTTATATTATTTCCAGATACATTCGACCTGTTCTCAGTAGAATGTAATTACAGTTTAATTTTTCCTCTTCGTAATTGATACTGCTATAAGAAGACTTAAACTTGACCTGTTCATTGAAACTTTCATGTGTCTTTTCATTAGAATAGCCCAGTGGTTGTAATGGAATATTTGAAGCCGACAATGTCTTTTTGTGCTTCTTTTACATTTAAAACAAGAATGCAAGTGTCACGTGATTATTTTAATATACTAAATTTTATGTTATTATCACTCGCACATTACGAAATTAAATATGGCTGTTTCACTGCACATATCTCATCGCTGCCACTATGATAAAATTCATGTCTATGTTAATTTAATCACTTCGGACTCACGAGTTAATGTGATATATTTTTATTATTCAATCTGTGTTTTTTTTTCATACTACCATTAAAAAAACCCAACATACTAAAATTTAATGGCTACCGTTACACCACGATTATTTACACATTAATTATTTTCTTTTAATATCTTTGATGTTATCACATTATTTCTCTTGTAGTCCAAGATAATAACCTAGTAGACTGAAATCGATCAGATGCATTGCTGCTAGATGAAAATCATTAACGATAAATAATATTGAAATACCTCAGTAGTTGCTTCTTGCACAAAGTGAATTCTTACCTATTATATCAGCTGATAACAGACGGTGTATTAATATAGTACGGCGTATAAATTCATACGATACTTGACAATTAAGTATAACTATTTTTAAGCTAGTAAATAGAGAATTAGAGAATCTTTTCTTTGTTAAGTCTTCCCCTACAGAAATAGGTTGTACAATCCACATCTTCTATTCCCGCCTGATTCTACGGTTTTTTTAATAAAGAATCACGCAGGAATGCATTGGTTGCTAATGTTTCTCAATTTATATAAAATCAATAAACCTTCAGTAAATGTCACTTCAAAACATAGTGTTATATCCAACAATGGCGATAAAATTACGCACTATAAATCCATATCTTTACATTGAAATGTTCGCGTAAATCCTATTTCCAAGGTTGTTTTTCTGCCTATCGTTCTTAAGCGTGTATATATATATATATATATATATATATATATATATATATTGGGCTGATTTGAACATATATTCACGTTTTCCTGCATCATCAGTTAGTTTACCTATTTTTTCAAGAAATTCTAGTTTTCTGAATGTGCATTTGTATAATTTAAAAATGGTGATGCGCTGTAACCTAGTGACAGAAAGAGCAAGATCATCATTATATTTTTAAAGCGTCTATAATTTATATATATAATTAGCAGTTTTTAATTTTAGAATTTTTTGATTCCATATATGTTTGAAACTTGGGGATGTTTATCGATATTTGTTATCTAGAATAGAGAATCATAATCTCTGCTCAAAATATATCCTTGCTGTATGAATGTCATTCCTGAGCATACTGCGGCTACATATGGTCTGCTGCCACCTGCTCTCTGCTTTGAGGTCTCTGAAAATGTCCAAAGAATAACAATTAATATTATTAAGCATGGTAACCCGACTTCAGTCATTTTCTCACCGCTATAATGTGGCTTCTCTGAGTTGTTTCATTAAAACGTTTATGGTACTTCTTTGTATGATCTTCGCTATGAGCGCAGTAGAAGACTTGCGTTGAGATCACGTCAAATTAAAGTTGAGTTGGCTAAATGTAACCGGTGATTCTGTCTTAACAGTTTTTCTAGCATTTCTCGATTTGGACATTCATTTCGATTATATTTAATCTGCACAAAAATAAATTAAATTTCTGTTGCCAACTATATTTTTTCAGATTACTCTTATCACTTCTGTCATATATATATATATATATATATATATATATATATATATATATATATATATAGTCGTCCGCACAGAGATCTGTTTTGCTGTATCACAGCTCATTCATACGCTTAGACATCCGATTTCTTTTACCCAGGATTGAAACCCAACTGAATTGGCGTCAGTCGGTGATTCTACCTCTGAGCTATGGTAGAAGAAGCCAAATATTTAGCTTATCATATACCATGAACACATACTCCAGTAATTAGAGTGTACTAATTCATTACTGAATGAACGATACGTAGATGCTAGAGTAGCTCCTGTTTTTTAAAGTCTACCATTCTTCCAGAGTGCTCCATCAGGGTGTGAGAGAATAGTCATCCGCAGACAGATCTGTTTTACTGTATTACAGCTCATCAGTACGGTTTTATATATATATATATATATATATATATATATATGAAGTATCGAAGTGTTCTGTGTAATAATATTGACATTTACGATATATTTTATCTTTGAGTTCTACTAGATTTGTTTTTCAGTTAAAGTTTAATCTTTACAAATTGAATTTTGGCAGTTACGTTATATCTGTGGATTTATATTTCCCTGTTATATATATATATATATATATATATATATATATATATATATAGATAGATAGATAGATAGATAGATATAGATATATATATAAATTAGAGAAAATTTTCAAAATTCAAAGGTGTCGACATTTCGATATATGATCTCTAATAGAGATTCTACCTCACGTCAGCGACATTGTTTTTTCCAAATGGCGATTTTGAACGGGGATTTAAATTCTAAATTCATGTATTAAAAAAATTTGCCTTAGAATTTAAATCCTCGTTGACTAAATGTTAGAATATAAATTAAAAGGATTCAATTTAAGTCGAATAATTTGTTCCGAGTCAATGCCTTTACTAAAGTAACAGGCCAAGCCCTTTAAGGACGCATACTCAAATACAATTTTGTTTTGTTCATAACTAACCGATCTCAGCTGTATTTGTTACTCATCTTTACACCTGACAAGAACCATAAATGATGTAAGAAATAAGATGTTACGGTGATAGAAAAAATATGAGAATATTATTATCAAGAGTTGAGGATAGGAAAGAACTGTTCGAAAAAAGAGCTGACAACGATTAATATTCAATATCAATTTTACAAACAAAAATTTGAATTTGTAGCATAAAACTGCAAAATTAATTGAATAATATCATCCAATAATTTCACTATGAATTTATGTACAAACATTCAACAAAGAAGCCACTTTCCTTTGATTTTATTAAGAATATTTAGATATAACACAGAATGCAAGAACATATATGATCGAAATATTCAGTGTTTGTACGAATGGTAGAATTAATAGTAAAATAAAAAAAAAAACCTTTAATATACGTATAAACTTCGAGAAAAATGAATGCATTATCAGCAAAAAGTTCACTCAAAAGCAAGCAAGCGGCTAGTGATTCTAATATCAAACACGTGCAGAAATCTTAATACCTGAGAAAAATATTGCGACACTGAAAACAGAATAAGAATTGGCTTTGACAAGAACGCATTTATAAAGATAAGCAGAATATTGAGAAACTGGAATATTTTGTTTAAAACCAAAAAAGTACCGGACTATTATGTGATATCTTTTTTCTTATATACCAGCGAATGATGGACGATCTCTTCAGGGATAAAGGCAAGACTTGAATTAACAAAAATATGGTTCTACACACGGACGCAAAAAATAAAATGGATCGAAAATTTGAGCAACGGCAAGGTTTTAGAAAGGATGCAAGCAAAATTAAATATTTATACGTAGCATTAAGACGATAGAGCAGAGGTTTCTGTGGCACATAATAATTAACGAGGGATTTGAGAATATAAGACGGATAAAGGGAAAGAGAAACAGAAGAAACCTTCGGCAAACATATCTGATCGACGTGAGCGGGGCAAGGCAGTGCAGGCCGGGGTTTGGGAGGGATGCCAAAAAGTATTTTGAGAGTGACAAGGAATAAGGGCAAGTTGAAGTCCATTTTTAAAATAATTGTTGGATAAAAGTGCTGATGAACTAGCAGAACTAAAGTTTAAACAAATTATATATATATATACTATAGTCATCCGCAAACAGCTCATCAGTACGGCTTAGACTCCGGTCGCTTCCTAACCAAGGATTTAAACCCGACCGAATTGGCGTCAGTCGGCGATTCTACCCCTAGGCCACAAGCGTCCAGTAGAAGAAGGCAGGCTTTTTAGCGCGTATAAACACGCCCACTAGCTAGAGTGCTCCGATTCATTACGAATGAGCGGTGCGTAAATGGCGGAGTAGCTACTGTTTACAAAGTCTACCACTCTTCCAGAGTGCTCAATCAGGGTGTGAGAGCATACATACTATAGTCATCCGCAGACAGACCGGCCTCGCTGCACCACAGCTCATCAGTACGGCTTAGACTCCGGTCGCTTCCTAACCCAGGATTTAAACCCGACCGAATTGGCGTCAGTCGGCGATTCTACCCTAGGCCACGAGCAAATGTGTGTGTGTGTGTGAGTGTGTGTGTGTGTGTGTGTGAGTGTGTGTGCGTGTGTGTGTATAGTCTTCATATTTTTATTTTTCAAGTTGAAATATAATTTCTTATTATTTCTGTTCTTTTTATCATTTCTAACAACCTACTTTGAGTTGATTTCATTTTTAGGTCGTTCAGCATTTTTTACATTGTATACATTTTCATTGAACATTTATCCTGTCGCTTTACCTCGTTGCAATGATTATATACATTTCCATATAGTTCAGTTATTGTCTCATTGTTTTAGCAAGTATTCTTAATAAATTTCATATATTAATCGTGTGTGTGGAAGAAAAATAGCTGGAGGACGCAATTCTAATGCATTTCCATGTTTAATTTTTAAGTGAAGTTTGTTATATTGTACTCTCTTTTATCATTTGTCTAAACATTTTTGATTGCATAAAATAATGGGTGTATAACGGAAGACCTACGTCAATCTATTTACGTAGCAATGCCTAAGACGCCAGACAAATAGTCTAATGAAATATTTATCAAAACTGATGAACATTACGAACAAAGCGTTTACATACGGGTAGCAGATGAGTTCAGCAATTAGAAAAAGGTAAAAGGCAAAGACATATATTACGAGCGTATTTTAATCTACCTATAGATTGAGGCGATTCTGAGAGAATTAGAAATATGGTAAAGATTCATTATTTGCGGCAATAATTGTAGCAATAACAGATATGTTGATGACTTAAGTTTGATATTGGTATAGAAAAAATACGAGAAAAAATCTTTAGAAGGTTTTGGAGGAAAGCGAGAAAACAGTTCCAAATGTCAATTGCAGAAAACATATAGATGCATTGTTATTATCGACAGGAACAGCTAAACACGAAAATGAAAAAAGAGAAATAACAGATTCAACAAGTAAAAACAAGAACTTTTGGCGGAATGTGTTATTATGAACGTATAAAATTATATAAAATACGACACAAGCACAGTTTTGAGAAAGACGAGAGGTTATACTATAAACTAACGAGGGCCATCCTTTAGTCGGAAATGTAGTTTATATGGTTTCGTTGCAATAAATATTTGATAGATGACAGTGTCTAAACAGCAATATTTCGATTTTTTCCTAATAAATACTTGATATTATATATCTCTTGGAGATGCGTTTAACCATATGACGCATCTAGTAGGTGCTTATTGCACTTACTTTATAGTCCTTGTGTATGGATCTCTTAATATAGTGTTTTCATACTGTTCGGGGGAAAATATTGTCACAATATATATATATATATATATATATATATATATACAAGGAGAGAGATAGAGTGAAAGAGGGAGAGATAAATCTTCTAAAATTGTATTTTTAAATATACGCTGCACGCCACTGTAAAATGACTATAGGGAAAGAGGTTTTCTATAAACAACTGTTTCTCTTTAAGTCGGCGAGATGTAAAGTTTTAAAACATAAATAAAACAAAGGATGAAGTTAAAATGTATTTTCCTCTTGGCGCATTCTTTTCAAGTGTCACATTTTATGGCTTTATATTTATTCTTTTGTGTAAATTCTTTCTCACTCGAAGCGAAGCGATTTATATTTGATAGAAAGCCATGATACAGAATCTAAAGGGAAAAAACGATTCGAATGTTATTATTTTTTAAAGCAAACACATTTATTCTTCATATTTAAATGTTAAAGAAGACATGTTGAGTCACAGTTTATGAAATATAAATATAAAAACATTATTAGCTAATGGAAAGAAATATAAAATATTGTATTTAGAAATATATATATGAAAGGTTAAAGAGAGAATAAATTGTATAAAATATTAAACAAGTGGAAAAACATTTTTGAAAATTGTAAATGAAAAGAAAGATATATATCGATAATTCTTTAAAATGACTGCTATAAAGTCAGAAGGTATTATTGGGTAAATATGCTACGAAAATTAATTTTCTCTAAAATGTATCTTAGATTGTAAATCCAAATGTGAGGCAGACTAACGTAGAGATGAACCACATATATGTATGTACCGAAAAGAGTAGGAAAATATAAAAAGAGGATTAATAAGAATTTGTTTGTAATAGAATTCAGAATATTTTATTTTTTATGTGATGTCGATTAAGAGATGATATTTATAATTATAAGATATAAATCCATTATTAATTGGGATACAGAAAATATTTCCCTGTCTGTGATGGATAAGAAAATTAATACATGTTTTAGAGGTAAAACAATGTAACATATGAAGACTAAACGAACCTAAAATAACACAAAGTATAAAGTAAAAAGAGAAAGATTAGCGGATAATCTGTAAATAGGAAATAAATATAGAAGAATGAATTGTAGAGGGAAGGTTAGAAATAAAAAAGAACGAAATCTAAATTAAAAGAGTTAATGAATGAAGAATTTAAATAAAAAACTAAAGAATAAACACAGCAAAAATAAGGAAGAAAAAAATAATTGAAGGAGTACTCATGAATGAGGTGAAAAATGAGTAAAATATGAGTACAAAATTGAAAATATGTAGAAGGAAAAAAATAATGAAAAGAAATAATGAAAAAGAAAAATAGTAGACCATATATATTAAAGAAGAAAAGCTAAAGAATGTAAAATACAGCATATAAACGTAAGTATGCGAAAAAAAAAAAAAAACAAGAATTATAAAATTAAAATTGAGAACGCAAATAAGCATAGACATCCATACCGGGTTTCTTCAGGGCTTAAAACAAAACGGATATTGTCAACATTCTCTCCTGTTTATCTCTTAACAGGTTTATCTTTCACTCTCCCTCTCATTCACTGTTCCTCCACCCGTTGACTGAGTAGGCGATGCGTTTTTCCACCTGTCCGTTATGCTGTCATGATGTTTTACAATCCTAGCACACTTCTTTGTGTGTCCCAAAACATTCAACTGAAACTTTCTCTTTCTCAATATTTATGTATCATATTTATTTATTGCCCAGCATCTATGCAATGAAAGAAGATTTATATTACAAAGTATTTAAGAATCATTTTATAAGTGTTATTTTCCTGTATCTGAGGAAACTCTTACCATTCAAATGCACCTATAGAATTTGTTATTCTTTTCCGTCGCTTGAATAAAAGTGAAAGAAAGTGTAAATATAATAATAATTAAATATTCACTGTAAATGAAGCAAGTTAAAAAATACATATTTAGAGAAATACGACATTGCATATCGCTAAGTTTAAGAATATAAATATTTTAACTAAACTAAGAATAAATAATACGAAAAAGAGATTAAATAATATGTGAATAATTGAAAAGAATGCAGAATTCATTAAATCATTAAAGTAGAAAATATTTATTCAAATGTAAGAGGAGTGGTGAATTTAACAAAATTTAGGATTTATGAAAATTAGAAATAACAGATCAGAATGTTCTCTCCAGAAATACGTTTGTTATGTAAGAGACACTGATATAAAATGTTATATGTGAAGCGGCAAAAGTAGGATGATTTAAAAAACAATAAAGGAATATATAATTGCTAAATTAAATTTGGCGGTTCTTTTAGCTAATATGCTATTAAATTAGGAAGAACAAAAGCAGAAATGAAATAAGTAAAAATTGAGAAACATAAGATGACAGAATTAAAAAATAGCTAAAGGAAAGCTAAAAGGGAAACAAAAACATAACTTAGTGTGAGGCGTTCTCTTCCTTGAAATAATAATTATACAACGAGGTCCAGTGCGAAACATATATATATATATATATATATATATATATATATATATATACACACACTGGCTTGCAAGAATCTACAACCCCCCTTTGAAAATTTCTATATTTTAAATAATTTAATAGGGTACAACTTATTTTTAATCTCGAATTATTGTTAAATAATAAGCATCCTATCATACTTTACTTTGATATGAAAATTAGAATTTAACAATTTACACTGATATTTAAAATCATATAACGTAGAAAAATGTCTTTGCATAAATCTACATCTCCAAGATATTATACTGTATTATGACGTAGTTTATCATTTGTGTATGCAATACAAAACAATAAAAAGTGACATATGCGTTCTACCATAACAAACAAATTTGGTGAATATATTATTTTTATATAAGGTGATTTAACTGCCTACAACATCATCCACCACATGGTGTCTTTAGACTCTGACAGTGAACAGCAGGTGTAAGACTGGGTACTCTGTCTCAAGAACTAACAAACATTATTATTCAAAAGTACACTGAAAATAATTGCTATAAAAAGATTGCAAAATCTTTAGAATTGCTCCTTAGCACAGTCTAATCTGTAGTTAAGAAGTGGTTATTGCATAAACCAAGATCAGGGAAACCGCACAAAATTACCAGAAGCGTAAAATCAAAACTGGTCCTGGAGACAATCTCCAACTAAATGCAAAACTGGAAAACTTTAAAAGATTCAATTTCCGAAACTGGGAAAGATATCCATGCATCTACAATTTTCATATTGCACCGATCTGGCATTCAAGGTGGCGGGGTGATGTTGATAAAGAAAATCCATCTGAAGACTAAGTACAAGCAAGCTAGGCTAAACTTTGCCAAATCAATGGTTCCATGACAATGTGACGAAAGATGAAACGAAAGTCGAGCTATTTGGAAAAAAATCCGAGACGCTACGTTTGGTGGGAAAAAGTCAATGCTCACCAAACTTATTACACCGTCCTAACTCTAAAGCATGGTCTTGGCTCAATCATGCTTTGAGGTCACTTTTCAGCAGCAGGGTCTGGAGATCAGGAAATCATCCACTGTCCATTCAAGGACAGTATCACATGGCAAGAAATATTGGAGGCCATCCTGGATAAATTTGCTAGAGCTTTGCGCTTGGGTCGCAATTTCGAGTTTCAAGAAGATAACGATCACAAGCATGTGTCAAAAAGCACTAAAGCTTGGTTGATACCTAGACGGTTAGAGATTTGGATTGGCCTAGCCAGTCTCTAGACATCGATCTTATAGAAAATCTATGGCAAGATCAAAAGCTTTCAGTGCATCCATGTTCCCCATTGCATCAGACAGAGCTCGGGATGTTCTGCCATCAAGAATGGCAACAACTGACAGCAGACCACTGCAGTAAGCTCGTAGAAAAGTAACATAGATGTATGCAAAATGTAATTGACGTAGAAGGATCATGCACATAGCATGAAATTCCAAAGGTATGTAAACTTTTGCAAATACATTTTTCAAAATTATATTAGTTTAAGTAAAGTGTTTTAAATTTTTCGAATGTATTTTGTTTATTAAGTAAGTGTGATAGATCTGCTGAATAAAATAATTATTGGAGTTTATTATATTAAGTTTCCTATCAAAGTAAACAAAATACATCCAGGTTTCTAGGGGATGTAGACTATTGAAATGCACTACTTTCCTATATATATATATATATATATATATATATATATATAAATGGATGGACAATGTTGACACGGTTTAGCAACAAAATTTATACCATACTTGAACTCAATTTTCAGATGATGTATGTACCATAGAAACATTAGTGTATATATATATATTTTTTTCTTACTATTATTTTGATTGTACCACATTTTAATTTTAGCCTTTTGGTAAAGCCCGCATGTATGTTGCATGACAATAGATTTAAAATTATAGTTGACATTTGAAAAATAGTGCTCGTTCTATATTTTCAGGTGACTGATTAAGTTTCTCATTGAAATCAAACTGCATACGTTAAGTATAAATTATGTTTAAATTATTTACTTTTTTCAATTCGTATATTTTCAAAATATCACCTCATAACACATTATATGGGTTAATAACTTAAACGTTTACACCCGTTTTGTTGCCTTTTTTGTTTGCATTTTATTATTTTTTATTTTTAAATATTCTCCAGAACCGCAAATACACACACACACACACACACACACACACACACACATATATATATATATATATATATATATATATATATATATATATATATCAGTGATAAAAGAGAAAAATTTAAATAGTCTACTAATATATCTTTATATATTTAAACAATTTTTTTACTAAATATTAATATAATTTTTCTTTTCAAGTTATAAAAATCATAATGTTTAATCAACTACTATTATTCGTTATTTATATATCTTCCTTCCTATTTATTTTGTGTTGCCAAAAATTCACAACAAAAATTGAGCAAAAGAAGAATGTATATTTTTTATTTCTACTAATAATATTCCTAAATTGACTAACCTACGTTCCAGTTTCTATATTACGTTCAATAAAATCTATATTTTCCATCTTCATATCTGTTATTGTTATTTATTATTTTGTCCGGTTCCTCAAGCGAATCCACAACAGAAATCATGAAATAGTTGCAAGAGACCTAAACATTTATCAGTTGCCACATGTTCCATATTTGTACACCTTCTAGGAGCCTCAGTGATACTTAAGAAATTGGCTATGTTCCAAACACATCCGAAATCCCCACAATTGAAATATTATGAATTTGAAAGGTTGGGTGTTGAAATGTGGAAGGATACAATTTTTCGTTTGTACATTGAAGTAAAGATTTATTAACAGATTGACAAAATTGTAAGAAAAAAAATATAAGTGACATTTCGTAAACTTAACACATATATTTGTGAGAAGAAAATGTTCATTGAGAAAATGAATGCAGCTTTGTAGTTAAAAATTGTCCAAAGAGAAATGTAAGTATTTAAAATTCCAGAGAAGTTTAGAATCATGGCTGTGTAGTAGCATAATATAAAGTCTTATGTTCCTTCCTCTTTATGGTCGGTTGGTTACAGATTGAGAAAGAAGGTTAAACTAATAAAGAATTTGTTCTTAGGGCATCCTGCTGTTGCTGATGTTGTTGTTGTTGTTGTTGTTGTTATCTTTGAGGGTGTGGTGTAAAAATGAAACTTAGAAGAAAAAGTCGAATGAAATTGGGACCCGCCCTTTCTTCGGTTGTAATGAAGTGAAAAAGAAGAAAAGCAAATTGGCAGTAAAGGCGAATTTACTTGAAGTTTCTTCCTTACATTCTGAGATGTTATCAGATACTGCACCCAATTAGACTTAATCATTTTTTGTTTTATTGCCACGAGTTCGTCAAACCACTCCCATGCTGGACTCATTTTGACTTGTCAGAGTCGTGGTTTCAGTAGCAAAACTTCTCATACTGCCGACTCCAGCAGACCTTTTTGTTTCTTTTACGTGTAAAAAACGTCATATATGAATTTTTTGTCGAATTCAACCAGGATGCAGAATTTGCCTTTTCATAATGACTTGCGAATTTTCGTTGTCTGTTTCTTTCCAAAATGTTTTAGTCGTTTGAATCTAACTTTGCGGGTGTGCAATTGTACTTTATCTGTCATAGTTGGGTTATTTCAAAGTGCTTTTAGTCGTTTGGTTCCGATTTTGCTGGTGTGCAATTTTTCTTCTACTGTTTTATTCAGTTGATTAATAATGTAGGATTTGTATCATATAATCTCCTTATATTAAAACGCAGAAAATTGATACAACATGAAAATAATTATTCTAAGTCTGCACTTGTTTCCCGTGCCTAATAAAGACATACTTTTGTATGCGCATTTATCATGTGACTAATAATTCATACTCTACAAAATAAAAGTTATTGAATCACAGACGTTTTCATGAAGTGATTACGATTAATATCACCATTACTAATGTTGTTGAGGAAAATAAACCGTCAGTAGTGTTGAAATAACAACCGAAACCTTTATATTAAAGACTTTTGATACATATTTTCAGGCATATGTAGTTGGGTGATAATAAAAACGTCAAAACTCATCAAAATAATTTGTATGCTAAAATTACGTTCTCATCACGTGTAATGGTAGTTCACTAAGTATAAATTCGGTTTGGCAAAAGGCCAAATATATGTAGTCCAGAATTAGCATAAAACTCGCAATTCATAGTCTGTAGGAGTAATAACTAAATAAAATGAATCCTGTCTGGGCCATAACTGTATTAGTATATTTCAAAGAATTCATCTGCAACATTATATTCAACTTTAGCGAATAGAAAGTAATGACAGGTGCATACATGGTGAACTCCACCGAATCAGCAGCTTAATGAGTCTTATACTAAAGTTCATGATCCGAACCCTGACAAATAGCGCTCGAAGTAGAATTTGGCCAGGAATGTTGCATTTATGCTTGAAATGCTCTCAGAAAAGTCGATACAAATGTTACGCCACAAAGACTTGATAGAGATGTTCAGCAACCTAATTATGTTAGAGCAATCAATAACCTCTACTGACAGCTAATAGCCAGCATACAAATAAGAAAGAAGTTCAGCATATATTCAAAGATAGAAAGGGGTGTAAGACAAGGACGTGTCTTTCGCAGTATCTATTCAACTTGTACCGCGAGACTATTCTGAGAACTCTAGAAATCATACCAGGATTTATCATTGTTGGCCACAATCTAAACAGTATAAGATACGGAGATGATAAAGTTATGATAGCAAATACTGAAAAGAAATTGCAGGCCTCCTACAGAAACTGAACGCAAGATCATCAGTAAAGAGATGGTCCCAAAATGCCAATTACAGGCGAGGATACTAAATTCAATCAGGTAGAAAAAGGTAAATATCTTGGAGGTGATGTAAAAGAAGACGGAATTTTCGACAGTGATATCTGAAGGCGGATTGTTATGACCAAGAATACATTACAGAAGCTGGGTAGTGTATTGAGGGATAGGAAACTTTTGCTAAAACCAAAGAAGAGATTACTGGATTCCTATGTGAATTTGTTTTTAAGCATTTCAGTGAATGCTGGATAATCTTATCAAAGATGAAGGAGAGCCTTTAAGCAAATAAAACGATGCTGCGCAGGATTCCGCAGATATCATCAGCAAAGATGAGGTTTTCCAGAGGGTGAAAACGAAAATGAAACTAATATTTAACATATGAAAAAACAGTTAAATTTCCGGGGACAAAGAAGGAAGTGAGCTTGGAGAATCTGGTGCACATATGTCAGATAAAAAAAAGAGACAGAGGAATAGCGCGTAATATACTTGAGGGCTTGCGCAAATTAATGAGAGAGGGGTGTTTGGGTGAGGAAACGGGAGAAATCTTGCCATGTACCACTAGGTTTAGCGTGATGTGGAAAGCCATCGTTGCCTACATCATATAGGGGCATATCAGATAAAAGAAAAATAATTAGAACAGTGCATATGCCGACTTTTTCTATTGCATTAAGGTATATTTATGCGCTAAAAATGTTTTCCTATCAAACAAATATATATTAAAATATTATTTCCTGTTGTTATGGAAATACTTAGCAATGTGTACACATTTTGCATAGCAGTTATTATAAAGTTGTATGAATGTGTTTTTTATGTCAAGAAAACAATTACTTATACCCTGCAATCTATTGAATAAATTCTTCGCTTGTTTATTTAAACAAAAATATTTTTCAACTTATTAGGAAAAATAATTAATTACAAGCAATACATGTGTGCTTAATCCATAATCTGTTTTTCTAGAATATCATATCTTAAAGTAGAAACGTTCTATCTTTCGCAGTCTTAGAAGATTTTTGTTTAAAGTGAATTATAAACGTAAAGACGAGCATGAAATGACTAAGTAAAAACAAGTGTGATCGAAATATCTTTATATAACCATTAAACATTTTACTGGTCAAAACTATATATTGCATTGTAACGTTAAAGCGATGATCTACTATGCATTTTTGAGAACTAAAAACGCGTTCCGTAAATTAATTTTTGTATTTTATGTAATTATTTATTACTACATGAGTAGAATTCTCATCTCTTGCGAAAGAATTACTCGTGAGTAGTACTCCCTGAATTCAACCACCTCCACAAAGAATATTTCATACATGATAATTGCAATTTGTTGGTGCCTCATTTACAACATAATCTATATTGTTTTTGCTATAGATATCAATCGACTGTTATATATTGTTTTAAAAATATAATCTTCCGATGTGTAAAAACTAAACGATAAAACATGTAAACATAACAGAGTTAGTTTGAAAATTTTCGGGGACAGATTTTCATACAAAAAGGAAATTCTTTTTCTCTCGTTGTATGGTGTTGACACCTGCTCAATAAACTTCATCTAGAGATTATATGCAAAAGAGGTATTGCCAAATATTTTATGTAAAATTCATAGATATGTGTGATCGAATGAAAAAAATTGTAGTATTATGTACAGCGAGTATATATATATATAATGTAATCTTCGTAATTGGTAAGATAAATTCCATAGGAGAATGCATCCAAAGAGAACTCATTGTTAGAATTTATTGTTACAATTTAACAGTAATAAAATAAAGAAAAATAGTTGGATCTTATTATAAACTCATAACTTATATGATATTTCATGTTTCTCTTATCAACATTTGTCAGATTATACATATAATCATTTCACTCCAAGATATACATTACCACCTCTAGTGCAAAAGTGAAAAAGGGTTATTCTGAGAAAAATGGTTATTCTAAGTAAAAAGCAAGAAACAGAAAGAATGGTTGTTTTATTCTTATGTATATATATATATATATATATATATATATATATATATATATATATATATATATATATATTCAAAATATTCAAATTCAAAATATAAATAATTTCAGGGAAGTACACGATTTATAAAAATTAGATATATAGCTTCATTTGTAAATAAGGGTCAATAATATTATAATATTACAATAATATGAGCTGTTGATAAATAAATTGAATTTGGTGCTATCTGTTATAATGTATTATGTGAATGATCTAATTATCTTAGAACAAACGAAGAGAAACAAGAGTGCCAAGGGAAAAGTTCTTTCTTCTAATAATTAGATTAACAAGCATTTTACTATAAACATTCTTCATTGCATTACAAATCTTACATTCGACCTTGCATTGAATACTTTTATCATAATTTGGTCAGTTGCTCCTACAACGGAGAATCTGTAATGTGATTGATAACGATTTGGCTGACCGCCGGCAGTCACTCTCTCACTGGCGTGACGTGGCTTCCCTGTGCCTCTTCTATAAATACTTTCATGGCTTCTGTTCTGATGAACTTAGATCACTGGTGCCCGCTAGGTACGAATTTGCACGAGATACTAGATTAGCAGCTAGGTCCCAATCTTTTATAACGAAACCGATAAAATGAAATCGCAATTTCTACTCCAACAGCTTCGCACTTCCCGCCTGTGGAATTCCCTTCCAGATACTTGCTTCCCCGACAGCTACAATTGCTAGGAGTTTAAATGTAAGGTCAATAGACACCTCCTAACAAACTAACGCGCACCCATTCTCTCCAACACTCTTCCTATGTACCTCATAAGTCGTCTCTCACCCTCCTTCTGATCTTTCCTATATCCAATCGCTCTCTCAGCACCTTCCCCTCCGTAACACCCTGCGCTATAGTGGCAGTGGAATGCTTTGCTTGGTTGTGAAATGATTAAATATAATAATGAAAATAAAAAAATAAAAATTAATCTCAAGCTTCTTGGCAAAATCCCGAGTAGATTCTCTAAAGTAATCGATTCCGACTTAACATTCCGTCTTCAATAATAACCTAATCGACGTTATGTGGCTTCTCTCTATATTTTCCACAAATAATTTACTGGCAAGTATTCGGCTGAGCTTTTTCTTCTAGTGCCCCTAGAATATAAGCGTGTTGCTATACTGTCATTTAAGTCCCATCTTTTTACCGTTGAAATACTTAAATTCTACAAGCACTTCAACTCTTATAGTTTGTATTTCTTTTACTTCCCATATGTGGGACTCTCTTCCATTCAATTTATTTCTCTTAAATTTAAATGCAATGTCAATTATCATCTTATATTTTCTTGAATCCATTCCTCTTTTATCCTGTCTGCAAACACCATTCACCTTTTCTCTTAAACTAACCCACTACATGCTAATCGCATCTCTTATTATTGGGGTGAAATGATTAAATTAAAAGAAATTGAAAGAAACTGACATCACTGGACGATAGGTTAATTATGCAACACATACTTTCCAAAGTAACGATTTTTTCAGTTCAATGATTACTTACTCTTAATTTATTTTGGTTTAGGCTTAATTAAAATTATATATTAACATTGTTTCAATTTCATATGTTTTGAATTTTATAGACAACACTGTCTGCTCATTATAAAACTGTTAGTCTTAAAGTCCCAAATTAGTTTCCTATGTTTTATTAGTTGTAACACATTGCTTTATCTTTCTACCCATTCAGGCACTAGTCTCTTTTCTTGGTAGCTTTCTACTACCTAAAATTTGTACAATAACTAAATAGGTTTCAGAAATAGCGACATAAATTTTGTGCGATGAAAATAATGCATGCAAATCCAAGCAAAAATCAATCGAATCTAAGCATATTTATATAAATGGATGGTAACGATTACTTCACATATAATTATCTATTACGTAGCGATAATAATTTTTATAAGACAATCTCTTTACGACATAAATAACGCAGAGTGATTTAATTTTAGAAAATCTTTGTGTCTTTTAACAATTTTAAAATATAAAATAAACAATAAAGATTTTGATTATTAGATATATTTATTACGCATTTTAACGCATAGATACTGATTCCCTATCTTCTTCTTTTTCTTCCATGTGCCTTGTGCATTCAGGTTGTACTTGGGCAGAGCCTTGGACGTCTCCCTATTCCTGGTGGCTCTGAAAACATTTTTTCCTTTGACACCACACAACCCCGTACTATCATCTACCTGCTCGCGTTCTTCAAATGTTATCCGCTGCTTTCCTTTGTAACTTATTTCTCTCTATCTGGCCTGTCATATCAGGTTCTCGAAGCCCTCAACGCTCACTGAATGTCCCAGTATTTATAGTTGTCTCTTCCAGCTGCTCAATATAAATTTCTTTTTTGTTTCCATCCTTTCCAAAACCTCATCATTGCTCACATGCGTAGTTCACGATATCGGCAGCATCCTTCTGTAGAACCACATTTCAGCTGCTTCAAGTTTTTCATTCATCTTTGATGATATTGTCCAGCGTTCACAGCCATATTGAAAATCTGACATCACATAGGAAACTAGTATTCTTTTCTTTTTTTCTAGTGAAAGCTTCATGTGTTAGTACTTTACTCTGCTTCCTTGTGGAACACGTTATTCGCCATGCCAATTCGCATTTGCATCTCTGTGTTGCACTTCCCGTCTTCTGTTAGAACACTTCCCAGCTATCTATATGTTTGTACCTGTTGATTTAGTATCTACCAACTGTATTTACCATTTTGCGCTGCTCTTTTTGCTGATAACAATGATTTCGGTTTTCTTGCAGTTCATTTGTAGTCCTTTTTGTCACTCACTTCAGCGAAGTTCAGTAGGAGGTTTCTATTTTTCTTTCCGTGTCTGCAATCAGTACAGTATCGTATGCGTAACATTTGTTATTCAAAATGTGTCCTCCGATTACAAATCCTGCGATAACATCTGGGATTCTCAAAGTAGTCCTGCTGTACAAGTTGTACAGATCCAGTGAAAAGACACACACTTGTCTTACGCCCCTTTCTATTTTTGTGTATCTGCTGACGTCGTTACTTGTCCATATCTTGACAGTTTGCTGCTAGTAGTGATTCTTAATTGCTCTTATGTCTTTCCCAAATATGTTGAGGTTGCTGAGCATCTACATCAATTCTTTCCCGCGTATTATGTCGAATGCCTTTGCATAATAAATAAAACATAGGTACAATCCGTCTTCATTTGGATTGCCCTGTCGGAGTTCACCCCAATCCTAAATATGGCGTTCCTTGTTCCAATGCCTTTGACGAAGCAGTACTGTTTTTGTCCTACTTCTGGCCTAATTCTGCTTCTTGCTGTATTCATCAGAATTCGGACGATTAGTTTTGTGATATGACTCATTAAGCTGATAGATCAGTGGTGTTCGTACTCGTTTGCATCTGGTTTCTTAGGCAGTGCTATGAACGTCGCCTTGCTTAGGTCGTCTGGTATTACACCACTATTATAATTTTAACTTATTATTTCCATAATTTTCTTTATACTGAATCATTCCAGGTCTATCAGCAGCTCTATTACAATTCCGTCTGGACCAGCTGCTTTGTTTCTGCTCAGTTTGGCCATTGCAGCTTCCACTTCGGACTTTAATATTTCCGGTCCGTCCTCAAGTTTGTGTATTATAGGCTGTTCTCTCTTGTTGTGGAAAAATTTTACCCATCGCTGTATTATTTTTTAATTTCTAATGGGGTGTATAAAATCCAAGGAATTTATACATCTTATTGAGGAGCAGCTTTTTGTCCTGTCAGTTCTTTGATCTCTTTATGGATGTCTGCTTTATTAGTCCTGCCCTATCCCTCTACCTTTGCGTATTTTTTGTTGAGTTATTCCTTTTTAGCCTCTCTGCATGTGTACCTTTTCTCCTTGTGCAGTTTCGTGTAATCTTTCCATGTTTTGGCATCATTTTCTGTCACCTTTGCATCATGTCAAGAATCTTTTCAGGCATCAACCCCTTTTTCTTCAACGTCTGATTTTTTGGGGGGTGGGAATGTTGATTTCTTATGTCACTATAGCTTCTTTTAGTGAGTCCTATTTCGTGTGTCCTTTTTCAAATTTGTTCTTCGTATTTGTTTTTCACATTCTCTGTGTATTTTTTCTTCAGGTTGAGATCGTTGACGAGCGTGTTATATTTCAGTTTTGGTACCGTACTAGGCTTCTTCATTCTCCAGAGCGTCACCCTTACTTTGCAGATGACTGGGATGTGGTCACTTCCAAAGTCGGTGCCTTGATAGGCTTTGCATTGTACCACTGCTTTTCCGAATCTCCGGTCTCTAGTTATCTTTTTTTTCGTTTCGCCTCCTGGGCTTCTTCCTGTCCACAGACGTCATGAGTGTTTTTGAAATCAGGTGTTATTTATTACCTGGTCATTTGCTGTGCACAATTGGACCCATTTTCTCCTCGTCGGTTGCGGAATCCTAATTCGAAGTTGCCGGTCGTCTCTCCTTCTCTCTCTTTACCTACCTTGGCATTCCATTCACCCAGACTGAAGATCAATATCCTGGGTATATGTGAAACCAGGTGGACTTACAATGGAGACTTGAGCAGCAACAACCAATTGCAGTAGGAAAAAATAACAAAAGAGGAGTCGGCTTAATACTGGACAAAAATGAAGAAATACGTTTTGGGATACTGCCAGCTTTCCGAGAGAGTCCTCTTGGTTAAACATAGAGGAAGACCATTCAACATATCTATTATAGTAGTTTATGCACCAACAACACTAAGCACTGAGAAAGAAACAGAATCATTCTATTCCATATTGGACAATGCCAAGACTCAGTGCAAAAGCCAAAAACTATAGCTTTACAATAGGAACAATATAAATCAAAAGTAAAAGAAACATATTTTTACATTTAAATGGCTTTAATGATATGTCAAAAGAGACAAGGCTTTTCCACTAAACTGATAGACTTGTTAATTCAAACAGCATGCAACAATGTGAACATATCGCTAAAATAATCGTGATTGCCATAAAATATCGGATTTCAAAATTAAATGAAATTTCTTTAAAAATGCGTTCATTGAAGCATTTTATGTGTTCTTTTTTTAGTGTATTCATAGTCTGTGCAAACAAAATAAAATGGAATATTAGCCGACAATGCGTCTCATAAGGGCGAAAGGAAAACTTCGATTAGAGAAAAACTCAACAAGGATAGTCATATATTTCATTCAAATAAAGAGGCAATATGCCACGAAAATGATTTTGATTTATATCACATTTTTTATCGATTCTAGTCTATGTATTTGATCGTTTGGGAATGGCATAAAAACTATTATCTGTTTACTCCAAAAATCATAATGTAGTTTAACATCAAGTCTCGCATATATATGTGTGTACTTTTAAAAGAGAGAGTGAGAACTCTAATGTGTAGGTGTATATGCGTAAAGGACTTTCAGTGGTTTTTGCCTATATACATAAAAACATGCACACATACGTACATATATATATAGGTACCTCCACTCATTTTTCGATACCTAAATTTAAATTTAAATTTTGAAAATAAATAAGTAATCTTCAACTTTAAAATTAGGTTTAATTGAAAGCCATAAGATTAAATTTTAATTCCCCAAAGAAAAATACACTGGTATTATTTAACCCGAAATTATATTGATTTTAATCTAATTTTTTTTTGAAATCGAAAGAAAAAAGTTAAAATTTCCCACCATTTTTGATTTATTGACACATTCTGTCAAAACTATGTCAACAGTAGCCCAATTTCTGTTTTAAAAATCTTGCAAAAATAAAATATACCTTGCTAACACGTCTGATTTCAATCAAGTAATAATTCCTTACTGCCAGAAATTTAGAAAAAACAACAACTTTTTAACTGCGGTAGCCCTACCTGTCATCACCTCGATGACGCAATGGCAGGGTGTTTAAAGATTTACGAGCTCCGGAAGTTGTCAGACGGAAAGTATTGCGACCATACGCGCCAAAAAAATACAAAATTTTAATTTCTTTTTTTTTGGTTTTTAACTAAATAGTAAAATTTAAAATAATAATTTCAGCAATTTTATAATATTTAATAGAATTTTAGTTTACATTTATAGCCAGACATTTGAACATACTTTCTGAATTACTGCAGATGTTAGAATTATGTAAACATGTTATGACACTTATGGAATACTGTACTTACTCAAAAAGGGGAACGTAAATGAACATATTTACACAGAAATTTTTTTTTTAAATAAATTAAAAAAAAAATGGCTGAGCGATTTTTATTATACTTTTCAATTTTAGATAGGCAATATGATACTCAGCTATTAACTATAAAGAAAACTCGCAATCAAGTCTTTGGAGATTTAAAACATATTTTTAAATGTTTTTAAATTATTAATTATTTTAATGTAAAAAAAAAAAATAAAACTATTATTTTAAAATTTTAATATTAATCGGTAAAAAATGTCTTCTTCAGAGTATAATGTCCTCAGTAGTTGAGACTTATTCCAGTAATTAAAAAGATTATCAAAATTAATTATGTCGGAGTTTTATTGCATTTTTTATTTTACTCTTCGGAGAAGATTCTCGGTCGTGATTTCAAACTTAAGATAAAAGAAATGGGTGATTTATATTTCCCAATGAGTCCTGCGTTGAAGTAATTAAACAAAAGTTTGCCACTATTTAAAATTTTTTAACAGTCAGGGATTTACGTGAAGTGGGGTTATCATAGGTAAAAAAAAAATATTTTTAACAAGATTTAAAAAAAATAAAAATTTTAGAAGTAATTTCATTCATTTGTGAATGAATACTGAAAGTTTCATTAAAATCCGACAATTATTTGATTTTTGAGAGAATTTCCAAATTAATGTGTTTTCAACCTAAAAAAGTGGCAAATGCAAAAAATTGGCGTCTATTGTAAAACAGTAGTAAACGTTTTTTAGCCGCAAAAATCAATCGAAACAAAATTTTGAGAATATTTCGAAAATGTTAGAAAGGAATAAAAAATGTTTAAAAATAATTAAAAACTACTTTGATCCTTCTTCTTAATAATAATTTAAACATTTTGACGATAAAACTTTATTTTAGTGAAGTTTGTGGCGTTTTGCATTACGCTATTGCTGTCTTTCCGTGCAAAACTGGAGGTACCTATATATATATATATATATATATATATATATATATATATATATATATAAAACGAAATATTCTATTCTTGTAACGAATTCTTTGTATATTTTAATGAATATGTATTTGGGCGATATAGTCTTTTTGATTTCAATTAGTTTATTTTTCTTTTTGTTTATGTCTTTACACTTTTTTTCATTATCCCATACCACATCCAAATATCCACACAAAAATATTTAATGTTTTATAAATCTGAACATAAATTCACTGTGGTTCATTTTTTTTATGAAAGACCTTTAATATATTTTCATCTTATTAAATTGCTTTTATTTCTAATTAAAGTAGCATGTTTAAATATACATTTTGTCCTGACGGTGAACGTTGCGTGTTGTATTTTTAAAAATATACATTTTTCGTTCATGCAATCGAATAATTTCTGATTAATTGTGGAATAATATAACTATATTATATTTAATAATATAATATCTGTAATAATAATCTATATATAAAATAATTATATTTCAATTATAGTCAATTTTACAATATACTTAGATAATATTCTATAACGAATATCATATAACAGTTATTGAAGAAGTGAAAACGGTTATACTTTAATTATTTTAAAAGTATATTGTCTTGCAATAAGAATGGTCCAAAATGTGGCTATTCTATAGTTCTTATATAGGGATTATTTTTCAAATTCGACCTTTTAACCTCATATCTATTATTTATTATTTAGGATTTTTTATTTACTTTTCAGATATTATTCTTTGTAGTTGCTTATTAATTTACTTACTTGATGCTATAGGCATATTCATACTGTTTGTTAATTGGCTTAAATTACCTGACACACTTATTTATAACCTATTTACTTATTTTTATTTTAGAGTTCGTTTGTTGAAAGTTTTGATTAGTTTAAAATATTAGCTTAAATATCTGCACATATATAATAAAATATAATAAATATAATAATTGGCAATATCAAATTTCCCAAATTTGTCACAATACTTTTCATTCGAGTTAAATCGCAATATAATATTACAAAAGAAATTTAGAGTTGCAACATATTTAACCATTTACACTGATTTAATGATTGATTAATTGAATTGTTTAATTATATTTGGTTTAAAATATCATTAAATCATATTTGCACGTAAGTTCATATAATGATACCGACTTGTATTGAAAACACGGCTATTCACATTTCACAAATAATTTTCTGTATAACTTTGAAATGAATGGTTCATCATAAGTTTTTAATATCTAAATTTTAGTTAAAACATGATTTTAGTTATTTTAGAGTTTACATTAACTTAAAACTACTAAGTTTACTATTTTTCATCGCTTATTGCAATCAATTCTTAATGGGTACTTCAACATTTATATTTTAATAAATTTACCTGATATTTATGTATTATTAGCTAAGATAAATTTTACTTTTTTACAAAAGTTAATATTCACTCTAAACATTAGGTTGTTATGAAACTTTCATCTTTAATATATAAGTTTGCATTTTGTTTTTTAAGAAACATTCAAAATCTTTAGGTTTCTTATAACTTTTACTGATAATAATGATTTTATACTACTTTCCCCCATACCTGCATTCTCAGCTTTCTATTGCTCCTTTCTAACTAGTTTGTACTCCTCACTCATTTTAATTAATCTTTTTACAGTTATTTAGCCCCCAGCTCATCAGTGGCATTTCTGCCTTGCTCGTGGTGAAATGATTAAAAAAAAAACTAACGGAAGAAAATTAGGATGTATATATCTTTCCCAAAGTTATTTGCATGCACATGTATATAATAAACCCGATCTTTATAAGAACACAGCAATGTTAATTGTAATTCCAAGCATTTATTCTTTAAAGCTTTCGTATATCTAATCTGACAGCAACTGATATTACTAAGAAGCCACCCCTCTAGATTTTGATCAGAGAGTGCCTTTCTTTGTTTTGCTGATCGGACGGGAACTAGTGTTTAAAAGTTGTATGACCGTAAGCCTCTAATCTCTTATAGATAATAAATACTTGGAAATTCCTTTTCAAATAAAAATTGTAAATGGTAAAGAACAACTACAAAGAAAAACTGGGGATAACAATAGGAAAGAATCTATTAGAATTTTATGCAAATATAATATGGAAATTAAATTTAGATTAAACGAAATAATTTTTTCTACAAAGCTTCTTTTTCTGCATTCAAATCCCCACTTTACAAATGGAAAGAACATTAATCCACAGATTCTCTCAGAAGTTAGAGGTGAAAAAGTTGGCTAGATTCAACTCGGTATGCTTAGGTAGCAAACATTATGAGATTTGAAATACTCCAAATTCCAAACAGCTGAGAAAGGAACGAGGAAAACATGAAACGTTCATTCCAAGGAAGAGACTGAAATTTATAGACAATAGATGATACGAATCGATAAAGAGCCACGATTACCTATATCATGAAGGAACGTGACATTTCTTGGTGAACATGGTTGAGGAAAATCAAATGACAACGGACTGATACCCTTTTGAATTCTGCACGGATCGCTATCAGTGTGCATGCAATTTCACTTCTATCTCTGCCCTCGAATAGACTATATTCGTATGAATGGGTTGGGAAAGTGAAAGATATCAATAACACTTGACCGATGCACAGCGTGGAATTTCAAACCGGTCAACTTATTATCTGTTATATGTTTGTCTTTATTTTAAAGTATACGCTGAGCGGAGAGTTTGAAAATGGGTATAGACAAACTCGAAAGTCGAATATTAAAGCCATACAAATAGTCAAATTGTTTGAAATCAAGATTCAAAGACAGCCACACAGGAAACCATCATGGATACTCATTCTTGATTCTCAGTTTTGACTTGATATGAATAACTTTTCACGAACTGATGAAAACGCTAAGAGAATACACGTGAACATTTATGTCTCGATACATATATGGAGAACTAAATTTCCAATGACATCACAACACTATGAATATTGAAGTGGAGTTAAGCTTTTTTCATGAAACTAAATTATGTAGTTAATAATAATAACAGTAGTATAGTGTAAACTAAATTTATATAAATATTCGTCTTAATTTTGATTCATTTACTTCATTCCCGGTCTATCTGTGCATCTATCTGCGTGCTAATCTAACTTCGATTGAGACTAACGTGACTTTATCATAATGCTTAGCAAATTTAAACATTATTACATTGTGAGATATTATATTAAGTAGAGGAAGAGCTAATTAACGAACATGCTTTCCGTGAGTCGTGAGCAGCGGCTTCCAGAATTTTTTCAGAATTAAAAGGCGGATGACCAATTATTTTAAATCTTTAATAGGATGTATTATTTACACACACACACACACACACACACACACACACACACACATATATATATATATATATATATATATATATATATATATATATAGGGTCGGGTTTCAAGTCTGAGTAAGAGCAATCAGATGTTCATACGTAATGATGAGCTGTGATACAGCAAAACAGAACTGTCTGCGGATGACGATATATATATTGTTTATAAAGGAAAACCCAACACGTCATGTTAGTTATAAACTATAGTTCATTTCAATGAGCTTAAATAGCTCATCTCATCAGACCCTTTTACAATATTCCAACATCTGGCATAAAATTTCTGCCGGAATGGGCTTTTTCTTAAAATGAAGAGGGAACATAATAATAATAAACATAAACTTACAAACAAATAATTAAATGACAATATTTGTAAGGGGAAGGAAGAAAGAAAGAAATGAAGGAACGGGAGGGAAGGGGAGAAAGAGATATATAGTTCAGTTCCAAATATGGCTAGTATGCGTTGGAAATTATTTGACTGTCTTAGAAAGAAACCAATTCCCCTGACTTTAGGCGTATCTTTGACCCCATCAGTTCAACCCACTTACTCATATTAATTTAAATCCACATATAGCTATGCATATATTCCCACATATACTTACCCTGTGATTTTGTTTAATTTTACATATTCATTGATTTCTCTTTTTTTCTTTTTAGGTTTAAGATTTTTCATACTCATACATATATACTCTCCATAAGCATAGGGCTTCCGTGCGCCCCCGTAGTGCGGTGTATATACGCACTCGCAAATGACGTTACCTAAACTGTCGTATTCTCAATCATGCATATATTTATATACATGAGATATATACGAGATAATTAAGTACATATTTAAGCCCACATTTCCAAACACGACTATATATACATATATATATATACACACATGCACCCCCCACATATAAACACACACATATATAATTATATATATATATATATATATATATATATATATATATATATACATGCATATGCACCCATATATGTGCATACGTACACCAACATGACCACATATGCACGCGCACACTTATATGCATAACTTATAACTTATACAAGTTCACTAGTAGTTGACTATGTCCTCATGTATAAGGACACTGTATAATGACCCAGTGCGTTTGTTAACTTTTGATTTCTAAATGAATTGGTAATATTCTTTTTTTATTTTTTAATTCGTAATATATATTATTACTTGTTACTCTCTATTTATACCATTTTACTTCATTTGGGTGTTGATTTATATTGGTAGAAATACATCACACTAATTACCTAATTGAGTTTGTCCCTACCTATAGAGTACACATCTTTTTAGGTGCCTATTTTTCGTACATTAATGCATATAAAATACATAATTCATGATACATAAAAATGTGATACATAAAAAATAATACGTAATACATATGAATTTTCACAATTTTTCTAGGATCATGCATAAGTTTAAGTGGATCCCAGTTTTTTTTTTTATAAAGAGACATATCTCGCCTCATATTTGGGTGCCTCATTTCTCCCGGGTAATTTTTATGTTGAAGTCAATATTTAGTATTTTTCATTTCATAGTTTGTGGTAGGATATTTTTTTCACATATATGTGGACTAATCATAATATAAAGTTATTGTTTGCCTAGATGGGTATATCATTCTATTGATGGTGGGTTCTTACCCTCTTTACAATTGATCTGCACATTTTACCAACTAATGATCTATCAGTTTATGAGGGTTGGTAATAGTGTCGGAAGTTGGTGATTCCGGGATTTTATGTGTCGGATAGTTAAAATTTATTTCTATGAAGGGCACTTGTAAATTATATCGTTTCTCTGATTTAATAATTAGCTAGATTCTCCAAACTTGATAATTCTAATCTTCTCCTCTAAGCATAAGTTGCCTCTACCTCTAAAGATATGGGGTGTTTGGTAATCCTCCATTCTATCTGAGGGGAAAGTTTTTTTGATTTTTAATTCCCAGAAATACTTCGAGAGGGCGGTTTGATATTTTAGGTGGGTTTTAGGGAAAGATTGGGTGTGATTATATAGGCGTTGTTTCCATGAACCTGCGGAAATTCCTATATATGTTTTGTTTTTAGGTTTTTGTCTAGGCTAGGATAGATGGTGGCTTGGTGTATTACTTTTTCTGATTTACATATGCCTCCTACTGGGCATTTATTTTTATTCTACAGTTACAGAGGGTTGCACTTTCTGTCTTACCGTTGCTATGAAATTTCATTAATATATTATTATTGTGGGAATTGATGATGCAATTAACGTTGTTGGTACAAGAGTAATTAATTTTTAATGTCATTCTATTGTTGGTGTACCTATGCACATATATGGGAGTTCATATATATATATATATATATATATATATATATATATATATATATATTTGTGGGGGGTGTATGTGTCTATGTGTATATATATATATATATGTATATATAGTCGTGTTTGAAAATGTAGGCTTAAATATGTACTTAATTATCTCGTACATATCTCATGTATATAAATATATGCGGGATTTAGAATACGATAATTTAGGTAACATGATATGCGATTTAATTTATATTAAGACAATCTTGTTGAATTATCCTCACCGTTTATGGACTGACAAGTATATATATATATATATATATATATATATATATATATGTGTGTGTGTGTGTGTGTGTGTGTGTGTGTGTGTGTTCTATAAATGATTGTGTAACTATTAGGAAACCAATTAAATAATAATAATTCTTTTTTCAAAAATAAAGTATTGCAAATAATATTTGAAGAAAGGAATTAGAAACATGTCTATAATTGATTATGTTTTTCTTTCTATTTCTCAGTTGAAATTAGGTATGTTTCATTTGTCTATCTATCTATCTATCTATCTATCTATCTATCTATTTGTCTATCTAGAAAATTATATCAGTCTATCTTGTTTAGAATGGTAATTCTTTATTTAATATATTTTAGTAAAGATACAATAAAGTAACAGAATTAAGTAAGGAATATATGTTAATCGATATTCCATTATTGAGGAATGTATTGTGCCAAGAACTGAATTAATAAAGTGCAATCAAAAGAGAGTTTTACACTCGAGTAAGTATAATATTTTAATATAATTGATGATTGCACCTAGCTAGTTCATCATTAACACGATGATATTTCATTGCAAATATGAAACTCAGCTTAAAGTAATGCTCTCGATATCCTGTGGAAAGAAGCTAATCATAGCCTTTTGTAAAAAAAAGACTTGTTAAATAATAATGAAGGAATCCACATCAGGTCGTCGAGAGAGTGACATAAATTGAGATGCCAATTCCGCTTTGATTACATTAATGATATTTCTTAATGAATTTTTTAAAAAATATTAAGGTAATACTGCAAGAACACTAGACCAGATATGATAGCAGTGTTCAATTCAGGAACAGGCTACATTTACAAATGTATAACGTCGTCTCTGACGAGAAAAATGTCTGGCTAGACACTGGACATAAATCCTGCATTACCAGGCAATTCTGCCCCCTCGGAAACTCTGACCATGCCGTAGTCTCCGTAAACATATCAATCCGCACTAATTCTACCCAAGAAAACCAGACCAGCAGAATATCATACTGCTACCAAAGAGCCGACTGGGACTCGTTCAGGGACTTCCTCTGCGACGTCCCCTGGGACAACGTCTTCGATCTTCCTGTCGAAGACTGTGCCTCCGAAGTCTCCTCTTGGGTTAAGGCTGGAATCGATGCTTTTATCCCGGCCAGGAAATTCCTACTAAAACCAAATTCGTCGCCCTGGTTCTCACCCGCTTGCTCGGCCGCCATTGCCCACCGGAACCATTTCTTTGGGCTCTATCGAAGCTGCTCGTCGAACCTAAACAGGCGCCTTTTCGCTTCAGCACGGAACAAGTGTAAAAAAGTGCTGAACGAAGCCAAGAGGGCGTTTGCTACCAGAATTAGGCAACGCATAGCATCCTCTAAGTTTGGTTCTAAAGATTACTGGCGTCTCTGCAAAAGCGTGATCAGCAGGAACAAGACTTCAATACCCCCACTAATCAATGAGTTTGAAGTTCTCACCTACCCAGACGACAAGGATGAATGCTTTGCCCGTAGATTCTCAACTAATTCGACACTGGACTCGTTAGGAATACCTACACCAGACTTCCCACCCAGAACTAAGGCTCAACTAAATAACGTCCACATTACACTCTCGCTGGTCGCAAAGATAATTGCACAACTTGACCCACACAAAGCGAGCGGCGGTGACGGAATCCCAGTCATAGTACTGAAGAAATGTGCCCCAGAACTCTCCTCTGTCCTCTCTAAACTCTATAACTTCTGCCTATCTGCTTCCTGCTTTCCTGCCTGTTGGACGTCCTCCTGCGTAGTTCCTATATTTAAGAATTCTGGCGAGCCCTCAGACCCCGCCAATTACCGCCCTATTAGTCTCCTTCCAATCAAAGTTTTGGAAGCCATTATCAACGCCGAGATGATTCAGCATCTCATGGCCAACGAGCTTCTCTCTGAAAAACAGTACGGGTTTTGCTTCACTGATATGCTAACGACCATTACCGAGTACATATACCGGGCACTCGACAAGAATGGTGAAGCCCGAACCGTTGCCTTGGATATCTCCAAAGCATTCGACAGGGTCTGGCATGCTGGCCTCTTGTGCAAACTGCGGAGCTATGGGATAACTGGACATCTGTTTGACCTCATCCAGTCCTTCCTCTCTAACCGCACATTGAAGGTGGTATTAAATGGGCATGCCTCCCAAAACTACCATACGAACGCGGGCGTCCCTCAAGGTTCTATCCTAGGTCCCACGCTCTTTCCGATCTACATTAATGATCTCCCCGACACCATTAGATCCCAAGTTGGCAGGTATGCCGATGACACAACAATCTACTCTCGCATCGATCAGAAACCAGATCTGGACGACAAAGTGAACCTCGGTGCCGTACTTGAAAGGGAACTCCAATCCGTAATGGCCTGGGGTAGAAAATGGCTGGTAAATTTCAATGCCTCTAAAACGAAGCTGTTATCAACTAACCACCATAGACAATCGCATCTACCTCTCATTAGCATGGGACAGGCTAGCCTCCCAGAGAGTAAAATACTACGCCTCCTTGGCCTTACACTCTCGGCGGACCTCAAATGGAATGACTATATTGAATCCATTGCCAAATCTGCTGCTATGAAAGTCGGCTACCTGTGCAGGGCCCGGAAATTTTTCCCACGTGAATCTATTCTGCACATATACAAATCTACCGTCCGCCCGTGTATTGAATATTGCTGCCATATCTGGTCGGGTGCCCCTGCTGCTCTCCTTGGGCTTCTTGACAAAATACAAAGGAGGATCTGTAACGTGGTTGATACTGACTTGGCAGACCGGCTGCAGCCGCTCTCTCACCGGCGTGATATGGTTTCCCTGTGCCTCTTCTACAAGTACTTTCATGGCGTCTGCTCCGATGAGCGTAGATCACTGGTGCCGCCTAAGCAGGAATTTACACGAGATACTAGATTAGCAACTAGTTCCCACCCTTTTACAGTTAAACTAATAAGATGTAACCGTAAATTCTACTCCAACAGCTTCTTTTCTCGCGCTTCCTGCCTGTGGAACTCCCTTCCAAAAGTCTGCTTTCCCGACAGTTACAATCTCCAGGTGTTTAAATGTAGGGTCAATAGACACCTCCTATCACACTAACTCCCAACTATTCTCAGAACATTCTCATCTACCCAACCCTCATTTTCAGTATCCTTACACGCCTCTCACCCACCCTCTGACATTTCCTATATTTAATCATCCTTTCTCCACTCTACGTAGCCCCCTGCGCAGTAGTGGCAGTGACATGCCTTGCTCGGGGTGAAACGCTTATAAAAAAAAAAAAGAATAATCAAATATCTCAATATAATCAGTTCAATTCATTTCAGTAGGATTCGTATTTCAAGTAAAGCGAAACTTGTTTGCTCAAATCTTTTTTTTACATCAAAGCATACAGAGGGGTAGCAGTCATTGTTTTATGTGATGATCAACTGAAAGCAATTTTGCTTTGGATGCATTAAAATTTCAATCCATTCCATCACATATTTTACCACTAATTTGAAGTGTTTCTATCTATCTATCTATCTATCTATCTATCTATCTATCTATCTATCTATCTATCTATCTATCTATCTATCTATCTATCTATGTCATATTCTTCTCTCTGCCTGTCTCTAATTCTATCCATCTTAATATATACCTATTTAACATAGAATGAGCTTTCTAGTCATATAGAGGGAAAGGCAGGCAGGCAGACAGAAAATAACAGACTTAAATAGATCTATCTATCTATCTATCTATCTATCTATCTATCTATCTATGTCATATTCTTCTTTCTGTCTGTCTATACTTCTATCTATCTTAATATATACTTATTTAAGATAGAATGATATCTCTAGTCATATATAGAGAAAGGCAGACAGACAGAAAAAAAACAGACTATCTATCTATCTATCTATCTATCTATCTATCTATCTATCTATCTATCTACCTATCTATCTATCAGTATACATGTACGGAAATATACCTATTTACCTTCATGTACTCCCACATTTAAATTAAGCAAATTGATTTATATTGCAACTTATCTTTTGTGTTTACAATTTAATAACATACTATGAAATTTCAAAATATTATATGAACCTACGGTCAGCATACATGAAGATCATATTGGAAAGTGCCCAATGTTAAAAGCAATTAGCTCATTTAATCGTACTAAACTTTCTTTATTTTTTCCAGAATTAATGATGCGTGCTTTCTGTTCGACGATGATTGGCGGAAAAACAAAACATAAAACAATATTTCAATCTGGCAGCAAGTCATGTAATTTTCATCTTTTTTTATGCTTCACCGAAGTAATGACTCCCTTATGAATATATACGATTATATAATCTTCTAATTTATTTTTGGCAAATTATTTTATACTTTATGAAATTTTTACTCTTCATCTTATTTAGTGACTCTCATCAAATTAGATACACCTATCCCATAAGAGTCATAAACCAAGAAAATAATGATATAATATAATACAAAGACACCAACATTTTTAAAATAAATATATGCATATACACAATCACAGAAAGGGTGACATACTCACTCTCTCTCTCTCTCTCTCTCACACACACACACACACACACACACACACACACACACATATATATATATATATATATATATATATATATATATATATAATATTTATCTTTCATTCCCCGCTACTAGTAGCAGCACACGTAGTTTAATGGACAACACACTCTTCAGGTGCTGGGCAGTATGTTACATGATATGAATTTTAATAAAAATAGGTTCACGTTAGTATACGGAGATTGTTTTTTTTATTATTTAAAATATATTACATTTAAAGCTGACCGGTTTCATTTACAATAAAAATCGAAATTAATGACAATATATATATATATATATATATATATATATATAAACAGATGGACTGAAAAAAACATATGGATATTTTTCATTCTATTCACAGTTGAGATTATTTTATGTTTTATATTTAAGCTAAAGGAGTATAACAATTTTTGTTTTTAATTGTTATTAAAAATATTTCATATAAAATTTTTAAAGTTTCATGAAATTATAAAAAAGACAATACCATGAAAACTGGAAAGTTCAAATTTACGGTTAAAATCAATCTAGATCAATATATTTAAACAAATATTTTTTGTATGCCTACCTGTGAACATCGAGTCATTTTACTTGTTTAATTAGTTAGAATTATTTAAGTATTTTAAGATATCTTTTTCAATAAAGCATAAATTACAACTATCGCTTTTCCTATTGTAAGATCTGATTTTTACTAAAAGTTTTTTTGAAAAACTAGTACAATTTATGCATCTTAAAATATCAAAATCACTCGAGTATGGTAGAGATGAAATTCTCAATGAATTTTAGTAAAACAAAAATGAAGTTTGACATCATTATCTGAATGTATGCTAGATCTGTATACAATAATTTCAGTCATATATTGGCCATTTAACGAACAAAGCGTATTTTTCAGTGGTTGGATTGGTTTTTAAAATTATTAAGGTATTGTCATTGTTGGACGCAGATTTATTTATACAATATCTTTATTGCAACTGATCTTTACAATATTTTGTTTTAAATCGTTCATATTGCAGAGTGATTAAAGTGTTTATGAATTAATATTTTAAAAATGTCTCGAATTATCATTTGAACATTAGAACTAAATGTTTGTTTAAAATATATTAGACTACGGTGTCTGTTTATTTACAGATGTTTTGATTTTAATCTAAATATCAAAATTTATTTTATGATTGATTAATACTAATGCTTTTTTATATTTAATTTTGTTTTAATCAATCATCTAATTTAATTGTATTATTATCAAATATAGTTTTAAATATAAATTAAAAGGACAATCAAATTTAAAAGCAATATATATTTTTTGATAAAAATCTGATCCATATTAAATATATGGAATGATTCAGTGTTGCGTTCATCATATATTTTTATTAGAATATGTGCGTTTTGGTGCAGTTGGTATCGGCTTGGAACGAGATATCAAAAAAGTTTATTCAGCTTTATATTTTGGGATTATATAATTGACCGTTATATCCTATTTTTTTCTTTGAGAAAATGTTCTATGAAGCTTTAAAATAAAACCTATTCACATTTAGACATTTTTAACATCGTTCTAATCTCTATGATTCCTACTGTATATATAACTAGCCAAGAGGGAGGAAGACACGCCGGTAATATTTGGGAAAATAAAAAAAATAGTATCCAACCAAGGCGGACGTCCGTTTGACATTTTCAGTATATCCTAACTATCTGGTATGTTGAATCCTGCATGATTTTTTTTTTAATTCTTGTCCTTAATTTTTGTTTGAATTTGTTTGAATCTTTTAATTATTGACAGAGGTACTATTTTGCTATTGTAAATGATTTGGCGTTCAAATTTCGCTTCGACATTTTTTTCTTCAATTGGAGTACTTAGTCTAAGCTGTCGCTCGATTCAGACTCCACCCACGTATATTGAACAGTTGAAGAGGCTCATCCCTTGTTCCCTGTTTAGGATGTGATTTCCGGCTTCCTCTCTTTCATCCTTTTCACTTTTTATTTTTTCAGTTTTTTTTTTCAATTGGAGTAGATATACTAAACTATCGCCCGGTTCATACTCCACCCTCGTCTATTGAACAGGTGAAGAGGCTCATCCCTTGTTCCCTGCTTAGGATGTGGTTTCCGGCTTTCTCTCTTCCAACCTTTTCACTCTTTTCTTTTTTTTTCAATTGGAGTGGTTAGGCTAAACTATCGCCCGGTTCACAATCCACCCTTGTCTATTGAACAGTTGAAGAAGCTCATCCCTTGTTCCCTGTTTAGGATGTGGTTTCCGGCTTTCTCTTTCTCAATCTTTTCACTCTTACGTAGCTCCCTGCACATCAGTGGCGTTACAGCCTTGCTCAGAGTGATATGTTTAAATATATATATATATATATATATATATATAATAGTTACCAATCAAATTTTATTCTACACTTAGATATTTAGTTGAAATGATCACTAGAAATATAGTTCATAATTATATTGTAATTATTATTAATATTAATTTTATTATTATGATAATGGCTTACTGCAGCATGATAGCTATAAGGTTTTGGTGTTAAAACACCATCATCAGACAATAAAAGTTTTTTAATTTATTTTGTAATATATACATAAAGTGATTTTAAAATAATAAGTAAATAAAAAAGGAACAGCCGAATTCAATACTGAAAGCATTTATATCAGCATTTTCTATCAGCATGGCCATTACTATATTACAGCCCTAAAACTCAGTGAATATAATGAGAAGGATATTAAATATCATTAAAAAGTTAATCACAATAACAAATACAATAGTATAAAAATATAATTTGGTAAACTCCACCATTAAAACAAATAGTAACAGGCTATAAATTGTTTAATCGAGTTCAATAACATTTCCCATCTAAAAATCCACATCGCGAAAATTTTAATTAAAATTTGCTTAATATTAGTTATAGCTCAACCGATACTTTTGATAAGATAATATAAAACTAAAATTCTAAAATTCTAAAACAACATTATGACATTAATTATAACTACCTAACTATGAATATTGAATGATGATAAAATATATATCGTATTCTTTGAATGGTTTTATTTAGCGCATACATATTTTAGTAAGTATTTATATCTTTAAACAGTGAAAGAATGACAATCCTCCCCTTGACCAATTCCTTGTTACAAAATTGTGCTATACATAATGAATGAAAACTGCATTTTCATTTTCATTTACTTACACGAAATGATTTCTGCCAAACAAACCTCATTTTTTATTAAAAACTATAAACACTATGTATGCGCTAAATAAAACCATTCAAAGAATACGAAGTGTGTATATATATATATATATATATATATATATATATATATAAGTAAAAATTGAGACAGACATGTTATTTCATGGTAAATCGGAAATTTCAGGCGAACCAGCATCAGATTTCGTCTTTATTGTACAGAAGATTTTACACGAATGAAATTCACAAAGCCCTCGAAAAAAAATCGGAATAAAAATAAATATCGCTCTCTTAAACGAGAAAATTTAAGAAAAAATACATCATTACATCAGTTCGGCGAATATACACGCATATTCATACATAAGCATTTATATTCGCAACATATAATCACAGAGCACGCGTAAGAGCGGATGTCAAATTTAATCTAAAGATACATTAAGCAAGTCAGTCAGACCCATAGATTTGAAACGTAAAGAGAGGGGGTTAGGTGTGTGTGTGTGTGTGTGTGTGTGTGTGTGTGTGTGTGTGTGTGTGAGAGAGAGAGAGAGAGAGAGATAGCATTAAAAAGGAAGGGTAAGTATATTAAAACATAAACGAAAAGGGAAGAAGAAGAAAACAGTGAGGAATAAATTTGAATTAGAAAGAACGGAATATAGGAGAAAATGAAATTACCATAAAAGATAGATATTATATATTAAACTGAAAATCTATTACAAATCTATTAAAATAGATATTGTTTATTAAACAACATAACTACTTGTAGGAAAAATATTTTGGTCCATAATACTTCCATTCGAAATGAGAAGGGTTGCTGGAATTTTGAGGTTCCTATGGGCGCTTTCGACTCTGACCAGGTCGCAGAAGAGGTAGGTTTATATATATATATATTAAGCATTATAGGTAGCAATTATTAACAATAGCACTGGTCCAATAATGCTACAAAAAAAAACAATTAACTAATGCCTTTAAATACCTAGGTTTTAAATTAGATATCAAGACTAACCGTAACATAGTTAATTTTCTAGACATCACCTTCGACCTCTCTAGTAACAGATTTAGACACTACCAAAAACGTAATCAAACACATTTATACATCAATATTAAATTCAAGTACCCCTCACATGTACTGAGACAAATTTTTAACACCGTTAATAGTAAAATTAACAGACTATTTTCTAACCAAAATATTTTTGACACACACACAAAAAATATAATGAAGCTTTACATATGAGCGGATTTCGAAAACCGCTTTTTTATGACGAATCCTTGAAATATAGTAATACCACTATGACTAACAAAACAAAGAAAGCAATTTGGTTCGACCCTCCATTTTGCAAATTATATAATATTAATATAGGTAAATATTTTCTAAAACTCGTAGATAAACATTGTTGTAATTCTAGTCCATTTCATAGAATATTGAATAGAAAAACCCTAAAGATTATCTATTTGTGTACTAAAAATATAGAAAGTATAATCAGCTTCCACAATAAAAAAAAATTATCTAGATATAAATCTAAATTGATAACCCGAAATCTGCCACTGATCAAGCCAGCTCCAGAGTAACAACTCCTAACTGAGCCAGACTTAGTTCTGCAAATCCAAGTCAAAGTAACCAAAAAGTTGCCTGGAATTTACAAGATATAAGGGATGAAACTGGACATGACAGTCATACATCTAAATGCAATTGCAAAGTTAAAAATGAGTGTCTTTTAGGGGAAGAATGTATGACAGCAGGGGCGGTATATCAAGCTATGATATACCCAAAAGAAAATACAAATTGAAGAAGTATTAAATTCGTAGTTCAGCAGGTGCTTGGAAACAACGGTTGTACAATGACACACACTCCTTTCCAATCCTGATTGGAGAAACTCTAACTAAATATCTCTGGTCATTAAAAGACAAAAACATAACTCCACTGATTAAATGGAATATCATAAAAAATGTAACAAACCCACAACTTCAAAATTTGCTGTCGCTTATGCCTGGATGAAAAAATCACTATCATCAAACACAAACACCAACTGGACCTGCTGAATGTAAGGAGGGAACTAGTTTTTAAATGTCGAATAATTACTATAATTTTGATTATGTCGTGGTGTGGTGGTTATTGTGATTACCAATTTTATAATAATTTTTTAATTTTCCTACGTTTTTGAAAATTCCACTTTCTTACACTTTCACAAATAATATATAAACTTATTTTTTTTAGAGCTCTCTTAGAGAGTTATCCTACAATTGTATGTTAAGGATAATTTTTGGGTTCTTCTATATTTACACCGCATGCTTATATATATATATATATATATATATATATATATAAGAAAACTAATAAATAATTATCCAAATGTTGGAGAATTTTTGTCTTTTAGACGTTTAGAACGATTCATGATTAAACATAATAGACATTCATTTTCTCTTATATTTAACAACTTATGTTTAGAATATATATATATATATATATATATATATATATATAAAGAATTGAAAACCACTTTATTCAAACTAGATTCGCTTTGCGCCGTCGCCTTCCTAGATTCCATCTGATTAAAAAGCTAATGAACCATATTTGTATATGTTATTTGTGTATATGATTCAGTAAAAAAGACCGTAAGTAAATTTTTCCTAAGCTGGTTATTCTCGTGATGAAAGAAAAGAAAGAAAATCCTGATTTTAAGAACGCTGTTAATATTTATTCTTTAACATTGTTTTATAATTTTTAATTCACGTCGGAAGTTATAGTTTTCCGAAATTTTATGTATAAACGCTAATGTAATTCCTCATCTTATCTAAAAAAAATTCTTCAAATTAAAAATATTTATATAGCATTTACAAAAAGTTATATATATATATATATATATATATATATATATATATATATATATATATATATATGAGTTACAATAAACAGTATTCTTTAAAACGTGCTCTATAAAAATAGAGCACATATTATTTATTTAAAGAATACTACATAGCCCGGCGTTTCTCAGGTTTAGTGGGTTTTTTTTAAATATTAGGATCAAGTGCTTATTACAAAACTCCAGCATGAGGTTTCCTTGATGCGTAAGTTAAAAATATGCGAATATGTAATGGATTTTTTATATTTGTAAAACGGAATTTATGCTTGATTAATTTTCCCAATAAACGGGAATTATATATGTACAATTGGATAAACGGGAACTGGGGACATATACGGGAGGCTGTAATATGTTGCGATGACATTGTGACGTAGAAAAACGGGATGCATTGTTTCTGTAACGTCGGAGGATGTGGCACCTTGTAGAAAGCTTAAAATTGTTATATCATTTTAGTTAGATGTTACAAAATGACCCGTTTATTGTTAGAATATTGCTAAGCGTTTCGTCGAATAAAACGATCCCAAAAAGCAACATTTTCTATTAATTTTTGACTCACCTTGTGTGTCAATTAAAATTTGTGAGCGCACATCAAGATTTCAAATCTTTATCTTCCAGTGACTCTGTTTTGTTTGAGTCTGAGTTAAGCGTCTCGTAGAAATGCATAAAACAGATCCAAAGACCAACCGTAATTCTTTTTGTCGTTTATTTTTGACAAAACCTGTATAGTGATTCTTACTACTTTGAGTAAAGCAAAAGTTTTAACCGGGATGTAGAAATTGCTAGGTTTCGTTTGAATTAGCACAATGCGTCTTGGAGGAGAAAGGTTCTTAAATTCTGGGCTTTTCGGTGATTTCCGCGGTATCCTATAGCCGATTTGATACACTTTTTCGTACATCAAATTTTCATGTCATGATCGACAAATGACCAAATTTTGGTTGAAATCAGACCAAGCGTTTCGGAAGAGTAGATTTTGTTAGAATAGAGACACACAAGCACGCACAAAAAAGACACACACAGGCCTAAACATTTATATATACAGAGAGAGATTTATGACAGAAATATATTATCATATCATTATAAATTGGCTAATTCCTTTTGACATTCCTTTTGACTTGTCACCTGATGGTGATGATTTTCACTTGAAGAATTGTAAATCCTCAACTCTAAACCTCCGGAATCATGGAGACATTATAACATAGTCTGTGGTGACCAATCTAAACACACGTAATTTCTATTTTGAAGAACATCAGAACAGACATAGCAAAAAAAGTTAATGGAGAATTTCTTTTAAAGTATAACTGAAATAAATATCATTAATACTAATTGACTATTAGTTACTCGTTGCAATAAATATTAAGATATCTTTAAAAATAAACTATTTAGGAAGTAATGTTAGAGACAACGAGTTTTAAACTCTAAGTTTAATTGAGATGGTCTTAGTATATTAGGAATTTATTCATCTATGAAACGGGAAGAGATATAGACACATTTATATACAATTATATATTGAGCTACACCTGAACAAAATATATGCAAACATATATTCATATAATCGTATATATACATATGACGTATATACACACGTATATGTACAAATCTTCTAACTTTAGTTTTTATTAACATGTAAAATCATCCATTAAATTTAGATCCATGTAAAAAACGTGTAAGAACGCTTCATATATTGGATGTTAGCCTGAATTCGGAAGATTCAGTGTGCAGAAGAAATTTCAAATAAGATCATGACAAATATAGTTTTATTCCAGGGCATAAACAAATAAAAATATTTGAATACATACGCTCACTTTTAATTTAATTAATTTAATGTCTGAGATTTTTTGGATTGAAATCACGAATTCCCCGTGCGTGTTACCATGTTGTATTCAGAGTCAGTGCGTTGATCTCGCAGACAATGAAATTAACCCAAATGGGTTTTGACTATTATGGGAGTAAGTAATCATCGCATAACAATATATATATTATTTTTTCTCTAAACATATACTGAGCCGTTTTGAACATCGTATTTTGGCTTTAATTTCAGGTGACAATAAAGACAACAATTGTCCAAACTCTCTGAAGATGGATCTTGTGAGCAGAAAACTTGGAACCAGCATAAGAATACATATCCAAATGTTGGACAATTTTTGTCTTTATTTGCACCTGATATTAAAGCCAAATTACAATGTTTAGAATGGCTGATGATTAAACATAATAAACATTTATTGTCTGTTATATTTAACAGTATATATTTAGAAAATACCTCGAAACGCTATATATATATGTCTATAAGACACACACACACACACACACACACACACATATATATATATATATATATATATATATATATATATATATATATATATATAATGGATAAAGGAATAGGGTTGTTCCAACGAGGGAAATTGGTATACAATATAAAGTGTAAGAAACCGTGAATGTTTTCTTTAAAATGTATATTTTTTTTGTTATTGTGGTTTTGGCCTGGGAAAACACTTTTAGTATGTTAAAATTATCTTCTAATCTCTTTAGCTTATATGCCATTGGTCATTTGGTTGTTCTTTATTGCTTTGACGGTGTTTTGAATTTGGTGTGTGTGTGTGTGTGTGTGTGTGTGTGTGTGTGTGTGTGTGTGTGTGTGTGTGTGTGTGTGTGTGTGTGTGTGTGTGTGTGTGTGCACCTGGGAGTTTATATTTTCCGCCTTTATGTTTTAGGATTGTTTTAGTATGATTCCAATTTGAAGTGATTTTGGTATGGGATACACAAATCAAACACAATTGAAACATTTATCCAGTAACAAAAATCGGAATACATCCGCACTTCGAACCTTAGTGAATTTCAATTCAGACCAATTGTAGCACGACTAGTCTGCCCTACAAGCAGACTGAGCAACACCCTTACACCCCAAATTTAAAAGTTACATCAGAGACATCATATATTTCCTAAGTTTCATGCCAAAAACAGTTGACCCAGATACACTCTTTAGTAACTTTTAACGTGAACAGCCTGTACAGCAAAATATCCCATGAACTAGAAAAACAAACCATTATATGTTGGATACAAAAACACACAGAAATACCTCCCACACGCTTCACAAAAGAATTTATTCTACAAAGTATAGCTCTAATTTTACACAACAATTCCTTATAGTTTAACAATAAAAATTATACAAACAACAGTTACCGTGTTGGGAACAAAAATTGCACCGACATATGCAACACTCACCCTAGTATATCTGGAAGAAAACCTATACAACCAAATAGGACATAAATGTGGGGAAAACATAAAAACAATATTTACGACACCGCGGAAAAGATTCCTGGATGACTGTTTTATCTTTTGGAAATTAACATGGGGTACATAATCAAACTACACATATACTCCACCTCACTAATAGACAAGGGTTTCCAACTATCAGAAAAAATACTATTAGATTCCCTCCAGAATAAAAAAAAACAACAAACAAACACAAAAAAGAAAATATTCTAGCATACGTTTCCACACACAACAAAAACAATCCAGAATTATTCACAAAGATCAAAGCCCACGGAATTATTCAAAAATAATGAAAAAATGAAAGAAATCCTAAAAACAACCAAAATAATTAACAGCAAACGCCAGCCCCGAAATTTAAAAGACATCCTAACCTCATCGAAATTCGAACAATAACACACAACACAGAGGGTCACAAAATGCAACAAAAAAGACGTGGAATGTGCAACACAATAACAGAAGGAAAACACTTCCAGTTCGAAAACGCAACTACATTCGAAATAAAATCGGATCTGAGCTGCAACTCGAAAAATGTAGTTTACGCTCTAAAATGCGACAAATGCGCAAATATATACATTGGATCGACACAATAGAATTTCACTTCGTAGAAGTAATATAAAATTATCACATAACAGGAAATTATATGTTTTCCAACGTTTGCATGAATGTAGTGATGGCAAATTCAAAGTTAAACCCATATATGAAAACATAGATTATGTAATAGTAATAATGCAGGAAGAAAGATTCATAAAAAATTACAAGCCTTCGCTCAACAAAACAACATGAAATACACACACACACACCGAAAAACATACACACACACATACATACACGCGCACATACACACACCCACATACATACACACACACACCAAATTCAAAAGATAATCAAGACAATGACAAAGAACCAGATGACCCATAAAAACAATTCTAAAACATATAGACGAAATAAAAAACGCTCACACACAGACACACAGACACACAGACACACACCAAATACAAAACACCGTAAAAACAATAAAGAAAAACCAAATGACCGTTGATAGATAAGCTAATGCGACTAGAAGATAATTTTAACAAACTAAAAATGTCACCCAGACCAAAACTACTTAAAATTGGAATAATTCTAAAACAATCCTAAAACATAAAGGCGGAAAAAAACTCTCATACACACACAGACAGTCACACACACACACACACACACACACACACACACACACAAAATTCAAAACAGTGTCAAAGCAATAAAGAACAACCAAATATATATATAATCTAAAGCGACTAGAAGATAATTTTAACATACTAAAAATGTCTCCCCAGACCAAAACCACTTCAAATTGGGATAAACACTTGATTCATTCATCTGTTTATTTATTTATCTGTTTATCTATGTATACACATGCTGATGTGAAAAAAACAGATCATTGAGCGTGCCAATATTTGATTTATTTTATTTTATCTTATTTTATTTTATTTTACTGATTTTATTTATTTTCTTTTTTTCTACTTACATATTGATAAAACAAAAAACTTGGCGATCAGAAACAAAAGGAACTCGAGACGTAATTCCACAAATTTATTCGCCTGAAGAGAGTCAATTTTAGACTCGAAACACGTGTAACGTCACAAATACCATTATGGACACTTAATATATCATGACATGTATAATAACAAAAACAATAAATATAAACTTTAAAGAAAACGTTCACAGCTTGTTACACTTTATTATTATATATATATATAATTATGGGTTTGTGTCTGTATGGTGTGGGTGTGTGTGCGTGTGTGTGTGCGCGTGATGTTTATGTGTGTGGCTGAATGTATGTATGTGTGTGTACGTTCATTTACATATGTTTAAACCCACGGAAAGTGAGATTACTGCTTTTTTCTGAAGTCTATGACATATTAAATAGTTGCTTATTTTTTCTTACTCCCGGCTCAAGTGTTATTTTAGATCTCTTTAAAATCCGAAAGTTTTGCTGAAGATATTGCCAAATTAAGAAACACAAAATGTAATAATTGAACCTCATAACTTTTAGATATTTTTCTTTTTTTGATGGGGGGATATTTTTTAACATTGAGATCTTATAGTTCACTCATTGAAAACGCTGGGAAAAACAGTCACTGTATTTAAGAAGGTAGTTGCTGGAATAAGCATAAAAGAAGAAATATTTTCTCTTATTTTATGGCATGCTTAATATTTAGAATAAGTTCCATTTACACGAAAATATCTCCTTATTTATGAAGTTTTATAAAATCTTTGAATTTTAAATTAAAACTATTGTTTTATATTTTTTTAATAGACGCTATTATTTTTGTATTGCAAATTTTCGCAGGGTGGATAGTCGGTTTGCGTAGTTAATAGAAAGGAATATCGCAGTCCTAGAAAAATTCAAATCTGTGAATAAATTTTACCTTTTAGTTTATTCATATTAAACTTTGATTTTAAATGGCTGAATAATAATGATAGGATCTGCCACTGGTTTTTCCCAGCGAAACGAGTAATAGGGGCGAGCAATGGCAAATACATTTTGGTCTTGATCAACAGGCACAAGTTCATTAACATTCTCACGACGGTTAAAATATTTATGTCTACCGAAACCTTATATTCATAATTTTACTTACTGTAATTGTATTATATCTAATTTGGTACATTACAATCGATATTGTTGTCATTAATAATACAGCATAAAACAATGTGTAGATATAGAAATTTAAACAATGACCGACTGATACTTTCTTGGTGGCTAGTGTTACGGTTCTGTGAATATTGATCAAATCTCTGGCTTATCTTTCCATGATAACCGAAAAGACAAACATATCTGATTGTCACCTAATAAAGAAAAAATGAATGAACGCGAACAATAACTTAGTTATCTACTGTTATCTCAAAACAGATAAAAAAAGAAATACAGATGCCACTGGCAACACTTGCTTTTATAACGAGATAAAAGTCAGTTTTCCAACCATTGAGAAATTGTCATTCGATAAAATTAATATTTAGAAAGAAAACGAATATCATACCGACGGCTGCGGGAAATCCGTAAGATAAAAACGAATAAAACATATGTTGCTGGAAGAAACATAATAAAATACAATGGTAAAACAAAACTATGCCAAAATATAAAAATGTAGACAAGATAAACAAAGGCTAAACTTAAATTAAATGGAAAATATCCAAAGAAAAAATATACAAATATCTTGCCTCTGATGAGGAAATAACTTCAAAGGAATATGAAATTTTATTCGACCAATCTATCTTCACTAATTATGTCTGTTTGTGCAATAAGGGGGAAGGAAATATTTATACACCAAAGAAAAAATATTCACAGCGATGTAAAATAAAATTGAAGGAAACGTATTAGAATGATCGATCTGCAAACAACAAAGAACTGTTCCAGGTCTTGCGGCCAAACGAAATCATAACAAATGCATCAGTAAACGCTGAATAAAATTTCTTGCCAGATTAGCAAATGCATTAAGAAACTACGATCTATTCCGTCCTCAAAGCACCTGAAAAGACACCAAAACCAATTCGTATTTGGTTCCACATTTTTTGAGAAAATGTTTAGATGTAAATATGGTAATAACCTGCTGCATATGTATCAGCCGATATGCAATGCAGAAAAATCCGTTCAGGTCATCGTCCAAGAATGGACACACAATATGTGCTTAACTTACACTCGATTGAAAAAAACAAGGCTACAAACCTATCATCAGCTAACGCGCAGATACGACAGATGACATACTCCTCCAACCAATGGAAGTTAACATAACATAATTTACATAGTCACAAAAAAAACTTATATTGAAATATTAAATTGACTCGAGAAAATACCAACGCAGATCGAGATATCTGGAAAAAAGAAACCTAAACTCTTTTACTCATCAATGAATGTAGAATGAAAAAAAGATTGTATGAAAACTACTAACATGAGCCAAAGAAAAATATAAAGTTTTGAGTGTTTTTGAAAAATTACCATGCATTTAGAATTCTTTATCAAAAAGGTGATAGATAATTGATGATTATTGTGTTTAACAGACAGATATGATTCACTTAGGAAGCGGAAAGAAAACAACAAAAATTTATGCAGCAACATCAATATTTATTCTTAAAAAATTAACCGTTATTCCACAACCGCCTTCTATTAACGATCAGACAACCCCCCAAAATATCCCAGATACCGGATTTGAATTAAAAATCAAACTGTAAACAATCTTCATTTACTTCATCAAAAGTGGTGAATGGATAAATGCGTAAGAAGTGTGATATTGAACCGAATAAGACTTAGTCTCGCGGAATTTCAACGGGACTAATGGTGTATATGAAAAAAAAACTCAAAATCGTACAACTGATTGAAATTCTTAGTCAACCTGGAAGTTTGTTGCCTGCATTGTCCTGTTTAAATAAAGCCGGAACTCGATTGATGAAAGCACGATACTCCTTTTGAGTTTTTCGTGCACGCGGTCTAGTTTAGAGCTGATGGAATGACCGTGTGAAAGAACTCGAAATACAGTACCCCTTGTAAATTCCACCAGGAAGATATTATGATTTGTTTTCTTTACGATTCCTAAGGGAGTCAGAATTTTTGGCTAACTTAATACATAGATATAAAAGTTCATTCTAAATTATATTTAGAAAAGAATTAGAAGGTGGTGATTTTGCATGATTTAGTGGCTAATGTCCATGTGAAATTTATAGTTTATAGAAATTTTACTGAAAATATATTCCTCCACTAAATCAGAGAAAATATAATAGAAGATTAGAAACCATACGCAGAAAATGAAAAATGATATTAAATGAAAAAAGAATCAAGGAAACTGAGAATTGAAATGGCAATTGCAATATGTTTGTTAATATCATAAATGCCACAGGGTGTTCAACTCTAATGAAATGATGTTCATTTGATTCAGTGCTTTTTTATGAAATCGTACAACGTGAAATTATTTTTTAAAACGTATTACTTGAGATATATATTTTAAAAATACTTTAATTGATATAAATTAAAAAAGGTCATATATTTTTATTCTACATTCATTGTAATATATTACAAAATCTATTAATATAAATATTCTCAAGTCCAGGTTGATGATTCTTATATCATACCCATAAATGCATCATAATTATTTGCGATGTACAAGAAATGAAAAACTAAAAAATGTGTTCAAATTCAGAAAAAGATTTTTGCTATAGGATTCATGGTATATGTGACGATAATCATCCTAAAACTACGCTTAACACGTATTTAAACTTTTGTACCACTTTATAAAATCTTTGCAACTGCATAAATTTCAATTACAGCATTCCCTTCCGATGAGGAACTCAAATTATTCTATCTCTTGGTTTGGTTATGACCACTTTATATCTAACCCACTATATTATAGAATATGCATTCGGTTTTCCGTTATATTCTGTCAAAGTACTCATCTCATCTGTCTTGTGTATTTTGCTATATCGATAAATCTTGAATTGGAATAATACAGCTTTATAGGTTTGAGGAAAAACAAAATAGTGCAACATTAATTATGTTGTATACTTCTATATTCACTAAACTTATTATAAAATAGTTATACATTATAAGAAATTTAAGAATTTCGATGCAATAATTGCTTAATTATTACTTTAAAAATATTTCAAATACCTCTCGTGTAGAAAACGAAAATATATTTTTAATATTAATAGAATCATTATATATATATTTAGTCATCCGCGGACAGGTCCGTTTCGCAGTTCATCAGGACGGTTAGACTCCGATCGCTTCCTAATCCAGGATTGAAACCAACCGAATCGGCGTCAGTCGGCGATTATAACCCTGGGCCACGAACGTCCGGTATAAGGATGTAGACCTTTTAGCCTATATCATTAAACACGCCCAAAAGCTAGAATGTTCTAATTCATTATTGAATGAGCGATGCGTTTATGACGGAGTAGCTACTGTTTACAAGCGTCCCACACTTCCAGAGTGCTCAATCAGGGTGTGAGAGCGTAAATACTATAGTCATCCGCATATATATATATATATATATATATATATATATATATATATATATATATATATATATGTCTTTCACCTACAAGCCTGTTTCATTGCATGACAGCTCATCAGTGTGTCTAGACACATCCACTTACTTCTGGATTGAACTTCAACCGATCTCTTGTCAGTCGGAGTCATTTTATATACATACATACTTATATATATATATATATATATATATATATATATATATATATATATATATATATATAGCCGAGAGAATACAGGACGAAGAAAGAATTCTTAAAACGTCCAAAACAATAATTTAAAACAGTGCTTGATATATAATATGTAGAACTGTGAATATTTATACAAATTATATTTTAGATCATGTACAGAATTTTTCAATATATATCCACGACAAAGGTACATTTGCTTTGACATTGAAAATTGAAACCTCAATGTCTCATCAGGCGGTATGTAAAGGAATCGAAAGCCTCTTTTCTTATATTTGGTCATTTGTGTTTGGGTGTTGGTGGGGGTTAGTGATAGGGGAACAAATCTCTGACCGTTGGAATTTTGGAGAGAGCGAAGTTAAAGTGGTTGAGTCATTTGATTTCTAGATTGATTTAACCATAGCCGTTATAATGTAAGTTTTATTATCCTGTGACTAGACTATATCCTTTGGATTTCTTAGAGGAGCCGGTAGTGGATGGTGCCTGATATTTTTGTATTTAAGCCGAGTATTTATAATTAATGTAAATTTGTATATTTAATCTTAACTTTGGATTTAGGAAATATAATCTTCCTATTAAATTTTTAAGTTTTAATTATTAATTAGATCGCAGATTGGAAACAGTTTTTCTATTAAATATTTAATGTTAAATTTCTATTCTTATGGAACAGATAGACTAAACTATCGCCCGGTTCACACTCCACCCACGTCTATTAAACAGGTGAAGAGGCTCATCCCTTGTTCCCTGTTTAGGATGTGGTTTCCTGCTTTCTTTTTTCCAATCTTTGCACTCTTTTCTTTTTTCTTTTTTTTTCAATTAGAGTAGATAGACTCAACTATCGCCCGGTTCACACTCCACTCTTTTCTATTAAACAGGTGAAGAGGCTAATCCCTTGTTCCCTGTTTAGGATGTGGTTTCGGCTTTCTCTTTTCCAATCTTTTCACTCTTCCGTAGCCCACTGCCCATCAGTGGCGTTACCGCCTTGCTCGGGGTGATATGATTAAAAAAAGAATAAAACTTAGTCACTTGTGTATGTAATGTTGACGTGGTGGGAGGGTTGATAAGGGAACATGTACTGCTGATTGACCTTTATAATTTTGAGGAGGGTGGTATGGGTGTTGGTAGAGAATATGTGGGTAGTGAGTATGTTTGATTAATGAGTGTCTTTGAATTCTAGACCAATTTACCATTAGTAACTAGAGTGTAAGTTTTATTAATATATACCTTGTGATTAGACTATATCCTTTAGGATTTCTTAGAGGAACAGGATAGGGGTGGGATGCGTATTCAGTACAGAATATTTTTTCTATTTAAGTAGGGTTTTTGTAAATAATTTAAATTTGTATATTTAATCATAATTTTGGATTTAGGAAGTCGATTTATTCAATTATATTTCAAATTGCAATTATATCACCGTTTGTGGTTAAATTTAATGTAAGTGGTAAATTTTAATGTTAGGGTTATTTAGCTACTAGATAAACGCAGATAATAACTGCGTAATTTATAGAATTTTATGTAGGAGGAAAGATTGAATGTTTGTATTTAAGTTAATAGGTGAATAGTGTATAGGCGTGTTTGTATTTAAGGTGATAATCCTTTGAATTTCTTAGAAAGAACCGGTAGTGGGTGGAGCCGGATATTTTTGTATTTAAGCAGAGCGTTTATAATTAATGAAAATTTGTATATTTAATCTTAAATTTGGATTTAGGAAATATATTCTTCCTATTAATTTTTTAATTATTAATTAGATTGCAGCTTGGAATATATAGGGCCATTTCAGTTTTCATTTTCTTTGATTCTTTTTCATTTAATATCATTTTTCATTTTGCCTTTTCGGCGTATGGTTTCTACTCTTCTATCAAATGTTCTCTGATTTAGTGGAGGAATATATTTTCAGTACAATTTTTATAAACAACAAATTTCACATGAACTTTAGCCACTACATCATGCAAAATTACAACCTTCTAATTCTTTTCTAATCATAATATAGAATCTACTTTTATATCTATGTATTATGTTAGCAAAAGATTCTGACTCCCATAGGAATCGTTAAGAAAACAAATCATAATATCTTCCTGGTGGAATTTACACGGCGTACTGTATTTTGAGTTTTTTCACACGGTCATTCCATCAGCACTAAACTCTTTTGCCAGCTTGCACGAAAAATTCAAAAGGAGTATCGTGCATTCGTCACTCGTGGTTGGGCTTTCTTTAAACAGGGAATATAGGCCACATACTTCCAGGTTGACTAAGAAGTTCAAACACTTGGTCGATTTTGAGATTTTTTTACCTACACCATTCAGTCCCTTTAAATTTCCGCGTGACTATGTCTTATTCGGCTATTATTTTAAATACAAAAAAATATTCTGTACTGAATACGCATCCCACCCCTAACCTGTTCCTCTAAGAAATCCTAAAGGATATAGTCTAATCACAAGGTATATATTAATAAAACTTACACTCTAGCTACTAATGGTAAATTTGTCTAGAATTCAAAGACACTCATTAATCAAACATACTCACTACCCACATACTCTCTACCCACACCCACAGCACCCTCCTCAAAATTTTAATGGTCAATCAGCAGTACATGTTCTCTTATTAACCCCCACCTCGTCAACATTACATACACCAGTGACTAAGTATAAGAAAATACATTTAAAATTAAAAATTTAATAGAAAAACGGTTTCCAAACTGCGATCTAATTAATAATTAAAAATTAAAAATTAAATAGGAAGAATATATTTCCTAAATCCAAACTTAAGATTAAATATACAAATTTACATTAATTATAAATACTCGGCTTAAATACGAAAATATCCGGTTCCATCCACTACCGGCTCTTTCTAAGAAATCCAAAGGATATAGTCTAGTCACAGGATAATAAAACTTACATTATAACGGCTATGATTAAATCTATCTAGAAATCACATGACTCTCATTAATCAACCACTTTAACTTCGCTCTCTCCAAAATTCCAACGGTCATTTTTTTTCCTTGTCGTGTTAATAAATTCATCCGCTTCTACTTTTCTTCTTATCTCTAGTAATGCAACCGGTACTTCTTTGACAGTGTTATTTAATACTTTCCTTATATCATCCTCATCTATGAGTGCTGCTATCACTGATTCATCCAAGGGTTCACTTTTCTTAGGAATCAGTCTCGATAGTCCATCTGCGTGCCCTATATTTTTTATGGTAAATATTCTATTTTAAAATTGTACTTTATTGGTAATTTGCCCCACCTCAGTAGTCTATTCGCGGTATATACAGGTAGACTGTTCTTCGACCCAAATATGTTAAGAAGCGGCTTATGGTCGATTGGTAGCGTAAATTCTCTACCGTATATATACCTATGAAATCTAGTTACGGCAAAAATAATTCCCACAGATACTTTTTCTATTTGTAAAAAAAATTTCTCGGCCGGTAGTAATGCTCTCGATGCATGGACTACCGGTATTATGTAAAATGCATAACCCCGCACCGTGTGAGGTTGCAGCACTTGCTACAATAATTTTCATCATAGGGTCGAAATGTGTCAAGGTTAAATCTAATGTCAATTTATTTATAATTTCGTTATAATTTCGTTATAATTTCGTTAAATGCTTTTTTGCACTCATCATCCAGTTCCACTGGACATCTTTCTTTAGTAATTCGTTGAGGTGTGCCCTCAATTTATGCATACTATCGATAAACTCTCCATAGTAATTAGCAAGCCCAAGAAATACTGCGATAATTTTAAGCTCCGGCATTTTTTTGATTGCTGAATCTTTCTCTGGGTCAGGTTTCCTGCCATTCTCATTTATGTTGTGGCCAAGATATTTTATTTTTTCAAGAAGAAATCACATCTCTTTAACGTTTAAACCAACCTCTTGTCTTCTTTTAAAAATGTCCTTGTTGTGTGTTGCATATCTTTAAATTATCGCTTTTAAATAAATATCGTCCAGATAAGATGTGGCGAAATTTTGCCCCGTCAACTTAGTATCCATAGTCTGCTGAAAAATCGCAAGCGCTATTTTTATCCCGAGTGGTAGCCTGTTGTATTTGTATAGATCTTTGTGCGTATTTATGCACAGTAGTTTTGAACATGCTTCTTTGAGAAAATTTTTACATTATTAAGTTTAGTGAATATTTCTTCTAGGCTAGGCAAGGGATAGTAATGGTCTTTAATTGCATTACTCAGTCCCATGAAAAAATCTTCACACACGCGGATTTCTCACGATATTTTTAACATAAAAAACCGGCACCGCCCATTTACTGAATTCAGTTTTCAAAATGATACCGGTTTGCTCTAGCCTCTCGAATTCTTTGTCTATTTTCTCAATTGTGGCGAAAGGTAAGTTTATCTTTCTTTTCTAAATACAGGTTGAGCATTCTGTTTAAGGTCATTTTTTGCTTCAAATATGTTGCAACGTCTTCACGCACTTGCAAATACTTCTGGGAATTCTTTGTGCATATCTTCGTTCAGTTTTTGACTTCCGATAACTAATAGTCTATTCTTTTACAAAACAAACTAATAGGTAAATCCCACACATTGAATTTCTGCCGTTCCTACTAGGTTGTATGTATTTCTCATCACATAGATTTCTATTTTTTTTATTTCTCCCTGGAATTTTGCGTTCATTATATTTTCGCCTTCGAAATTTAACCTTTTTTCCCCGTTACGGATTTAGCCATTTTTTAGTGTGTAGCATGGTCGGCCTATTAAACTTCCGCATTGTTTGTAAGTTTATAATGATCAAATCAGATACCGAGTCCAGTTGCAATTTCATTTTTTATTCAGAATTTCCATTTCAATGTATTTTCTGATATTTTCTTTATTTTCATCTTCCACTCTAGTAGAACTTACCCTACTAGGTTGATTTCTGTTTCTGCATACCGTTGATTTGTGGCACATCGTACCACATGATCGGCAATTTTTGTATTTAAAAAGATAATCCTGAAAAAATTGCCATCCACCGCATCTGTAACACGCATAAAGGGGGAGGCTTGTTTTATACCGGATTCTTGTCAACCGGAGTGCTGTATTTTATCTTTGGTATTTTAATTTTGTTTTGTCTGTGGGTAGGGTACAAAACGTAAAGTTATTTTTACCTTTCAAATATACTCTACTCCTGAATCTTCAATGTCTTGGCTATCTTTCTTTATGCTGAGGCATTTCTGGCAATCTTCTGACAAATATTGTAATGTAAGTCCCAGCTTGTTTTGCAGTTAGGTCAGCATGCGTTTCCTCATTTCGCTGTCTTTAGCAGCAACTAGTCCTTGGACAAATATGAGACACTTGACATTTTTTGGGATAAGTTCCGATAATTTAAACTCGTCACAATCTTTAGTGACGATAGCTGCAAAATAGAATAGTCCTCGTTTTCGTCTTTTCTGAGATTAAGCCATTTCGTAACAATTTTGTTCTGCGACTTGTGCGCGAATCTGTTTCGCCAATTTTATGTTGTTGACTCCTCATGTAATTTTCAGGGTCCTCGACGCTGTTTTTTTTCCTTGGTGGTATGTGCCAGTTCGTTCTTTTTTTTTTCAATTTGCACTTTACAACTGATGTGACAACTTCTTTTTTTCCTCCCTGTGTACTTATTAGAATCCTCGTTGCCAAATTGTTGTTGGCGACTGACGTAAAACACGGATTTTTCTCCGCGTGACTTGTTTGAATCATCGTCGCCAAATTTTTGTTTGTTGACTGAAGTGAGAAAATATTTTTCCAGCGCGTGAACGTGTACAAATCATCGAATCTTCGTCGCCACATTCTTGTGGATTCTTGTTTAGAAAACCACACAATATCAGAATAATACAAAACAGATAGGAGAGGAAAACTTATAACTATATTGAACAAAAGATATACAACCTGTACACGGTTAGTAGATTCACGAATACTTGTTTGTAGGAGTCAAATATATATAAAGAAGTAATTCAGGGTAATAAGTCTATAATCTTGCTGACCAACGAGCGGCGGTTCAACTGCTTTGAAAAGCATCAACTCTAACAACAACTATATTTAGTTGTCCCTCCCAGTAAGGGCAACATGTGACACATGGTCAGTTTTGACTGGGATTTTCGGGCTATATGGCCCGGCCAAAACATGTCTGTCTATTTTTGCCCAGTCGTGCTTCTACCCTTCAGCGGAACCACGACTGGGTTAATGCTCTCTGCTCGGAAGCAGAGAGCGCCCTCTACCCGAAGGCAGAGCGCTGACAGTGTTATAGTTGAAGAGTCTCAGCAACTCTAACAACAACAACTCGTTCTCTGTAGGAAGGATTATTTGTATAACATGGAAGAATCCATAGTGTGTGTAAATAGTGGTGACTCCCTAACATATTCAATCTTTGCACATTTCAAATTAAGTCATGTTTTATAGCATTGATTTATTTCTGATGAAATTTATTCATATTGTCTTTGTGCATGGACGCAGATTTTGACAGAATTCACTATCGTCCATTTCTTGTAGCATAATACACTGCTGCTTTGACACATATATATAAAAGTATAATCTTATATTTTTATTCTTCGTTGTTATGCTTGTGTGGAGCAGGAGGTAGCCGAAGTGAGTCGCACACAAGAAGGGACAGTCGGGAGTCGGAAAGCAGCAAGACTTCTCTACCTTGACATTTTTTATTATATACAGCCGGATGTATGTATCAATCACACACCGCGGTCAAACGCTTTTCTTGTCCATTGTCACTTTTTCGTAGCAATTTGACATCATCTACAGCCGGATATATCTTGGAATCACAATTTTTCTTTGTTGACCTCACCCATATTAAATATCTCTGTGGATTAGAGAATATCGCACATACTATCTGAGCAAACCTGAAACATTTACTTTAAGAATTACTAAAGTCGTTATAAGTTAGATTTTAATAATTGAAAATACTGGCATTATTCATATTTTCGGATTTCAATTATGTTTACAGCTTTTCGATATATCGATTCCAATAAAATAATTAATCAAAATGTCCAGTGAGAATTGCTACAAATATTTTTCTGCTACATCTTTCCAAATTAATCACACTAATCAATATCTATATTTTATTAATTTATTGAAGGAATTGCTGTAATGTATTATACTTCTTCGCTTGTTAGCTTTTTGAAAAAAATTATGGAAACTTTTACAACACGTACGGATAACGTATACATTAAATAACGATTAAATTAACTTCTAAATTCGTACAAGTATATTTCCAGACTAAAGAAGAAAAGCATATTTGTACTGTATTATATAATACTATAATAATATCTGTGCGTCACAATGACCCTTTTAATTCACTTAATTGAGGATTGAATTAGAATCAAATATGCCAAACAAAATATATGAAAACTTCGTATCTATATTTAGCTAATAATTATGTGTCAAGCGATTGATATGCTGACTGGTTCATGTTTATTTTTTGTATATTTATTTTCTTCCATCAGTTTTTTTTGTTTAATAAAAATGCATTTTTATATGATATATTATACAAAACTACTAGTTCACAAGTGAGAAATAAAAAAATTGCAAAAAACATTCGTATTTTTCTCTTCTTCTGCTTAGGAACACCCACATCTATATGTAGGTTAGCAATTACGTATAGATGGTTTTATGAGTGAGGTTTATTTGCGAAAAAAAATTATTCCTCACTGCTTAATCGCATATGATAAATGTTTTCTGCAATTAATAATGATCTGAAGAGCCATTTATTATTGGTACATCAATTATGACTTGATTAATGCGCCTGCACAAGTCAAATGTTTTGTATCATAATTCTTGACAATGCATTATCATTTTACGTGCCTTTTTGCAGAAAAGGCAACTTTAAGCAATTAATTTAATAAAATCTCTGTACGATGAAAAACAAAACTGAAAACTTCGTAATAATAATTTTTACATATTTATAAGCACGTTGTGTCGATAATATGGCAAAGTTAAATTATTTAAATGGGATAATCGTATGTAGGCAAATGAAGCGTTTTTCATGCATTGATCCAAATTCTGTAATCGACGAGAGTGAAGATTTTCTATTTAAGTTCGTTTTTTCTCATCACATATATTTATTCTTATTACATATAACGGAAAAGAAAAAAAAGTAAATATGTAAAGATCCAATATTATTGACTAAATTATGCAGTTCTACGGAATCTTTAGATATTATTCCATTTCCACTTTTCTCCTACATTTTTATAAATGTATTGCTTTGATTTATTACTTGAAATTACTTCACTGCACGTATTGCTCCTTAGGGTTAACCGATTTATTCTTCTGGTATTTTTAAAAGAATTAATATACAGAATATTTGCCTGATTCTAAGGAACGATATACTTTCTTTTTATTTTGACTTCAAATAACACTTTCTTTTTCGGAAATGACGATTCTTTGGAAATAATCGCTTCTCTTACTCACTATGTTCGAAATACTTTTATAGCGGTTTATTTACGGATCATTTTTATTTACATACATTCTGCTAGGCAATTCATGGAAATATTTTTTCTACTTGTATCTGCAGATGAGATGGAAATCTGAATTGAATTCATTGATGATGTTACTATTCACGTGAAAATAAATCAATCTCGCATGAATTTGAAGTCGAAATGGGGACTATTTTCTCAAGATCTTTTAACGATTTTAGCAAATTATTTAGATTAGAATTTTCATTAAAGTAAAAATAAAATATTCTTCTGTATATTACATTCATTTAACATTTTCTTCGACAAATATTCTGACAGAGGTTTTGGAATTGATATAAATCCTGAAAATGAAATAACATGTCATTGTAAATCAATCAACCAGTCAGTTTGTTAAAAGCTTGTGTGGTAAGGTCTGGAAAGAGACATGCCAGAATAGCCAAGTCTTTTCCCCACAGTATGTTGTCATTACTTTTGGCGGTAAACTAATTGTCAATCAAAACTAGAGAAGTCAATCGGTTCTGCTTTCCAACCCACAGCTGAAGGGAGAAGAGATAGATTAATACCTTTGTCAATGGTAATTTTGCATTAGGGAATGAAATGAATAAGCCAAAAAGTAATTTGTGAATATATCTTTCGATCTTTCAGATTCCTTTCATTCAGATTTTCTGTGGAAGACATAAGATTGGTGTTGCATTTAAATTGCTGAAATATATAACTGTCATGGAAGACATAAATAAAAAGTGTAATCAAAAAATGAGAAGAACAAGAAAGCAAATTATTGTAATTGAAATCTAGTTTATCCAGATTATAGAGGTTTTTTAGATTTTTTTTACATAATATAGATAATGTAGAGGTATTTCAGACGTTAAATGACGAATCCTAATGGCCAATCCAGTAATTCGTGAAATTATATCGGTTAACGAGTATAGCATATTGGAAAAGTTTGCATGAAAATATTTATAGAAAAGAGAGATTAGTTCACGTCACGGTGGTTATCGGAGTGACTTAATGTTAAATGCTATATCAGAGTCAATAACATAAAGAAATGTTTCGATTAATTTAAAAAATCTCCAGATAGTGAGTCAGAATACCACACCAGATAATACTGCAATATTCAATTTTCTTTTCGAATAGTAGATTTATAAACTTATTTATTAACAGATAGATTCTAACGAAAACAAAATTTGTCGCAAGTCACAATGTACCCAGTTTCTTTACAGTAAACCTAGCAATTGATTCAACAGAATTTTTCTAATTCAAGCGAGTTTAAAACTTGAGAGTAGAATACTCATCTAGTTTCTCTCCAGGAAGTTAGCATCATATATGTTGATGGAGAGTATTTCCTTTTGGTTGCTCATCAAGTACTGATAATTCACTTCTAAGTTGTTTAATTGTTTTCCTTATTTTTCTTTTCCTCGGTTGATCTACATATCTGTGAGACATATATTTTGACGTTTAATGTTTATTTGGTACTACAGCTGCAGCATATACTGGTTAGTTACAGCTTATATCTGGATCTAATTTATCCATAATAATTTTGTGAATTGCATTGTAGTTTTTAATAAAGATTGAGGCTTATGATTTGTTGGTTGTTATTTTTTGGAAGGCTTCTCTTTCTTCCATTCGAATATTTTGTTTCTAAATTATGTGCCTCATAGTCTCTTCCATAGCTTTTTGTATACTATTCTCGTTTCCTGTAATATATTTTGGGTCAGTTTGTTTGGGATATATATTTCAGGCTTGTGTTTGTGAAAGAGCGCACTTTTAAACACTTGAAAACTTTCAGCATTATGTTCACAGTAATTATTATTATGTCATTTTTCATCATATTTCATTTCTGCTTTGATCTCACTACCAACCAAGTCTGCAGGGAGACTTAAGGCTGGTCGTGGCGTATTGTTATGGCCCCATTTCATGTTTTTCCATCTTCCCTAGCGTTACATAGATAAAGTTTTTCTTAGTGTGTGGGCTGTACTTAATAAGACAATTTTTTGTATATCTCTTAAACTGGGGTTTCCAGGGATTCTTTCAATGTGATGTTTTGTTCCATTTTTTATCATTCCAAGTGCACCTCCTATCACTGGCACAACTCTTGTTTTCAATTTCCACATCCTTTCTATTTCAATTTCCAGGTCTTTATATTTTGACAGTTTTTCAAATTCCTTGGTTGCTATGTTACAATCCGCTGGACAAGCCATATCAATTAATAGACAAGTTTTCTCTTTCTGGTTTTCAACAATAATGTCTGGCCTGTTTGCTTCAATTTTTCTGTCTGTGTAGATGGTGTAATCCCATAGAATGGTTACATCTTCTATTTCTGTAACCGCTGCTGGGTGATGTTCATACCAGTGTTTGTTTACAAATTTTCCATAATGTTTGTACATTGTCCAATGTAAATATTGCCCAACTCTATCGTGGCGATTTTTATATTCATTTGGGGCAAGCACAGAAGAGCCTGAGATTAGGTGGTATAATGTTTCTTGGTGTTTATCACAAAACCTGCATATTATTATTATTATTATTATTATTATTATTATTATTATTATTATTATTATTATTATTCTCTTTCTTCTTCTTTTGATTTCTGCTGTGTAGTGACTTATATATAGTCCAATAATATACCAGAATATTTCTGTAAAAAGAAAATATGATGATAATAATAATAAAAGAAGAAAATGATGCAAGATGAAAGCGCACACATTTTATATGGAGAAAGCCTTTTGTAAGCTGGGAGCGTTATTTGTGAGTAAAATCTTTTTGTATTTATTCAAGACTTGGGCAACTAGGAATGACTATAGTAAGGCTATCGGATCATTCTCCAATCACTCCGTGTGCTCCAACTACAACTTGCATTATTGATGTCCTAATATACCATATCTTCAGATTTCTCCTTCAAGATCATAGTATGTTAATTGTTTTATTATTATTATTATTATTATTATTATTATTATTATTATTATTAATTTTAAGAGTAATTTTAGAATTAGCAGCATTGCATTGTGTGATTCAACCAATATTAACTACTGAATTGTATAACAAATTAAATAATATTGAGTCTAATCCGTAATCCAGACCTCTTTTCAGCACTATAGCTATTATAATTTCAACAATGAGTGTCAGAAAATGAGAGTCAATAGCATAGAGATGGTTCCAGCTATTCTCTGACTGTTCTGGTCTCCAAGTCTTTTTCTTCATTGGGACGATTCTTTACTTGTGATAACGAAAGTCACGACATCTGCTTTTGTGTATCGTATGCTCCTCAAATCTCTGACGAAGTTGCATGATTTTTCTATTTGAAATCGCCTTTTTTCAAATCTCCCCACTGTTTTGCAAATATAGTGAAATCCATCAGCTCACAGGCTTCCATTTTTATTAGTAATTTATGACAGTATATCTGAATGATTTTGCAAGTATATCGATATACAAATATAAAAAGAAAATGATATATATTGCATATGCTCAATAATTTCTAAACAGCAAATCAAACTATGAAATCAAAAAAATTATAATACTAGATTCTCTGCTTTTTTATCATATAATAGCGGACCAATAATAGTTTTGGATAGATCTAAAGATTCACGTGAACAGCACTGACAGCGCGGTATTTGAAACAGTATTACTGAAGCTCTTTTAACATTTGTTCTATAGTATAATATATCTGAACATTTAAAATAATTGAATTTGTAAATACATTACGGAACTGTGTTTACTTTAGTTTTGGAATAGTTAATATTTACAAAACATTTTTACAATTAAACTGATTCGAGTTCAATATGAAGAGTAGCAACGTACTTTCGTTTGTGACCCATAGGGTTTATTATTAAGATAATGATAAATATCTTGGTCATCAGTATAAATAATCAGTTGGGAAGTGATGACTTCAAGAAAGTCATTGATGAAGATGAAACACGCATTATGTCCAAAGGAATTCCTACAAATTTATGAGTTAGAATACCGTCTAATGTTTACTAATATTGTTTCCGTGGTTGACATTATAACAGATGTTCCAGACTATAATTCTATCGTCTTTTCTTTTTCATTGTTTTTGCAGCTAAAGCAAGATGAAAAATGTCAAGGTAGGGATGGCACCAACTACAAAAAATGAAACGTCTGATGTCATTTATTATTGTTTTTTTTAAAATAAGAATATATCATTTCTGTAACTCAGCAAAAGGTATCTATTGAAAACGTAAGTCTCAATTCAACAAAAAAATAGAGACATGTAATACGATGCTTGCATAGGTAAGACGACAACCAATGTTGTTCAGAAAATTATAAATATTAAACTGTTTATAAACAGCCACTTGTCAAAATATATTAATGAAAAAAATCAATGATTGATGAAAAGAAAGCAGAATTTAATAGCGCTCAGCAATCTAATATTATTAAAATCATCTCTTCGATGTGTCATGATGATTCAGGATGTTGCTGCTAGCGGCTCTCCACAATCTTTTTCATTTCTATATATTTGAAAATGATTTTTGTTTCTTTCTATGACTTCTAATCCTGTTCTTTCAATCATTTAACTATCTCTATTTTTAACTGTACTATGCCAAGCATCCAAACGCCGTTTTTTCATGTTTATTAGAAATTTAACCTGTCTTTCTGATGTTAAATATACATATTTTTTGGTATTCCATTTTCTCCAAAGCGTGATTCTTGTTTACATGTTCTGTTCATAATCCCCACAGTATTATTCTGTAGAAACACTTTTTTTATTGTTTCAAGTCTGTTCTTTATATTTTTAACTGAATCAATTCCCCGTTATTTCTATGTTGGCAGGGAAAATTGCTTTTAAATTTAGTTATATTCGCCAAAAGAATACGTTTATTCAACTTTCTTCTGTGAGCGAGAATTTAAAAAAAAATTGTTTTCGCATAGGTAGAAAGGAAATCACGGATGCAAAATGATTTATTTAATATTTTTCTCGGGTTGATTACTTGTTTTATATTTATCACCCAGTAAGGTTATATGCATGATATCATTATAAAGAATCATGAAATTCGGTATGTACACAATAATACAATCTCGAGAATAATTACATTATTATACATTTATATAATTACATTATTATACATTTTATTGTGTTTATGTGTGCGTCTATTCCTGTAAAGATGTCTAGATAACATTTTAATTAAAATCTTATTTCCAACAACAAAATATAGTAAAAAGTAATACTTGATTAAAATTTTCCAAATCTGGAATATAAATGTAAGCAAAGATGGAAATCTCTCTGAAGCCATTAAAAAATCATTTACCGGTAAGGAATTAATAAATATTAAAAACAAAATATATTTCAATATATGAATAAATTATAATAAGGGATTGTACATAATTAGTAAATGGAACATAGAATAAGCTGCTTAAAGATATCTTTACCCATAAGGACTAATTTCTACCAAAAACATATATCTATAATCGTGTCTTAATCATAAATATCAAGTCGTACAAAACTTATTGCCGGTTTGTAGAAGGGGCATTTTAAATCAGTTTAATTTATTTTATGCATATTGTTATTACTTAAACACATCACCATGATTCATTTATAACATTTTGTTAAGGTTATTAAAGAATCATTCATAATTTTCTGCAATATTCTCTACCATATCCTCCAGAGAACTTGCCACAGTGTGTTTCCTGTCGCGAATCTTTGCTCTCACGGCACCTTTAAACAACATTTTTGGGTAAGCTTGTCACAGGTGATAAGAGTTGCCATCTTACCCCATCCTACATGGCCTAAGGTTAACATCACTGGAGGAGATTGAACATGGGTTTGATTCATATATCCCATCAAAACCTAAAGAATTTTATAAGCGAGACATTTATAAGCTCGTTGACAGATGAAATCAAGTTATAGTGCGCAAATGTCATAATTAGTGTAAATAAAGATTTTATAAACACACAGTTTTTTGTTTTCAAGATGAAATTTTACATCGGCAAAGACTTTTTACATCGGCAAAGACTTTTGCACCGACTTGATATTCTAAGAAGACCAAGACTTTCATATGTGTGACATGTGGGATGCCAAGCTTATATAGAAATCTATAAAGTGCCAGGTTTATATGACCTCCGTCTTAGAACGATGTTTAAATTTAGCTTCGGGTGGACAAAGCCTGTAGTTTTTAACGAGACCCCGTCTTTTCGAATTTTGTTGACTGGTGTTAGAGAATCACAAACGATGTACAATACAACTAATAAGAACCACATCCTTTGTAGAATTTTTAAAAATTGCAGCAACTGAAACGGAATGCATATATAATTCGCTGAAAAAATAATGATATTATCAAAATGTTTAATTTTGTAATTCAAACATACGTTAACAAGGCATCTCTGATCAATACGGAAAAGAGCAAAGATATTTAGTTTAACTGAAAAATCTGTTTCTATGCAAAACTATTTTCACTCAAGGATTTCGGGAATTTCAAACAAAAATAAAATCAGTTGTAGGATGAGTTGATGCAGAATGTTTACAGATAAAGAACAAGTTAATATTACAATTATGTGATGATAACATAAGTGAAAAGTGTTTATGTCAGTCAGGAATTTACAAATTCTATAATTTAAGAACGGAAGCATGTCAGTCAATTTAGAGTATAGTTAAGTTATTTTAAATAGTGAGTATGAATGACATTTACATCACTGATTTTATTTATGGAGAACGAGAGGCCGTTTCAATTAACACACATGAATTAACATTAGAAATAGATAATTTAATTAAAATATATAAGGTAATTGCAAAAGGCCATGCCTAATTTTCATTGTTATTATAAAATAACAGTAAAGTGGCACTCGTATATATTTTGGTGTCGATTTCTGATTTTTTTCTAGAAAGAAACTTCAGCTTCGATAAACTTCAGTTGTAAAGTATCTCTTTAACCATATTGTGCTAATTGTATTTTAGAAAAAAGTAGGCATCAAGATTGTGGCAAAATCTTTCAGAAGTTCTGTTTAGATCGATGAATTTGTCCCGTATGGATTTAGTTAAAACAGCGAAACTAATACATTATTTAAGATAAGATTTCTAATTCTAAGTGTTTTCTTTTGCTTGGGTAAGCTGGAGATAATTTTCAGGATAAATGTCAATTATTTTGACTAGAAAAATCCTGCTCTCCTATATGCTGACGTTGTTGTAATTATTTCTTCTTCTTCTTCTTCTTCTTCTTCTTCCATGTCTCATCACAATGTTGCTGATCATCACTATCCAGAATATGTTGTCATTTGTAACAAATTTTGTCATTTTTATGACTCCTAAACTTTCTTCTCATGTACATTTACACAAACACGCTGACAAAAAAATAAAAAAAATAAAAAATAAAAAATAACACCTGGCTCGGAAATAATATATATCAGTCGAAAGTGACTTCAGTATTGTCGTTACCAGTGGCAAAATATGAACTTTTAATATCAACGCTTCAAAAACTAAAATTCTCCCCATTAATACGTCGAGAAAACTCTCGGTGACTTTTACCAACATGGCTGGTTCTACCATCCAGGAAAGTGAACACTGCACTCTTTAGAGGTCGCGTTCTCTGCTAAAAAATAAATGAAATAATTATATTGAATCCATTGCTAGGTTAGCAGCTAAGAAACTCTGTTAAGTGTCAAGCGTGCCAGTTTTCTTCTCCAAAATTTATCTTACATATCTACAAATCTACCATTCGTTCATATGTAGAATATTGTTATCACATATTATCCGGTTCTTCTACTATTTCCGTTGAGATCATTGACACGATCCGAACAAAGATCAGTTATATTTATTATTCTGATCTAGCCACTTTGCTTCAGTCACTTTCCAACCGCCGTAATCTTACAAAATGTTCATGATATTGTTCAAATAGCCTCTTCGCTAAGACACCTGAAGTTTTTGAATGTAAGTGCAGTAATAGACTGGCGTTGAGATCTCCTCAACTTAGATTTGAGCTGGCTTGATGTAGCTGCATATTCTATGCTAAAAGTTTCGTACGTCTCGATTGTTGAAATCCATTCCAGTTCCTTGTATTATGGACAATTTTAATCGTCAAAACGTAAATGCGATGTCAATCGCTTCCAACTTTCCTGCTTATTGATCCATTCTCATAATTACATCAAATTCATCCACATCCTAGTAAAACTTGTTATTTTAGTAACGTTACTGCTTTCCATATGTTCATAAGGATTAAAAAAGTTTGCTCCTTGTTTTCTGCGTCTCACTAACCTTCAATTTGTCAGGTGAGTAAAAACTTTTCTAACACTTCTTCCCTGATTATGTGACTTAGAAATAATTCCCTTTCATCTGAAGATAACAAATATTACTGGCATTTTGTTAATCTAAATTGTGCCGTTGCTCACACATATGGGAAATTTTATCTTCTGGATGTTCAGTAAAACACCATTTTCCTCATTATTAATTTCTTCATCTGGAAGATATTGCATAGCATTAACTAGCATATAGGAATATATTATAGTACCATTTCTTTGTTTGTAACGATTTTTTCTGATTCTTAATATTTGCTTAACATTACAAAGGTATCATTGTCTCTTCTTGTACTCGTTCTGATTTCGTTATCCTTCTGATTTAGTTGTCAAATTATAATACTGCAGAAAATCATTTTTAAAATGTTGCTCTTGATTGATTGATGACCTATAGTATATTAAACCTTCCATACAAAAAAACTGGCTTTGTAAGAGACGAAATTAACAAACATTAATGGAAAATAAATGATCATAAACAGATTTAAAAAAGAATTCATTATTGATAATAAAAGACATGACGTTTATATTTTTAATTGGGGAGATATTAAATATCTGCAGAGAAAGAATAAACTTTTCGTAAGTAGAAAAATGAAGATATCAAATTTTTTTTATGTTTCCAGGAACGTGTGTGTACCACCGTTAAGATATCGATATTTTATGAAGGTAAATTCTGTGGTCCTACTAGATATTCTTATCACATCGAATCGCATTCTATTGTTGAATTCATCAAATATGATATTCCATTGTTTTATTTTAATTCTTAATATTTTTAATATTAGTGTATTTTGCGGTTTTTGTTGTATGAGAAAGTCGTTTAGATAATTCACCTAGACAACAGCACTTCTAGAGACAGACGTTGGCTAGGACATATAATCCTGAAATCATAGACTCTCATAATTTAGCATCAAGCCTACTTGACAGGAAATCAATAGATTTCTCAAGTTAGTCGACTCATACAAAACAAATATACGAACTAATATTTTGAGTTGTTTCTATTCATATATTTTTGTCGTATGTTCATTTCTTAGCCAATACAAACACAAATTCAAGCGATTCTGTCCTTAGTATTTAAATGTTAATTCATCTTTTCCAAATTTGACAAAGGAATTCGAAAGGAGGCATTAATCTTATTGTGTGGAAATCAAAGACTAATAATAGACCCAGATGCATTTTGAATATCCCTGTGACTTGGCAATGATTTACAAAATATTTTTAATTTCAGTTTTCGCATAAAACAAAACATATTTTGTAGATTTAATTAACTTGAATGAGTAAAAGGCAAATGAATAAATACGCTACATGTATGCATTTAATTGTCTCCATAGAGATATCAAAGTAATAAACACGCACCTAAGTTTAGTGAGTTTGTGTACATCGTAATATCTATCTATCTATCTATCTATCTATCTATCTATCTATCTATCTATCTGTGTGTGTGTACTTATACATGTATATAGAGAGAATTAGGTATATATATATATATATATATATATATATATATATATATATATATATATATATATAAAAGAGAAAATGTCGGAGAAATCGTGAACGTTTTGTGTATATTTCTGTTATTATTTCTACTACTAATATGTATCTTTGTTATAATACATTAAGTGGCAATAATAGAATTTGTATTGCTGCAAGTGTTTAGAGTCAAAATTTGCCTTTCTTCAGGTGAATAAATTTCTGACTTCATATATCAAGTTCCGTTTGTTTTTCTCATGGAGGGAAACACGGTGTACATAAAGATAAGTGATCGGGGATCAGGTTAGTAGTTTGATAAGTGTTCATGTTTATTTACTGGGGCTATTCACTCTAGCTTGTTAATATTTTTTGAGTTTTGTGAATCGTTCATTTTTAATTGACCAGATTTTTTTTTCATATTGACTCGCGAAATTTATTTTCGAATTTGTTCAGTGTTTTTTTTCTTTCTGTGAGGCTAGACTGATCTATGATGATGACAGGTAAGAGAGATTGTCTAAATGGTTAAAACATACCAGCTTCGATTTGGAAGCATTATAATTTACGAGCCATTTCTCACCACAGTCTACCACAGGTTTGAAGCATTTTCAACATAAGCAGGAAAGTTTTCATCGTAAACATCATTAAATTTCTTATCGAGGCGGAAGCAAATTGTCGTGTCGTCAGCGTACATGTCCACTGGGGATCTAATTATATCAGGGAGATCGTTGATGATCATATATAAAATGTAGGATCTATAATAGAGCAGTTGGAGTAGATAGACTAAACTATCGCCCGGTTCACACTCCACCCAAGCCTATTGAACAGGTGTAGAGGCTCCTCCCTTGTTCCCAGTTTAGGATGTTGTTTCCGGCTTTGTCTTTTCCAATCTTTTCACTTTTCCCTTTTTTCTTCTTATTTTTCAATTGGAGTAGAGAGACATAACAATCGCCCGGTTCACTCTCCCCCCACGACTATTGAACAGATGTAGAGGCTCATCCCTTGTTCCCTGTTTAGGATGTGGTTTAAGGCTTTCTCTTTTCCAATCTTTTCACTTTTCTCTTTTATATTTTTTCAATTGGAGTATATAGACTAAACTATCGCCCGGTTCACACTCCACTCACGTCTATTGAACAGGTGTAGAGGCTCATCCCTTGTTCCCTGTTTAGGGTGTGGTTTCCGGCTATCTCTTTTCCAATCTTTTCGCTTTTCTCTTTTCTATTATTTTTTTTTTCAATTGGAGTAGAGAGACATAACAATCGCCCGGTTCACTCTCCACCCACGACTATTGAACAGATGTAGAGGCTCATCCCTTGTTCCCTGTTTAGGATGTGGTTTCACGTTTTCTCTTTACCAATCTTTTCAATATTTCCTTTTTTATTTTTTTCAATTGCAGTAGACTAAATTATCGCCCGGTTCACACTCTACCCACATCTATTGAACAGGTGTAGAGGCTCATCCCTTGTTCCCTGTTTAGCTTATGGTTTCTAGCTTTCTCTTTTCCAATCTTTTCACTTTTCTCTTTTATATTTTTTCAATTGGAGTATATAGACTAAACTATCGCCCGGTTCACACTCCATCTACGTCTATTGAACAGGTTAAGAGGCTCATCCTTTGTTCTCTGTTTAGCATGTGGTTTCCGGCTTTTATTTTACAATCTCTTCACTCTTTTCTTTTTCATTTTTTTCAATTGGAATAGATAGACTAAACTATTGCCCTGTTCACACTCCACCCACGTCTATTGAACAGCTGTAGAGGCTCCTCCTTTGTTCCCTGTTTAGGATGTGGTTTCCGGCTTTCTCTTTTCCAATCTTTTCACTATTACGTAGCCCCCTGCACATCAGTGGTGTTACTGCTTTGCTCGGGGTGATATGATTAAAAATAAAATAAATTTAGAATCACTCACGTTTGTGTGATATTATCTGGAAGCATGCTCGTTCAATACTACTTTCATTATACAATTAGAATTGATCAAACAATCGTCCAGTTATACCATAGATCTGTTACTTGCCTTGAAAGCTGCATACCAGACTCTCTCAAATGAATTCGAGATGTCTAGCGCAACAGTTCGAGTTTCGTAGTCAATTATCGAGAGCCTGGTTTATATACCCTCTGATGTCCATTAGCATATCAGCTGTAGACCTGGCAAAACGGAAACAATCATCTGTATTGGCTCGGGAGTGGTCTGATTTTACTCAAATTTGATACACTCATAGAAAAAGACATAATAAAGGATATTCAGATGTTTCAAGTTTGCAGTCCTTACAATTGTGCAGAAAATCGATAATGTATATATATATATATATATATATATATATACATTATCGATTTTCTGCACATTATATATATATATATATATATATATATATATATTTATTTATTTATAAGGCAAAATGTTTGTATGTGTGTCTGTTTATCTACCTGTATGTCTGTATATTTTCAGCCCTTTTCTTTTAGTTTTTGCTTCAGGTTTGGCTCTAAGTAGGTATAATTGTAGTTCTTATACTCAGTCATGATGCCATTTAATTAGAGGACTTATTTAGCCTTCAAAATTCAGTATACGAAGAAAAAAACTTATTTGATATCGATACCAGGAAATCAAATTTGACTTACATCCATTAATTTTTCTTTCAGCTTCGCGTTAACTGGAAACAACTATTGCTTTTTAGTATTTCGTGTCAACATCCAAAGAATCTGAGCTCCAGGACCATGGATTAGCTTTAAAGCTTTCATTACACCCGAAGAAGGCCGGGCTATACTGCTAGTCATGTATATTCTTAAATTTATCCAACGGTACATGCAAAAAAAGAAAATGAAAGAAATCTTTGCAAATAAACCTTTCAGAAAATTAGATTCATTCAAGTTTAGCGGAGATGAAATATCCTGCCATCAGAATATTAACCGAGTTGAGTGCCATTTAAAATTCTTCATGGGAAATTCCATTTCAATTTAATCGGGTGTTATTAAATCGGGCGTCTAAGATCAAGCTGTTTTCTGTCAACCATCACAGGCAACTTCTCCTGCCTCCCATAAGCATGGACCAAGCGATTCTCCCTGAGAGCAACACACTACGCCTCCTCGGCCTTACCCTCTCCTCAGACCTCAAATGGAACCATTATATTGAATCCATAGCTAAATCTACTGCAAAAAAGCTTGGGTCATTATATCGATCCAGGATGTTTTTTCCGTCTGAATCCATCCTGCATATATACAAGTCAACCATGCGTCCGTGCATGGAGTACTGCTGCCATTTATGTTCAGACGCCCCTGCCGTTCCCCTCAGTGTTCTCGACAGGCTCCAAAGGAGAGTCTGTAATGTGGTAGGTACTGATCTGGCGGCTCGACTGCAGCCACTTCCCCACCGTCGAAATGTGGCCTCCCTTTGTCTGTTCTATAAATACTTTCATGGCTTCTGCTCGGACGAACTTAAGTCACTGGTGTCTCCTCAACAGGTGTTCACTCGTGCAAACAGACTGGCAACTGGGTCCCACCCATTCACAGTCAGGTTAGCCAAATGCAGACAAAAATTCTACAACTGCAGCTTCTTCTCTCGCACTTCCCGCCTGTGGAACTCGCTCCAATATTCTTGCTTTTCTGACGGCTACGACCTCCAGAAATTTAAATGCATTGTCAATACTCATCTATTAACCACTTGACACTAGCTCTCTCCCCACCCACGTATATCCTTCCCTTTTTCTCCACCTATGTATCTGACATCGCACCCGCATTCTCATACTTTCATGAAAGGACAACTAAAATAGCTTATTGAAAACATGACTGACACAACTACCTCTTTTCAAATTCCAACGGATAAATTACAAATTTATCTCCTCGTCACTAACCCCATGTACATCTCACAAACAATACACCAAATATATGTTAAAAGGATGATTTGAAAGCCATAGGGACAACAAAGGCTTGCGAATTCCAATCATCGCAATAATCATTGTTATGTAGGTTGAATTTGACCACGTCACTCTCAATTTCGATTTCACATAAAACATTTCCTGGTTAATTCTGCGTATAACTTACTATTTTATTTGCAGAGACTTTCAGATAACTGATTGAAAAGAAATGATGAACTTATATATTTTCATACTTATTTAATGAATATTTTTTCATAATACGTATATCATATAGGCTTTTGTACTGTGTTGTGCATGAACTTATCATAAATCTGCATATCATTTTGGTGTATCCTTCCGGCGGTTTTTAATATTTTACTATGCAATATACAAAACACATACTGACTAATTTTCGAATTTTCTGATTTGAAGATGCTGACAGTGTTTCCGACGACTAAATATTTTTTCGCTTTTTTGCAGTATTTAATTATTTTATTATATACCATTATTGGTGAAAAAAAACCTTTTACTTCTTTTATAATTATTTTTCGTTTACTAACATAGATTTTCGAAAAAACAGGCTCTTCGTAAGATTCGAACCTGCTTTGAAATCAATGGAGAAAACAACTTTAATCTAACAGATATTTAACTGTACGGACAGTAACTGCTTGGACGCTTATGGATGATTCTGTGCGGTACCCCCCCCCCACACACACACACAGTTATAAATTCTCTTTTTCTTTGGATAACAAATATTACTTGCTTACTATAGGAATATTTTGAAATTGCAGCCTCGCGACAATTTTGTAATCGCTTGATTTAACCTAGTAAGATATTGTGCATTTCTGTTAACAAGTGTATCAAGAGAGGTTCCTTAATTTTACTTGCACTCGAATTGTGTTTGGTTAATTATAACCAATATTTTCACCCTCCCGTGAAATAAGATTTTTCCTACGCAGCCATGTTGAGCCACCTTGACTTCATTATAAACTCTGAGATGTGTTGCTTTCATCAGTGTTTCTTAATTTTCTACATGAATCCATGCTAGTCTAATTTCAAGCAATTGCTCACTCAGTTTACATGCTCAATCATATGTGTGAAACTGCCAAATCTAATAACTAATTTATCTCAATATCTTTTTTATATGAATTACGTATCCGCATATAGGCGTTCAACACGCAAAATATTAAACTCGATATACACCACACATTAATTTCTCTCAAAGTAAAATTTGAATTCATTAACAGCAAAATTGGAACAATCACAAATATTTTTTGCAAAGCTAAAATTATGCCATTGGCGGCCAACTCTGAAAGGCCAGTGACCCAATGTTTCTAATACAAAACCAAACCACTTACGTATATTTTCCAACAATTCCAACACGGCTGATAGAGAAAATAGGGAAGTTGTAGTCATGGTAAAACTTCTATTATTCGACAGGCACAACGTGCAAGTGAGGTTCCGACATGTTAGTGCGATTTTTAAGACCAAACGAATTAATCACAGACGGCACGTTTTGCCACTGTGGTAGATAAACTTCCTCCGGAGTTAGCATCTGAGGTCGCAGACTTATTAAATGAAGTACCCGCAGATAAAGCTTTCGGCGCACTACAAGATGCAATAATTTACTGAACAGAAAAATACGAAGAGAGACGGGTAAATGACATTTTGACAATCTACAACGAGAACAAACAAGCCCTCCCTATGATTGAGAAAATTTTAAAAATCGTTTTCGGCTCAAACACAATGTCAGTGACACTTTTCCGTAAATTATGGTTAGACAAACTACCGACACATGCAACCGAAATATTAGCAACTTTGGCAGAAGTGCTAGACTTACAAAGAATAGTAAATGTAGCGGATAAAGTTAAAGAGACGAGACTACTGAATAATTACATCTAACGTCACACACAACTCATACGAATTACGAAAACTATAACAACAATTAGACAAACTAAAACAACAGACGGAACAGCTCAATAAGTGATATTTACAGCCTATACGTAGGAGAAACAGATGTAAGTATCGTAGCAAATTAGTATCATAGAACAGACAAAAACACAATCACAATATTTGTTGGTATTATCGTAGATTTGAACAAGCAGCAATACATTGTTCAACGCCTTTAATTATTAAAGAAATTCTGCAACCAAACTTAGTTCACAACAAACGGAAAAGATCTCCCCAAAACCGCTTGAAGACGGCGTTTGCTGTTGGGGAAATACAAACAAACTGCCTATTTTACGTAAGAGATACTATATTCTGGAGAACTATTACTGGTAGAAACAGTTGCACAGATAAGTATTGTTCCGTCTAGGTTAAGAAATAAAGAATTAATGGCAAACATCCTTCATATAACTAATACAAGTAGGTAATACTACCAAAATAGATACCTATGAATTTAGGGTACAACCCAACTGGATTTCTTGAGGCATTACGTAAAAACATTTAACATATAGTAGATAAATTCGTCTTATTAATCACACCGTTTACATACACAGAATATGTCAACTTCAACGCACAACGTCGTATTTCGTCGAATACCCACACTGTGTATTCATAACCTCGTCGATTAAATCCCTACAAGTATAAATTGGCTAAAGCTGAATTTCAACACATGCTGGACATAGGAATAATTCGCCCTTCTTTGTGCCCCTATTCACCCACTCTTCTCATGGTGCTTAAAACACTAGAAGAAGCGTGGAAACCATGCGCCGATTTTAGGAGGTTAAACGCAGAGACTACACCTGATGAATTCACTGTGCCGAAACTTACAAATTTCGCAGCAATTCTTCAAGAACCGAAAATACACAACACAGGCGATCACAAAATGCAGCAAAAATATCTGTGGTATGTAACATAATAATTGAAGGAAACCACTTCAAGTTCGAAAACACATCTATATTCGAAAAAAAAAACAGATTTGAGATTCAATTCTAAAAACGTAAATTATGATCCAAAATGCGACGAATACGAAACAATGGACATAGTAGAGGCACAAGGTTTGAATAAAAGCGTAGCTATGCACAAAAGTAATATTAAATGACAGTTAATTGCACATTTCCCAACAGGTACACGAATGCAGTGGTGTTAAATCCAGAGTAAATCCTATCTACTAAAATCATGTTTATGTCACTTTCATGATGCCGGAAGAAATAATTTTTAAAAACATACAAGCCTTCCCTCAAAAACCAACATGAAAACGTAAGACACACAGAGAGACACACGAAATTTAACTGCAATAAAACATCGCTAACCATTGCAAAAAAATATTTCCAATAACAAAATGAACTAGACAACCCGTAGAGTAGAACTGAATAGAAATCGCTGAAAATATCTTTGAAGTAATAAGAATAAATACAATTTTGCAAATCAGTGTAGAAATGAGACAGAATAGATTTAAAGTGAGAGTGTGAAAATAAATAAATAAATAAATAAATATATAAAAAAAAACAAAATCAAAATCAAACAAACACACATGTATATGAACTTTCTGACCGGCACACCAGTTATTTATATATATACGATATTTTGGCCATCAGAAAAACAAAATCTCGATATGTAAAATCACAAATTTATTTGCCTGAAGGGTGTCAACTTTAGACTCGATGCATGTGCAGGGACGCAAATACCATTATATATATATATATATATATATATATATATATCATGCAGCAGTGTAAATTATTATTTACACACTGATTATAGCTGTATATATATATATATATATATATATATATATATATATATATATATATGAGGGAGAGTGGGATTAAGACAAATACATCTCGGATGAAAGGGTTAGAATAATTCAAAATGCATTTTGACTGTCATATTTTAACCATTTTGCGATATGCTTTTAATGTATGCTAAAATTACTAGCTAAAAGTCGCATTGTTTACACAATTTTTTTTATTTTACCAACTTTATAAATGGAATGTGTTTTTCTTATGTATTTAGATATGCTGACATTAAAAATTATCTTGAAAGTGTATTATTGTCTCTCGATGCAGTAATATTTTGTCGATAATTTCATATACATGGGTGCAGGACATGTTACTAATCACGTTTTGTAAAAGCAGCTTTAATGTTATGCATTATTTTGCTGATTCTATACTCCTGAACGATGTAGAAACACTTCAACATGACGATATATCAATTTACTGCATGAAATATAACCAGACATTTGTTCTTCGAAAGTAAATACATGCTCTGCGCACTCATAAGTCGCTTTTTAGTTTGTTAGAAACAGAAAAGAAATTACAAGACCTCCTACAGAAGGAAGCTGAAGAGTGTAACAAGAAATGACTAAAACTAAACTGCAAGAAAAACGAATCCATAGTAATTGGCAAAAAGGGCAACCTAAAATGCTAAATACAGGTAGCGGATACTAAAATTAACAGGTACAAAAATGTAATTACCTGGGTCGTGTTGTAACAGAAGTTGGAAAGTGCGACACAGAAATCCGAAGGCGAGCGGCATGGCAAAGGAAGTATTCCTGTAGTTGAGTAAAGTATCAAGAAACATAAAATTTTTGTTTGAACCAAACAAAAGAGTACTGAATTGGTATGTGATGTCAGTTCTTCAATATGTCAGTGAAAAACTTGGAAGCTATTGAATGTGGTTCTACTGGAGGATCCTGCAGATATCATGCATCGAGCATTGTGAACAATGATGAGGTTTTGGAAAGGATGGAAACGAAAAGGAAATTAATACTGAGCATCAGGAAGAGACTTGAAGCAGCTGAAATGTGGTTCTACAGAAGGATGCTGCTGATATCATGCATCGAGTATGTGAACAATGATGAGGTTTTGGAAAAGAATGGAAACGAAAAGGAAATTAATGCTGAACATCATGAAGAGACAGAGAAAGTTCCTGGGACATGTAATGAGGAAAGAGTGCTTGGAGAATCTGATACTAACAGGCCATATAGAGGGGAAAGCAACGGATAACATAATTGCAGGGCCTGGTGGATGACAGAATGAGTGTTGTTTGGTGTCACAGGAGAAAGCGTGCTAAGAGCCACCAGGGCTAGGGAGAAGTGTAAGGCCATGATCGCCTACACAGAAGAAGAAGAAAGATTTTCCCAGGTTTGTACCCTTCTTGATTATTATATCTTGGGTGCAGGTGAGCGATAAACAAAAAACTTTGTAACACGAAATATAGAATTATGGTAAAGACGAAGGCAGCATTCAACAACTTCACAAAGAGAAATTCCAAAAGTGCTGTATTCTGATGTATACGAGTTGTAATTTAAGCCAATAGCGATTGTATTGAATAAACTTACTCTTCGTATTTCATGATATTTTTGTGTAATCCTGGTAAGTATATTTTAATAGGAGATATCATTGATACTTTCACTCTTTTAGATGATAATTACTCCATCGCAATTGTTAATTTTCTATCGTAACAGTTTACAAATTTAATATGCAAAAGACACTTCGCCACACAGGTACCAGATGCTATCTGTTTGTTTGTTCAGACATTCAGCGGATACTTCTCAGTGAGTCGGTTAACTGACATTCCTGATACAAGATTGGGCGATTGTCTCGAAAGTGACATGTCTGATTATCAAGTTTTCTCTGGTTAGTAAATAGTGTGAAATCTTCAACTTTAATCATGATAATAATTAGATTATCAAGTGGATAGTTATATATATAGATAATAATTCTATTTGTAGAATAATAATTAATCTGGCACGGACAACAATTTTAAAAATATAGATACAGACATTAGAACAGTATAGAATTCTTCTGACAATCAACTCTATTGGATATTAATTTAATTCCTGTTTCCCCAAAATACTTACGATTAGCTATTTTTTATTTCGAAGCTTCCTGCTATAGATAAGTGTATTTTATCATATAAGTATATGAACTCAATTTTATCAACATCGGCGGTTTTACACTATTATATTTTGCGTAAACATACGCTTGTAAATTTAAATCTTGTTTAGCTTAATTGAATTGAGATTTTGTATTGCGTATAGGTATTTAGTTGATGACATAAAAGTCATTATATATCAAGAGTTGAATTAAAGTAGATAAAAAGCTATGTCACTGATTATTTCACTAGTCTTTTACTTGGGTAGTAATGATAACAAAGAAATATGTCTGTCTTAAATATTGACTTTGTTTTGGAGTCAAAATGTTGAGTGAAAAATTGCGGTAATCAAAGTTAAACACATGACGTACAGAACATACCTTTCTTTTTCAATTTGCTGTAAAAAAGAGGTTATATCTCAAATAAAAGAAAGCTATTAATTCGACTAGCTATTATAATGTTTTTATTGTAATGTTGGATATTTAGGAAGCCATTTATTTTATTTAATTAGATATATTTATGTTGTCGTGAAACTTATTGCACGACGAAAAAATATATAATATTCCTTAATGATTTATTCGTTTAACATTTGTATCTCTAATTATTAAGATAATTCTGACAATATAAATTATATGTATATATATATATATTTATATATATATATTAAAAATGTTAAAAAATAAAAAGTTTTAAATATATAAAATATATTTTAAAATCGAAATATACTTGCAAAATTCTCACATTTAATAAAAAATATTGTTTATCAACAAAAACTAACCATTTCTAGCTTTTCATTCATTCATTTAAAAAAACATTGAAAAAGGATTTGTTTTGTTTGGTCATGAAGAAAATAGTATATTTATATGTGAAATAAAATAGTAGTCAAATATTTTAGAAGTAGACAGTGTTCTCATAACATCAAGTGTGTAGACGCCAATGTAGCTTATTTCCAGCATCAAATTTCTGATTTTAAAATGCCTAAGGGTAAAATTCTGACAAATTTCGAACAGAGCAAAGTTGTGGATTATTAAAGACGTGACCTTTTGAAAGTTAAAAAAATTGGTTCTCGCAAATATCACTGATAACTTTATTAACAATGTAGATGCGTACGTTTCTAAGTAAGCGATCATCGCAATAAAATCTCAGTATCTTTAGACAGATGCATTACACGAGAAGTTATGAGATTCAAGCCTAACATCAAATAGTTTAAAAGCAAATGCAGTTGCTGAATGCAGCGCTCGAAATATTCTACGTCATCTTAATAAGAAAGTGTTTAAGAACGCGAAATGGCTGCAGTTGCCTTGCCTTCCTTCACGTCATGATAAGTTTTGTTTTCAATTTGTTTCTCATCATGATAATTGAGATGTGGATATTTGTAAGAACATTCTTTAAATGAAAACAAAATCAACCTTGATGACCCATTCAGACATGCAAATGTAACAAAAACTGAAATTTTCTCAAAACTGCAGAGTGGGGATTGGTCTATTATAATATCGTGTTCACTTTCGTACAACGGAAATCTTGAGTTACAAAAGGTAAAAGGTCATCAAACAGCTGTTAGTTTTATTTTCATGTTAAAAAAGCACCGATCTTTATTAAAGTCCATCATCTATGTAAAAACAAAAACTAGATTTCCACGTATCACAATGTTGCAATTCACAACGAACGAAAAAAAACAACATTCATCTTTTGAGACATCCATCATGTTCTCCAGAATTAAACCCAATCAAGAAGTTTAGGAATGGATGATTAAGGAAGTTTATAGTCATGAATCTCTCTTCGAGACTGTGAATGTACTTAGCGAAGCTTTTTATGCAACTCTGGCGAGCAACCAAGCATTCTGATGCACAAATTAATAATCAGCATTCCCAAGCAAATTTTCAAAACGATTAGCCAAAACGTTAGGATATATTGAATATTAAATGGCAGTCGTGAATTATTTGTTCTGTATTTTCTATTTTTTTTCATATATTCTTTTCTTGAGCAACAACCAGAAAAGAACATTTTCCATGTATGTTTAAATTAATTAATCTAAAGCTTTAAATTTACATTTTTTGTTTATAAAATACATTTACTAATTAAATGCAAATGTTACGCAAATAAGTTTGGTTAACATAACAGTATTTTATATTTTTTAAAGCTTTTGTGTTTGGTCTTAAATTTTTCACCAGGTGGGTGTGTGTCTGAGCGTATATGTGCGTGGATGTATAAAAAGAGAGATTTATATATTTAAATTGGCGTCAGTGGGCGATTTTACCTTTCATCTACGGACGCTCGGTAGAAGGCTGACTTTTTAGCGTGTATATTATCATTATACACGCTCAATAGCTGGGATCGTCCTAATTCATTGCTGAATGCTTTTATAATAGTTACCTGTTCTGTTGGTACCAGATAAAAATTTATATATATGCTTATATTGTCATCCGCAGACAGATCTATTTCGCTGCATCACAGCTCAGCAGAACGGTTAGATATCAGATCGCCATTAACCCAAGATTGAAACTCGACCGAGTTAACGTCAGTCGTATATATATATATATATATATATATATATATATATATATATATATATATATATAGATAGATAGATAGATAGATAGAACAATAAATTTATTTTTAAATCCTTCTCAAAAACCCCACCGAGTATAAATGCGGAAGGGAAAATGGAAACAAAAAAGAAAAGAACGAGGTACTTGAACATAAGTCAAAAGTACTCGTCAAAAGAAAAAGCTCGAGACAAGAAACCTAACCTACAACATATATATATATATATATATATATATATATATATATATATATATATATAACGAGATGTTAAATTGATCAGTTTTTTACAGTTAACTAATGATCCCGTTCTGTTAACTGTGCCAAATTTTTGAGGAAAATGATATTTTATAAATCTCCAACTAGCACCAAACCTCGATTTTCGGGATATGAACAAATATTATATCTTTAAAAGACGCACAAACGAAATACACTCAAAAACTCAGACACTAACTGTGGTATATGCTTAAACACAGAATAGTACATTCTAGAATGGATATTTGTTTTGTGGATAATCGTTTTTAAGTTGGCACACCGTTTATTTTTTAATCAGTATATTTAATTATTTTCGTCTTCTGGTTTGAATGTTCTTGCATAGGATTCGCGTCTCCTTCCCTCAGGGAATAGAGAGGTAATGTTTAGCCCGTCACGTACTCTTACAAGTCCACTTTGTTATATATATATATATATATATATATATATATATATATATATATATATCAGTAGGAACACACACACATATATATATATATATATATATATATATGTACTGCCTATCTAAATTTGGGGATTTGTTTTTATCTGCGATGTTTATATTGTCGATTCCCTCGCGTTTCTTTCTTTATCTCTTACGTTTATCTTTGCTTTTGTTTTCATCTGTGTCGTTTTCTTTGTTCTTTCTTTACACTTTTATGATTTAACCTTCTGCTTTCTCATCTTTCTTGCCATCTATACCTCGTACGATATTTTCCAAAAATAAAAGAAATTGTGCTTTCTAATTTTTTCACATAAAAATAACGTTTATTGACATTATTATTAATTACCTGGTGAATCATTGTTCTTTCAATGTCGCAACAAACCCTTCAATTTTTGTAGTTTGTAACTTTGTACATGGTTCAAGGTAACCAAAATGTTCTGTCCGTTTTTTGACTAGTCATTGAATGGAGTTCAAATAAATACGATATGCGTGTAGCAATCAGAGGAACATCAGATGTCATAAAAAACACGCGCACCGAGCCCGGCAATCAGATATTAGTCGGAAAGCTGTAAAATGGATGGAAGCGTCTTGAAATCTCAGTTCGGGGCTCTTTGCTTTACGACTTCAAAGTAGGCTCATCAGCAGCTGCATCAAGTCGCAGCATATGTCAAGCGTTTGTGGATAGTGCTGTGGATGAACATACTGCAAAGCATTGGTTTTGAATATTCAAATTGTGGGATTTGTCTCTCCACGATGTGCCTCGCAGTGGATGACCACAGTTCATGAATGACGGAGTCTTGAAGGCGGCCTTTGAAGAAGAATAATGATATTATTATATCATTTTTCATCATATTTCTATTTCTGCTTTGGTCTCACTACCAACCAAGTCTGCGGGGAGACCTAAGGCAGGTAGTGGCGTGTTGTTATGACACCATTTCATGTTTTTCTATCTTCCCTGTCATCCCTAGCATTACATAGATAAAGTTTTCCTTAGTGTGTGGTCTGTACTTAATAAGACAATTTTTTGTATATCTCTTAAGCTGGGGTTTCCAGGGATTCTTTCAATGTGTTGTTTTGTTCCATTTTTTATCATTCCAAGTGCACCTATTATTATTATTATTATTATTATTATTATTATTATTATTATTAGTGTTAAAATTGTTTATATATATATATATTTATTATTATTATTATTATTATTATTATTATTTTTATTATTATTATTTATATTACTATTATTTAAGATATGTTTTTAAGTTTGTATTTTAATATTTTATTTATCATTTTCTTATATAAGTGTTAATTATTTTAACTATATATATAATATATTACTATTAGTGGTTATATTAATTTGTATTATAAAGTATGACTTACAATATATTTCTTGCCGTAAATATATCCCATTGTATTTAGAACTAAATTTTAATGTTAAATTTCCATGTCATGTTTTCTAAGAAACAGATGAATTGTAATAGACGCTGGTGTCGATCTAAGACGTTCAATTTAAATTCCTTTCTATCTACACTGTTCTTCTTCATTTCATTCTTTTTCTTTTTCTTCCTCTTGTTTTCGTTTATTAATTAGTGATTCCTGTATTTCAGTAGTGCATTTCTGTGCTCTCCTATCTTATTAGAAAATCAAAACTGCTTTTTGTTTTAGTCAATATTAAAAGACAACACAATTTTGACAATGCTATATTTCAAGTAGGTGCAAGAAATTAAATAACTTGAAAATATTATAACAGAAGACGAAAGTGCGACAAAAAGATCCGAAGGACAATTACCATGGGAAAGAATGCTTTTTAGAAGCTTAGTAGAGTATTAAGAGGCAGAAAAATTTTACTAAAAACAACGAAAGTAATCATGGATTGCTGCGTGATGTCCGTTTTTCAACAGTGAATGAAGGACAATATTATCAAAGATGAAGAAAAAAATTGAAGCAACTAAAATGTGATTCTACAGATGGATGCTGCTGATATCATGGATCGAGCACATGAGCAATGATGAGGTTTGAGATGGATGGAAACGAAAAGTTAATTAATACTGAACATCAGGAAGGGAGAGCTAAAGCTCTTGGGACATGCAATAAGGAAAGAGAGCATGGAAAACCTGACACGAACATGCCAGATAGAGGGAAAAGTGACGAAAGAAAAGCTGCGGATAATTAATTTGAAGGCCTGAGAAGGTGGATGAAAGAACGGGATTTGCGTGGGGTAACAAGGGAAAGCTTGCTAAGAGCCACTAGTGATAGTGAGACGAGGAAAGCCATGATCAAATATGTCCTGATAGGAGAAAGCACATAGAAGATGAAGAATATATCTCTGAAAATGTTTTAGCCGTAGACTTCCAAGATGTTTTTTTATTGTTATATGATTCTTTCATTAGTATTCAAACAAACTTTTATATCAATATTGTTTAAGAAAACTTTACCTGGTTGAGTGTACATGAAGTAATCATGTGATTTTCACAGCTGTTTTAACAGATCATCTCTACAGCACATTTAGTTCAATGCGATACGTGATTAACGCATTGGCAATGATTTCTGTTTTGAATTAAGACTGAATATACAGATGGTTTTCCAGCAGTTGGATACCGTTTTATTCAGCTGTAAACTGATGCCAACCAAAGTCAGAGAACTTAGTCTGTCAGGATACTCAGCTATAAATGGGGTGTGGATAATAGTTGGTTTAATTACGGTCGCAATATTATTTCTGCGGAAATGAATGTAAAGAATCCCGTCATGAAGTCATAATTAGCTCTTCGATTTCTCATTTCAACACGTTATGCATTGCATCAAAACGTACTTTCCGTGCATTGCAATCCCCAATTAAATATGGCAATGATTCCATATGCAGTCCATATTTCATTCATAGCATATGAAATGGGAAATATAGATACTGTTAGTTGTAAGTATACGAATTTTGCAAAAGATTGAAGACGTTGTATAATTTTTCACAGCAATGTCTATGTGTGTATGTACGTAGGTATTTCTGCATATGTTTTCGTATGTTCATATTACTGTAATGTCTCTATCACGTTTTCAGACTTACACAATCGCCAGATGTATAAACGTATATACATTCTTTGGTTTGTGGACAAAGTTTGTTTTTATTTATAGATATGTACACACTGTTTTATATATATATATATATATATATATATATATATATATATATATATATATAAATCTATATATATATATATATATATATATATATATAAATCTAAAAAAATGTATACTCCCCAATTGCAGCCCATTTTAATCAACCTGATCATACTTTAGAAAATTGCAAATGTTTACTAATAGACTCCAATTTTAGTTCTACATACACACGCAGAAAGAAAGAAAAATACTGGATTTTAAAATTAAATACACTCAAGCTAGGGTTAAATAGGAACTTAGGTGTGTTGAAACTTTACAAATATTTCAATAGCTAAAATTTTTTTTCAGATATTCCAAGAAATTTTTATCTAAAACAAACAGTCTTTCTCTACGGACGTGCTGCATGTTGTGAATAAACAGACCACTTGATGTAAACACAAAAAATTTTTCGGACGCTATCGTGAAATACGTTTCAATTCAAATTTAAAAATCACTTGATTCTGATGAAGGACCGAGGGCGGTCAGAAATATGAAATACAATAATAAAAATAAACAAATACTGTCCCAAAAAGTACATTTTTAAATTCAAAATTTTTTATTAATATATTAAGACAGTATACGTGGATCATCACTATGTTATATATATATATATGTGTGTGTGTGTGTGTGTGTGTGTGTGTGTGTGTGTGGTTGAGGGTGGGTGAGCGGATGTACAATGAGCGCTATGCGAATGAGATCGAAATCAATTATCCGATGTCACTCTTGAGAAGTGAAGTCTGTGGCACTGAACCCATTATCCTGATAAAATGCCATTACTTGACTTACACTTACACGACTCCTCACCTCAATAAAATTAATGCTGTCTTCAGCCAGATGGTTCTTATTCCGAACCTCTAATTATTAGGCTGCACACCTGTAATTAACACATTCGCATAATGAGTAGCGCCGAGTAAAGCATTGTCTTTTTCCACGGTCCAATGTGTCCAGTATGAAACAAGAACACATTATTCTAATTGCATTAACTCATTGGAAGTCACCTGCTAGGACAGTGTTTTATTAGCTGGAGAAATTAAATTGGTAGAAATTATTTGATCACTGTAAATCATTCGTTTTACAGAAAACTTAATGCTACTATTGATATATAAATATTTGACTACGTCTTTTTAATATTATATTGGACTATTACACTAACATTATTTCTGAGTAAATGATAATGTTTGGCGTTGTACATATCCCCAGTATTTTAGATGCTGGGGAAGAATGTTTCAAACGTTCTGGCATTAGGAATATATTTTCGTTTCATTTTACTAAATAGATAACCACTAGACCTGGTATGTGAGCATAACTTACTAGTGTTACAACTATTAAAGTTAATAATACTAGGAGTAATAATAGTAAAATACTAAAAAGAATGAAGAATCATCATTCCGCTTGTAGAACACATTTCCGTCTTTTTTTTATTAAAATAACTAAATTGTTATATTCAATGTCAATCTACTTGTTTTGCCTTAAACCATGTAACTTCATTGCTATTTCAACAATTTAGCTATGAGTGTTCCCATGCGTCCAAGTGGTATTTCTCGCATTACTCGTGGTTCAATGATTATAAAATAGTCGCGGGAATTTGCAAGTAATTATATTTGGTTTCCATTAAATTGAAGAAATAGGGTAAAATTCCTTTTTTCTCTTTTTTGTTTGTTATTTGTTTCCGCCAGACACAGATCGATATTCTGTAAAGGTTTGTAGGGAAATAAAAGAGATTTAATCCTTCGATCAGAAATTAACACAAATATACCGATAATAAGTAACTGTTATAACTGAAATATTAAAACGTTGAAGTATTATGTCCATCTTTTTCCATCAAAAGAAATAAAACATCTTAGAATTACCCGGCAATCGACAGGAATGGCGAAGCCCGAACCGTTGCATTGGATATATCTAAGGCGTTCGACAGAGTTTGGCATGCTGGCCTTCTATGTAAACTGCGGAGCTATGGTATAACTGGACATTTGTTTGAACTAATCCAGTTATTCCTCTCTAACCGCACAATGAAGGTGGTATTAAACAGACAGGCCTCTCAGAACTACCATACAAACGCAGGTGTCCCCCAAGGCTCCATCTTAGGTCCTACACTCTTCCTGATATACATTAATGATCTCCCTGATTCCATAAGAGCCCAAATAGGTTTATACGCCGATGACACCACAGTTTACTCTCGCCTCCTACAAAAATCTAGTGTAGGCGTCAAAGCTAACCTCGCAGCCGAGATTGAAAAAGACCTCCAATCCATATTGGACTGGGGTAAGAAATGACTAGTAAATTTTAATGCTTCTAAAACGAAGCTACTCTCAATTAACCATCATCGACAATCTCACCTACCTCCCATTAGCATGGACCAGGCTTGCCTCCCAGAGAGTAAAATACTGCGCCTCCTTGGTCTCACACTTTCAGCGGACCTCAAATGGAATGACTATATCGAATCTATTGCTAAATCCGCTGCTATGAAAGTCGGTTCTCTGTGTGGGGCCCCGAAGTTTTTTCCGTCTAAATCTATCCTGCACATTTATAAATCTACCATCCGCCCGTGCATTGAATACTGCTGCCATATCTGGTCGGGTGTCCCTGCTATTCTGATCGGGCTTCTCGATAAGGTCCAGAGGATGGTCTGTAATGTGATAGATACCGACTTGGCAGACTGCCTGCAGTCTCTCTCTCACCGGCGCGACGTGGCTTCCCTGTGTCTCTTCTATAAATACTTTCACGGCTTCTGCTCCGATGAACTTAGATCACTAGTGCCCTCTAAATACGAATTTGAACGAGATACTAGATTAGCAACTAGATCCCACCCTTTTACAGTGACACCGATAAAACTCAGCCATAACTTCTACTCCAACAGTTTCTTTCCTCGCACTTCCCGACTGTGGAATTCTCTTCCAAACGATTGCTTCCCCGACGGCTACAATCTCCAGGAGTTTAAATGTAAGGTCAATAGACACCTCATAACACACTAACCTGCTCCCATTCTATCAAACACTCTTCCCATCTGCCCAACCCTCATCCTCGCTGTCCTTACTCATCTGTCACCTTCCTCCTGACATTCCCTATGTCTAACCACTCCTTCTCTTTACCTTCCCCTATGTAGCCCCATGCGTAATAGTGGCAGTGGAATGCCTTGCTTGGGGTGAGATGATTAAAAAAAGGAATTATATGCAAATAAATTAAGTACAACTAATAATTATAATGAATAAATGATTTACTGTTAGTAAAAAATATTTTGTTTCGGAAATCTGTCAAAATAAACTGAACATTAAAAAATCGCTCGCATACAGATACAAAAATGATTGAAAAATTATGCCAAAGCAAGAAAATGAGAATAAAAAATGATTTATACTATTCAGGAACACACTAATGAAATACCAAGAAATTTAAAATTAATTTCCTATGACGGAACATTATCTTAAAGACATGTGATATACAGATGATATGATGTTGATAGCAGACACAGAAAAAGATATACAATAAATAATATTTAAAAAGAATCGAGAACAAGGGACGCCCAAAAGGAAAATTGTAGAATGTGCCGTTATTACGAATCGAAATAGTCTATGGTCCTCATTCAAAGTTAAAAAATATTAAACTGAACGAATAAAGAGACTTTATCTAATACGTATGTATTTTAACAGATTGGCTAAAGTTACTCCAAAATACTGATCTCTTTCAATTCTTAAGAAAATTATTTTATTCTTTTTTAATAAGCAAAGAGAAGATTGATGAGGTTTTATACAGTGCGGATTCTGACATATAGTAGTGAATGCTGTATAATTATCTCAAAGTGGGTAGGAGAATTTTGACCACGGAAATTGAGTTCAATAAAAGGTTTTCTGCAAGAATTATAGACTGAACTTATGTGTAACAATAAAGTTTAAAGACAATGGATACAAAATGTATATTTCCTTGAAATATCAGTCCTTCTAAAGAAAATCAAACCAAAAGAAGAATTGAAGATTGGAATATCAATAATTTGTTAAGAATATCATGATAAATCAAAAGTACGTCTTATAAAAATGGAAACAAAATGTGACGCTTCTACATAGCATAGGAAAAGATAGTAAAAAGTCTAAGACATGTGATCAATACAGAAACCTTGTTAAATTTGACACAATTATTGGAGCGTAAGATGTCTTGTTGAAATAAGTGAGTATTTCAAAGTAACGGTCGTAGGGAAAAAGACTGCAGAATTGTGTATTAAGAAATAATAAAAAAATAATTGCTAGATTGTTTCAAATTAAATGAAATTGCGGAAAACCAAGAACTGTCCGTTTATATAAATAAGAATAAACAATTCTGTTTTTGGTACTTCTCTATATTTCTGGGATGAAATAGTATTTAGAGTATTTACATTATGCGGATAATTGTCTTCATCTTTGTCGCAATTTGTATGATGTTTCGGACGTTTAACGCTCTGTACTTCTTCAGGTGCACAGCATTTTGAACTAAAACCTTTATAACAATCACAATCATTATCATTCCTTGCGCAGTAGTAACGCCTTGATTGGAAGTCATGAAGTATCTATCTATAACACTGCAAGTTATTCGTACACCACTGCTGGAGACGGGTATTGAACTCACAATTCTTTCGGTCAAGTCAAGTCCTTAAAGAGCCATTGCCTTGTGGATATAGACGTTGGTCACAGGAACTAACCAATGTCTATATCCACAAGGCAATGGCTCCTTAAGGACTTGACTTGACCCAAATACTTGTGAATTCAATACCAGGCTACAGCAGTGGTGAACAATTAATTTGCAGTTTTACAGGGAGATAACTTATGAATTTAAATCGAGTTATGACTACACAATTAATGAAGATGATATGTCCCAATGAGTGTAATCAAGGGTTCGGTTCGAAATACCTAGTAACTGAAGAAAGCTGGAGCGTACTACAGACGAAATGTCGTACAAATATAACTACTGTAAATACCGATTTTCTTTTCGAAATTCACTTGAATCGATTTTCTATGAGCATTTCCTTATGTTTTTGTCAAGCAGTATTTCTTAACGTTTTAAGCAACTGCACACCTAGGAGCAAATGAAAGTATTTCTTAACGTTTTAAGCAACTGCACACCTAGGAGCAAATGAAAGTATGACAGTACATTTAGAAAAAAATTGTGAAGGGTATACATTTTATTGTTTTGAGATGAAATCAGAGAATATGAACTTACTCTATGTTATATGTGTGTTGTGGAGCAGTGGATATATTCGCGTAACGAAAAATCGGGGAGTCGAATTAAAATTCCATTTGAATTCATGGCATTTACTTACGCACAAATACCCATAGAAAAGGTATTAATCCGTCTCTTCTCTCCAGATATGGGTTAACAGGACAGTTTAGGTTCTTTAGCTTTGGCTGGCAACCAGTCTACCGCACAAAGTAATGGCAACCTACTGCGGGATAATCTTCTACCCAGTCAGTCATGTCTCTTTCGAGACATGATTGCCCAAGCGTGTATCACCTATGGCACTTAACTAACTGACTAAATATAATAGTTGAAAAGATGATTAATGCTTTTACTAGGAATAAAGTTGCGGCTCAGTTTTTTATAGTTATGAAGTAATAAACTGTTCCCCCGTAAAATTTTTACGTAATAATATAATACTTCTTTTCCTTCGCTAGCTATGAGTCAAATAACAGGATAGCAGCAGGTTATGTATTTTTTCAGATGAAATTACGTGCTTTTTCACATAGCTTTGGTGTGATGCAAAAATAAACTAAGCCTGAATTTCTATCCGGTTCATCGAAGTCATTTTAATTCATGATAATTTTTACGCCTGCCTGAATTTTCAGTTAATGTCACTAAGACACTTCCAATTCGTAACAGAAGAAAACGAGAAGAAAATCTAAATCATACAAAAAGCAAAAACAGTAACAAAATTGGCAAAGAAAATGGTGAAATAACTACATGTATTAAAGTAAAAATATCTCTAATGCTATGGTAACGATTGGCTGATTATTTAAAACGTTTAAGGTGAAAATAAAATTGGGCTGTCACTATCCACATGTTAAGCGAATGAAATTACCCAGATTTTCTGTGGAATATAACCTCGTACAAACTTTTACAGCTTTACAATAATTACATTCTCGATCGATAAATTCAGGAAATCACTACTACGTAGGTAGTATTAACTTTATGTCAATTGATTTCTCCAGCATGTGATAGATCTGAAATGAACAATTTCAATTTATTCTTTGAAATGCTACTTTGCTTTATTCAGTTTCCTTTAATTTTTTTTTATTCTAAAGAAATTTACTTATGTTTAAGACACTGGAAACTTGCATTTCGTCTTGATATCTTTCAAATGGAAAGTAATGTATTTTTTCTCCTTTTTAAATAACCTCTAATTAAATCAATACTTATTCCAAGCAATGATTTCTAGGTTGCTTACTAAAAGTCAGTCTCAGTAAAAGATATACAAAGGAAAATAGTCAATAGCACGATTACATAAAAGAAATAATTGATTTTGAGATTTTTTGAAAAAACAAAAAAAAGTGTTGATCTGACGTTTTAATCAAATGGCACGTTTCAGTTCCATTTCAACCATCTATAAATTCTAATCTTCGATCTCTTTTAAATTTTTATTTTCTTCACTCATAATAAAAAATTTAAATAGCTATTACATAAGCAATGGGTAAATATCTTTCCTTATAAAGTTTGATTCCCTTCCTTTCTAAATGTTTCATAAATTTCACATCTCACGATATTAAATACACTGTGGTTCAAATTAATTGAAATGACCGCTTTAATTTCCTTTCTTTCAAAATATGGTCAGTCTTAGACACACTAAAGGGCAGGGTGTAATCAATTATTTTTCTCAGTTGAGGTTAATTACAGTGGTATATAGTTATATAAATCTATTTTATGGTAGTATGATGAAATTTGATTGGCCTTGAAAATATTGAATCTTTCTTGAGTGCATCACGTCCAGACAAAATTTGTTTCGTCTGTTGATTATTTTTCGTCTGCTGTTATCTACGAAAGTTGTAACGCTGCACGAAGAAGCTAGCAAAATTTAGTGAGAGATTAAGGATATTGTTTTTTTTAGCGAGGAAACAAACTGGATCGACCAGTGATAAACGTAAAGAAAAATGCAAACGCGAGAGAGAAACAACACCAAGAAAAACATTTTCGTTTCGTTTCAATTAATATGTAGAATAATTTATGTAAACATCAGTAGATCAGCATTTTGACGTGATGTAGTTGTTGACAAAATCATCTCGTTAAATAAATTTTACGACTTTAGTTTGACTATCCCACTCTCTCTTGTGTCATGTCTAAACGACGTATAGTAAATTGCATTAATTATCTAGAGCCTAGTTTGATTACATGAAAATCACGAGGAAAACTCAAATATTTATAAAATATAGTTATATGGATATGTTGTAACAATGTTGTTATAAAATGAAGCCGCTCTAAAAATTTATAACTATCAATCTTCTTAGATCTTATTTTACTTGACTTTTATAGTTATTAGTTAAGCCCAAAAAACAGTGGTAAAAATGATGTCATTTTTGTGTGCCGATACAGATGTATAGTGTCAAAAACAAAACCCAACATTTACAACTTAAAAGTAATATTGTTGCACGAGTGAATTTGTAAGCTGAATGTGCAATGAGGAATGAAGCTAAAAGAACAGGAAATATATAAACTGTTGTGGATTCCGCGTGAGAAACCTCACAAAATAATGAACAACAAAACAAATATTTGAGATAGAAATATAGGATATATTAGATGTAAAGATACAACTGAAATGCAGATTAGTATACGATTAGTAAGGAATATATATATATATATATATATATATATGAAGTGAATTAGTATATCTGTATAATACTATTCTAGTTGTGTGGAGCTCGGAGTTACTATGACTAATGACGCGGTATTCTCTGTGTAACTTCGGTATCTCTCGGTAAGTTAGGGATCAGTCACTCTTTCCCTATACTACACTAACGGACCCCTACGATGTCTCTATGGCAGAAATATATGTATACTCATGTCGAGTCCATTACCATTGAAAAATGGGACATCCCACAACATAAACTATATTCAGAATCTTAATATCACGTGGCGTTAAATGTATACTCTAATGTGCTGTGAGCAAAAGAAGTAATAAAATTTTATGTGAATCCAATATTATTTGCAAACATAGATTGTTCTAAGCAACGTCAAACATCGCTACTCAATTGTTATGAATTTGAGCTCACTTTCAGGTTTTTCTGCATATATGATGTGACATCATTCTAATTAAGTGTTTCTCTGTTAATCGACAACATGAAATCAGATTAAACACAACGACTTCTTCCAAATAATCATTACTGTCATAACTTGCCGTAAATTTGATGCTACTGCGATTTAACTCTCCGCTTTCAGTTCAATTTCTTATCCTTTTCTCAGATTTCCATCGCTACGAAACCACTTAGATTTCTATAATCAATATATGTTTATCTAGTAGTCCAAAAACAGAGAATTGATGGTGAATCCTCAATCTTGGACAGTGTTTTTGATTAATTTCCGAAACTCAATCTCTTTCAATGAAAATCAAGGAGGAAAATATTGTCATTATTCAGGTACTGGGACAAGCTTTATTGCCAAAATCGAGGAACATATAATTATCTATGTTCTCTATATGGGATTATCAATCAATCTTATTTATTTCATGGCTGACATTTCTTTATTGTAGTTTTTAATCGAATAATCTCTATTTCTCTCTCTCACACACACAAACACTCACATACAAATACATACATACATACATACATACATACATACATATACCCGAATTAGCACAAATATACACATCTACATATTTGGGAAAAGCTGTGGTGGAGTATACATTAGCTATACGGTAATTAACGTACAGTGATTAAATATATCAATATCTATTAACTATGCAGTAGACCGCGTTCAATATCGATGATTATCAAGATACATTACTACCCATTATAGTATTCCAATGACATACGTTCAATTATTTAATGTATCAATAAGCCATTTTGTCATTTCTATACGATACACAACAATCCAGTTAATGTAGATTTGCTTCCAATAAATAATAATAATAATAATAATAATTATTATTATTATTATTATTATTATTATTATTATTATTTGCATTGACTTACGCAAAAATACCCTTAGAAAAGGCATTAATCTGTCTCTTCACCCCAATTATATGTTAAATAATAGGACAGATTGGGTTCTATAGCCTTGGCATGCAACCAGTCTACCGCATAAATAATAGCAAACTACTGCGTGATAATTTCCTGCCCAGTCAATCATGTCTCTTTACACATATGGTAACCCAAAGTGGGTAACACGTATGTCACTAACTTAATGATTGAATATGCCTGGTCTAAACAAGCTGATAGAGACAAATCATATACAATTCAGTGGTTTCAAAATTTTACAAGCTGCATTTGAATGTTATAATCTTGTTGCACTGGATTAATAATTCCTAACTAGAAATTAGTAAGCGCATATAACAAAAACATTATCTTAACCCGAATTGCAGATTATGTGATAAACAACTGACAACATTCTATGAGGTTTCAGAGGTTTCAGTAAATGCAAATCTTGGCCTGAGTGAATCGACAAATAACTGTACTTTAAAATATAATACATTTACGGTAAGGGAACTGAAAGAAACTTGTATGAACCCAGACACGTGTTATAAGATCAATTGCAATTTTATGGAAAGTTACTATATACACAGTGAGAACAATCAAATATCCCGATTGTAATGTATCTTTGAAGATTTTCAAAAATTCTCAAAATAAAAGGATTATGATGTCAAAATATATGACGCATGAAAACATCAATAATTCATTTTGTAGTTGTAGCTCTCAGATTTCTTGAAACGTTCCGATTATTCAAATTGAATTTCACTCCAAAAACTTCGCTGTAGCATTTTACAGTTTGCAGAAGACCTTCCAGCTCATTTTCTTTCTTAGCCTACAACTTTAAGACACACACGTAATAGAGATGGCTTATTTTCTTTTGGGCTATATGATAACCACATTCTGTCTTGTCATCTTGACTGATTAGTCCTATTAATGGTATGCAGAATAGTAAGTGAGACAAAGTATCACCTTGAAATATACCTCTTTTCATGTTTATTTCACCAGACTTATAGGTTCCATTTATATGATTGAGGTAAAGGGATGTTTTCCATATTGACGTGCATTGTTTGATGAAATTAATTATGACTGGTGATATCTCGTATCTATTTTAAATCTTTAAAATCCAGGAATGTGGCACACTATCAAATGCCTTACGATAGTCTATCCGAGCAGTACTAAGATTTTTTTTGTTTTGTAGCAGTTTTCCAGGATCAATCTGTTAATAAGCAATTGGTTTTACATCCGTAACAGCCACGTTTGCACCCTTTTTGTTCAAGCGGTAACATCTCATTTCTTTCCAAGAATAAATATGTCTGTTTTGTTAAAATACATGTTAATAATTTGTATATTGGCAGAATGCATGTAATTGGTCTGTAGTCTTTTGGGTTGTTTGTGTCACTATTATTGGGTAGAAGAAATGTAATTCCTTTTGTCATCTATGCAGGAATGTTAGTAGGATCGTTAACCATTTCCCGGAGTTCATTGGCTAGGTTTTATGTGCTACATTTAAATAATATTGCCAAAATACGGGCTCCCTGTTTATCCACTGGAAGAGTCATACTGGACTTTTTATTTCTATTTTTAATTCTCATATTTCCTCAGGAGTGACGCAGGAGTCAATGTTCTCCCAAAGGTTGGCTAACGGTCTTTTACAAACAGGGTCCCGAAGCCTGTAGGGGATCGTTTGTGACCTCATAACGCAGTAGCCATTCACTCCTCGGCACCATTAACACCTTGATTTGCGGGTTGTTGTTCGGAGTTTTCCTTCTAAATGGGTTGCCAAGCGACAAATGACAGAGAAGCGACTGGGATTCAAAGAGAAAAACGCTGGATAAAAAAAAAAACTTGAGCGTAGCAGCCGCTCAACAAAACAAAACATCACTACACTAGAATATTTTGTTAAAGAAAAATTAAAAATTAATGGAAAAGAAAAAGATGACATAGGTTAAATTTTATTAGTGATGTGAGATTTAAAATAAAAATGATAATTTTTTCGTTCACTGTATATTACAGTATTTTTCTTTAAAGTCTTCGAAAATGGGGTTATCAAAATAAAATAAATTAAATAAGTAAATAAAATGAATAAATAAATAACAATAAATATATAAATAAATATGTATTCTTTCTAAAAAAGAATATTGTAGAAAATATAATCAAAATGTTTTTCACCGTATTCTTTCTGTTGTTGCTGTTTCGTTTTTTGTTTTCAAGAAAATTATAATGGTTTTAAAAAATATTTCAAAATATGGACATCTAAGGGAAATATGAATAAAATGAAAACGGATGATTTTATTTATTAGAATCATATAAAGAAGAAACAGATAAATTAATTAATGTATGAAGAAAAATTCATGTTTATGTTAAAATAGTAAAACAGAATTTCATATAGAAAAATAATATTCAAAGAGAAAGACGCTGGTTAGAAAAAACAAGCGTGGATGTAATAGACGCTCAACGGAAAAACATCACTACACTAAGAAAGTATTTTGTTAAAAGTTATTATTATGTCATTTTTCGTCATATTTCGATTTCTGCTATTATTATTATTATTATTATTATTTTTGTTGTTGTTGTTGTTGTTGTTGTTGTTGTTGTTGTTGATTTTATAATTTTATGAATGCGATCAGATATATCCCAGTAACGTAAATCGCAGATTACAGAATATAACATATATTTATCCATAGCTGAATTGGGAACAAACAGAATTCATCATTCATGACAACAAATCTGACAATGTTAAAATTAATATCCATGAGTGCATATTTGTAGCCCATGTTTTATAATAATTTATCAAATCATTAAATTAAATTCAGATTTTCGCTACAAAATATCCTAATAAAGGATACATAAGCGACGAAAAGTTTCAGTATTACGCCGAGTTCATTAATGAGAAACGTCTGTTCAATCTAACTAATAAGGTCTAGGAATGTGCGCCTGGCTAAGATTAGTTTTACTGGGCCTTTTTGGATTTGTATTCTAATTAAATATATTATGTTCAATCGTATTTCTCGGTATCTGCATTCTTGGCTTTTATTATCACTTATTTAATAATATACATTAGCTCCTCTTATTCTGTTATCTTTTAATAGTATAATCAAATTAGAAGAGGTTCATTGCTGAAACAATGATGATATATAATGCATGTGATATTAATGTACGATGAAGTAGTACGAAGAGAATATTTTCAGTTTAACGATTTATTTATAATTTTTAGAGATTATTAATTTAATTAATTTTAATTAACTGAACAAAATTATGAGAAACAAAAAATAATGAAAATATTAATAAAAATGAATTATCGCCGATTACATATGATGTCTTAAATGTGTCTTGAATTTTTCAGCATATCGGTATTTTTTAGATGGCTTTCTGAAAGTTCCAGAAGCATTGATTTCTATTGTATTAAAATAAATTTTACTTACTTTATGTTTTTAATTTTAATTTTTTTCTGAGGATTTCTTGCCAAACCGTAATACAAAGAAATGCGATAATTGTATAGATATCAATGAAAAACAAATTACTGTTATGATTATTAAAATAATCATGGGCAATTGTAAGAGAAAATTATAAATCTCTACACAGCTTCGATAGATCTCCAAAAAGGAATTGATAGTGTAAATAACTTTGATTTCTAATGATTTTAGAAATGTACAATGTTTGGCAGTGATAGTTGATTTTCTTAAATAGAACAAGGCCCTGTTAAAATGCACATTATACATAAATCACATAAAAACAAGGACACTTGCATAAATATTCGGTAAGGAATCATTTAATTTCCCTTTTTGTGTTCACTCTCATTCTTTTACATGAACTAATCACTAATAAATATGGATAAAAAGAAAAAAAACTTATTGTCTATTCTACATCACAATCTATGCTGCATACGACAATGACTTCAAACATATCATCAATAGTGTAAAGCGTTTAGATTCAGGTTAGAAAACGTGCAAAAGCAGCATACAACATAAGAGAATTCCAGAAACACATACAAATGATCTAGCTTTTATAACAAAGATTATGGAATTGGAGCAAAAAGAAGTCTATAAATAATCTAAGAGTCACGTAAGGAGATTGAATACATCATACACAAAACAAAGAGAATAAAGAATGAATACTATAAGCATGTGCGTCTGGTGTTAAATTACAGATTTCATTCAGAAAATAGAACATCAGTCATAAACATTTTGGCGCTAAATATGGTGCAATACATCTTCAACATCCATAAATCAACCGTTGTTTTCAGTAAGCAAATCGATGTCAAAACGAGAAAACTTCTTACATGCCACCGCATGCATCTTCATGTTTGGTCGTCAGTATGTTCTCAGATACTTATGGAATTAGAACTCCCTTCCATAAGTACAAACATTGGTCTTATAAGCTTCCTTAGAACTACAGAAGAATTAACGCTAATATGTGCCAAAACCATTAAAAAGGAAACAAGAAATAATGAACAGTAAAAATGGAGCCAATAAAATCAAACGGTATTTCAAGTGGGCGAATCAATCAAAATAAACCATAATACACATTCTATACTTGCAAATAATCTAAACACGGCAATATAACAAATGCAAAAACGATAGCAAGTCAAACTTATTTATGCTTAATGATTGTCTGAAGCAAATAGCCTGATAGAAAGAAAATTCACACCTATCAGTTGTTACGTTGTGCACGGTTAAAAGATGAAACGTAAGATTTTTTGATTTTGCTGCAGTGGAGCAATGTTTGCAACAAATCTATAAGCACACATATTGAAAAATGTTTTAAATCAAAATACAAATTCTGTAATAAATATCCATAACCAATTGACAATCTTACATGAAATGGCACTGCGTTAACACCCAATGAATAAAAAGCTCGGTATAATAGACTTCATCTCTATCTGCACTTGAATATATGAATACCTGTTACATAGATAAAACCTGTACAAATTCTATTGCTGGTTGGATTCATAGAAATTTCTTACTTTATTATTTCCGCAAAATCTACAAATTTTCAGATGCAGATCATGTCCTATACTCTCATGTTGGGATCTATATTTGACTGGTGCCAGTAGGAATTTGCAACCTGATAAAAATGGTCAAATATTACTGGTTGTTATTTACAGACTTCGCATTTTGGGCTAATATATTGTTTCAATGTATGTGCTTGGTAATTTCGAGTTAGAAAGCCTCGGTTTCTTTTAGCACAAATAAAAAGTATTTAGCGTAAGCTTTCGGAACCGGACTATATATCTACTGATTCGAACAAATTTTTTTCCTATTTCATTTATACGAGCAAACTATTGCATGAGAAGCAGTATATCTTAACATCTTTTCTGAATTTCTTTCATTTACTTTTCTTTGGCATTTATTATACACTTATTTGCCACTATATTAAGTAAATTATGTCTTATTTACACTGACTCACCCACTTGAAATACTCTTTTGAATTTATTGGTTTCATTTATTAGTGAGTTATGTTTCTTGTTTTCTTTTATTCTTTTCAAAAAGATCGATATACAGTCTTCTGCACTTTCCAGGTATCTCTGAATATCAGTTCTTTCACATTTGGAAGACAGTTGTAGTTGAAGTAATACGATTTTTCTTTTGGGTCCGATCACATAGAGACGATCAACATGAGAATTAGGGTGAGGCATGAGATGGCATATGAGAAGCTTTCTCGTTTTGACATCAATTCGCTTAACAGCAGCTATAGGCCAATTAAGGATTTATAAATTGTATTGCGCCACACGGACAGCCTAATTATTTATGACTGATATTCTGTTCTGTGAGTTCAACTCGGTATTTAACACCAGATTCCTACGCCTGTAGCATTATTTTCTTACTTTCTCTTTTATTTGATTAAGTTGTATTACACCTTCTTCGTAAATTCTTACATATATATATATGCTTCCACTGGTTCTCGTTTCGTAATTACTATGAGAAAAAATCTACATTTGGTTGTGTGTGATTTGTAATTGATTCTCCCTCTTTCTTCTCGCCATTTCTTCAATATTATTTTTGAAACTTTATCTAATCCCAAATGCATGCATATTTTGTCACTAAAAAATTCTACAGTATTAAAAAGAACCGTCAACCTATTGTCTTATTTGGCAATGAGGTTGTGATCATGCTTTAAGTATTTGGTGAATAAATACTTCCTTGTTTTCATTTTTACTATAGCTATTAATGTTTATTTCATGCGTAAGTGGTGTTAAGGACAGACAAAATAGATGGGTTGACAGGAAGTCGGTTTCCAAAATTTCTCATCAGATATTAGGGAGTTTGCAAGCGGCAGTGCCTTTGGTGTGATATTGGTGTCATGTTGTTTTCCACATTCCCATTTTATTTTTAAGAAAATTTGCAATCAAAGACAAGAATATTTCTTTTCATATGTGCTAAAATTATTATTATCAGTATTATTATTATTTTTATAATGACGCTATTATTGTTTGTGTTGTTATTTCTGCTTTCTTTTATTTTTGGTGTTTACTCATTGAATTTTTCAGAAACATAATTATAAAAATGGCAACATCAAATTTTCCACTGAGCATTTTGGTTGAAAACAATAAAACTACAAAATAAAAGGAACACTTATATTAAAAAAAATTGACCTAAATCCTTTCGTAAGTTCTGATCTGTAATTTTGGGTACGATTGTCTGTATTTTTTAAGACTTGGGTTACCAAGGATCTCTTCAATACGTTCATAAGAACCTATTTCCATAAAATCACGGGCTCCAACTAAAAATGCTATTTTATATGTTTTCACGAGCTAAATCTTTTAACTATAAAAGTTTATGTAATTTATTAGTGCTTTAATGATCTTCAGATATATCTAACAGTCAACTAGTATGTCAATAAGATGCCACATGTTTTCTTGTTTTCTTGAATGAAGATGTTAGTTCGATTAACTTTAAGTGTTCTGTCTCTGTGTATTTGAACTTTCAGAGAATTGATAGTGGTTCTACGTCTGTAAAAAGATGGCGTTGTGTTCATAGCATTTTCTTGCATTTTCTTTATCGTTATAACTGCATGTATTCCAATGCATACAATAGCTCACTTCTGTCATACCAGGTTTAAATTCACTGGATGACTACACCTGATACTGGATGGTCAATTGGTTCTAGATATATTTCACAGAATCTGCAATTTGGGATAATTAAATTTTTCAGCATTGTGGCATCTTTGCCCGGGGCTGGCTTCTTGTGATGCTTGTTCTTGTCGACGGTCGTGACGGCACCAGTTGTGACACTGCCACCCGGCTGGCAGGTCGGTTCGGTCGCTGTTACTGGTCGTGATGATCTCGTCACAAAAGCTAGTTTTCAAAACGTCTATTGCAATACAGGACCACTGACCACTTTGTAAATTGATCTCAGAAAGTCACGTTGTGAAATTTCAGTAGCCGTCTTTCCATCAGAACCAGACGGGACACTGGTGTACACTTGTGGTTAAAAATAAACACGGCACTAAAAAATATTAAATAAATGAACAAGGCTGAAGACGCCTGGAAAGTTGGGAATAATGTCTTTATAAAAAGACATTATTAATTACAAAAGCGGAAAGTACAATTTTCGGAACGACACTTTACAACGGAGAGAGGATTCGCTTAAAAATATCAAAGCTTTCAATTTACAAACACAAGTGTCTTTTCCAAGTTTCGTTAAAATATCAGAGCTTTTCAATTTCTTTTTAAAGTCTTTTTACATATTTTCTATAACCAGATCTGTCAATTCTCTATGCAACTTTCAAAACACCAAAGTTCTTTCGGGTCCTTATCGGAGCATAACGGAATTTAACGAATCAGAGTGGGTAATGGAGGCGAATTTACGGCGGCGGTGTGGGGGTTGGTTTATCCTTGTCGTCTGGAAGCTCTCTCCCAACTCAACTCAGCTGTAAAAATTATTTGCATAGCAGTGCGGGCTTTTTGTCGAGAATAATCAGAAATTTTAATTCTCCCAAGTATGTTTTAAAACATTAACGTTCTTTCGGGATTCATATCGGAGGCGCATAATTCAACATTAATCCTTTAATTTAATCGGCGGCAGGCTTCATTCGACATTAACTCATTAGCCATAAGTTATATGGTAGGCGACCAGTCGTGTGTTATGGCTCCCCAGTTGGGAATTATTTTCCACAGTCGTTACATTTCGACTATAATTCCAGAAACTCACTCCAACTCTGATCTTTTCTCACCTAGTCCGGATTTTTATAACCATCCCAAATCCTCTAGGGGTATTTAGCCGACTCGAAGCCTTCGACCAATGAGAGTTTTTCTACACACTTGATTTGCAGGAGAGCGTGGCTCGACGAATGAAATATCAACAGCTAACTTCATTTCGATTACATCTTATTTAGATTTTTCATTTTCCCAAAAATTTCTGTTCTCAGAAACAACTATTTTGGATTTTAACCCCGCCTGACCCCATCAAACAATCCTGATATTTTGTTTTGGATACTTATAAAACTTTAGCTTTTTCAACATAATCCACTTCGAACACAAAAGAAGAATAATTGTATTTCTACCTTCTTTCCCATCTCTTTAAAACAGTTAAATTTTCTATTCCCCGGATTTTACAAGTATATGATAATATTAAAATAGATTTTTTTCATAAGCTCACATCGCGAATTACAATAGAGCAAATCTAATAATACTACTAATATTAATTCCTCTCACTCTATCTATCTCTCTCTCTCACTCTCTCTCTCTCTTTCTCTCGCTCTTTCTCTCTCCGTTGCATTAAACCAAACAAAAGAAAATATACCTGCGGTCGATAGTGTCACAGAATAAGTACAAAAAAAAGTTTTTATAGCATGTATTAGTATTATGCAGCAATAATTATACAGTCAGCTTCACATTAAAAACAACTTAACATCATTCAGCATTTGCTATATTTCCAGGATTTTTGTTCCGTCAATAGACATATTTTGTTTTTTGAACTGTTGAAATTTGTTCTCACATGAATAATGTCATTCTTCTTCTTCTTCTTCTTCTTCTTCTTATTATTATTATTATTATTATTATTATTATTATTATTATTATTATTATTATTGTGTCATTTTTCATCATATTTCGATTTCTGCTTTGGTCTCACTACCAACCAAGTCTGCGGGGAGACCTAAGGCAGGTAGTGGCGTGTTGTTATGGCTCCATTTCATGTTTTTCTATCTTCCCTATCATCCTCAGTATTACATAGATAAAGTTTTCCTTAGTGTGTGGGCTGTACTTAATAAGACAATTTTTTGTATGTCTCTTAACCTGGGGTTTCCAGGGATTCTTTCAATGTGTTGTTTGGTTCCATTTTTTATCATTCCAAGTGCACCTACTATCACTGGCACAACTCTTGTTTTCAATTTCCACATTTTTTCTATTTCAATTTCCAGGTCTTTATATTTTGACAGTTTTTCAAATTCCTTGATTGCTATGTTACAATCCGCTGGACAAGCTATATCAATTAATAGACAAGTTTTCTCCTTCTGGTTTTTAACAATAATGTCTGGCCTGTTTGCTTCAATTTTTCTGTCTGTGTAGAGGGTGTAATCCCATAGAATGGTTACATCTTCTATTTCTCTAACCGGTGCTGGATGATGTTCATACCAGTGTTTGTTTACAGCTTTTCCATAATGTTTCCACATTGTCCAATGTAAATATTGCCCAACTCTATCGTGGCGATTTTTATATTCGTTTGGGGCAAGCACAGAACAGCCTGAGATTAGGTGGTCTATTGTTTCTTGGTGTTTATCACAAAACCTGCATTTTGGATCCATATTATTATGCATAATATTTGCCTGAAAGTTTCTCGTGAAAAGACTTTGGTCTTGTGCTGCAAGTATAAATCCTTCAGTTTCAGACTTTAATCCAGATGCACGTAACCATCGATGAGTATTAACTTTGTCAACATTGGATTTATTGGCACGTACTGGATATTGGCCATGCAGAGGTTTGTCTTGCCAGCGCTGTTTCATCTTTTCAAGAGCTTTATCTTTGGCTTTCATTTTCATATTTTTTGCCGCAATAGTTGGTTTTGGCTTCTCTTTTGCTTTTCTACAGAATCTACTAACTGTAAATCTTGTTTGTATTTACTGCCTTCTTTTATTATTGAATATTTTTTCTTTCTTTCTTCATGTTGCCTTACTAATTGTATCATCCAATCCTTTGTTGTTTCTATGTATGTTAGTAAGCCAATAGTTGTTGTCTTGTATGACAATTCCAGCTGAATAATACCTCTTCCACCTTCTTTACGGGGTATGTATAGACGGTCTACATCAGCCTTTGGATGATGCATCTTATGCTTAGAAAGAAGCTTTCTTGTTTTAGCATCCATTCGCCTGATGTCGTTTAGAGTCCAGTTTAAGATGTTAAATCTATATTGGACAACTGGGATTGCAAGGCTATTAATCGCCATAACTCTGTTCTGTGAATTTAATTCAGTTTTTAATATCATTCGTAGCCTTCTATAGTACTCTTTACGCACTATTTCTTTCATTTTTTTATGGTGAATGTTTTCGCTCTCATTTACACCTAGGTATTTATAAGCTTCTTCTGGTTTCAATTCTTTTATTGTTACAGCAGGGTCTAAGCTAATTGAGGATGTTTCTTGTATTGATCCACGTAAAACTTATTATTATTATTATGTCATTTTTCATCATATTTAGATTTCTGCATTGGTCTCACTACCAACCAAGTCTGCGGGGAGACCTAAGGCAGGTAGTGGCGTGTTGTTATGACTCCATCTCATGTTTTTCTATCCTCCCTATCATCCCCAGCATTACATAGATAACGTTTTCCTTAGTGTGTGGGCTGTACTTAATAATACAATTTTTTGTATATCTCTTAAGCTGGGGTTTCCAGGGATTCTTTCAATGTGTTGTTTTGTTCCATTTTTTATCATTCCAAGTGCACCTACTATCACTGGCACAACTCTTGTTTTCAATTTCCACATTTTTTCTATTTCAATTTCCAGGTCTTTATATTTTGACAGTTTTTCAAATTCCTTGATTGCTATGTTACAATCCGCTGGACAAGCCATATCAATTAATAGACAAGTTTTCTCCTTCTGGTTTTTAACAATAATGTCTGGCCTGTTTGCTTCAATTTTTCTGTCTGTGTAGATGGTGTAATCCCATAGAATGGTTACATCTTCTATTTCTGTAACCGGTGCTGGATGATGTTCATACCAGTGTTTGTTTACAGCTTTTCCATAATGTTTGCACATTGCCCAATGTAAATATTGCCCAACTCTATCGTGGCGATTTTTATATTCGTTTGGGGCAAGCACAGAACAGCCTGAGATTAGGTGGTCTATTGTTTCTTGGTGTTTATCACAAAACCTGCATTTTGGATCCATATTATTATGCATAATATTTGCCTGAAAGTTTCTCGTGAAAAGACTTTGGTCTTGTGCTGCAAGTATAAATCCTTCAGTTTCAGACTTTAATCCAGATGCACGTAACCATCGATGAGTATTAACTTTGTCAACATTGGATTTATTGGCACGTACTGGATATTGGCCATGCAGAGGTTTGTCTTGCCAGCGCTGTTTCATCTTTTCAAGAGCTTTATCCTTGGCTTTCATTTTCATATTTTTTGCCGCAATAGTTGGTTCTTGGCTACTGTTTTGCTTTTCTACAGAATCTACTAACTGTAATTCTTGTTTGTATTTACTGCCTTCTTTTATTATTGAATATTTTTTCTTTCTTTCTTCATGTTGCCTTACTAATTGTATCATCCAATCCTTTGTTGTTTCTATGTATGTTAGTAAGCCAATAGTTGTTGTCTTGTATGACAATTCCAACTGAATAAGACCCCTTCCACCTTCTTTACGGGGTATGTATAGACGGTCTACATCAGCCTTTGGGTGATGCATCCTATGCTTAGAAAGAAGCTTTCTTGTTTTAGCATCCATTCGCCTGATGTCGTTTAGAGTCCAGTTTAAGATGTTGAAGCTATATTGGACAACTGGGATTGCAAGGCTATTAATGGCCATAACTCTATTCTGTGAATTTAATTCAGTTTTTAATATCATTCGTAGCCTTCTATAGTACTCTTTACGCACTATTTCTTTCATTTTTTTATGGTGAATGTTTTCGCTCTCATTTACACCTAGGTATTTATAAGCTTCTTCTGGTTTCAATTCTTTTATTGTTACAGCAGGGTCTAGGCTAATTGAGGATGTTTCTTGTATTGATCCACGTAAAACTGTAGCTTTAGCACATTTATTCAAATTAAATTTCATTCCAATGTCTTCGCTGAAGCATTTTACAGTTTGCAGAAGACCTTCCAGCTCATTATCATTCTTAGCATATAACTTTAAGTCATCCATGTAAAATAGATGGCTTATTTTCTTTTGGCCTATTTTATAACCACATTCTGTCTTATTAAGTTGACTGGTTAGTGCTATTAATGATATGCAGAATAGTAAGGGATTATTATTATTATTATTATTATTATTATTATTATTATTATTATTATTATTATGTCATTTTTCATCATATTTCGATTTCTGCATTGGTCTCACTACCAACCAAGTCTGCGGGGAGACCTAAGGCAGGTAGTGGCGTGTTGTTATGACTCCATTTCATGTTTTTCTATCTTCCCTATCATCCCCAGCATTACATAGATAACGTTTTCCTTAGTGTGTGGGCTGTACTTAAGAAGACAATTTTTTGTATATCTCTTATTATTATTATTATTATTATTATTATTATTATTATTATTATTATTATTATTTCGTTTGATTTCTATTGTATATACATTTCTTTCCCTGGCCCAACTGATTATCTTTGTTTTTTTCTCTCAAAAAGAAGAAATCGAACATCACACGCATTTTACATAGATAAAACTCTTCGTAGTTTAGGAGCTGTTGTTTTTTATGTGTAAATATATCTCTTTACATTTAAACACATGCTACGAGGAATTTCCTGTCTGTGTCTGTGTGAACCTTTTCTAATAAAGACGTTTCACCCAGACTATTTTTGGCTAAATATATCTAAATTTGATATTATCATTATATACTTTCAAAATCAATTAAGTAAAACAAATCTATCTACTCGAGACTTTTATTATTTGTTCTGAGGTTTACAGTTTCAGGAGTACACCTTTCGTATAACATCAGCTTAAACAGCTGAAAAATTTGGTTCACTGAATTTATATTTATGTTAATGTTTTATCAGATTTGTCAAATCTTCTAAGTTCTTAAGAAAATCAAACTTTCATGTCATATTTTCTCTCATGGGAGTCAAGGGCAAAAGCGATAACAGTTGACGTTGCATTGGAGATTGTAGCTAGCAGAGAAAATCAAGTAAGAACAAAGGAGTTCCACAAGCAGGAAGTGCGAGAATAGAAGTTGCTAGAGTAGAAGTGGCTGTACATTTATTTGTCTAGACAGCAAAAAGGATTGACCATGTTGCAAGTCTGGTTACTGGAGGAAATCCTTTTTGAGAGGGTATCAGGGAACTAAGCTCATCCGAGCAGAAAACATGAAAACATTTGTAGAAGAGACAGGGGTTAGCCACGTTGCATTGATGAGAAAGTAGCTGGACTCAAGCTGACATTTGGGATCAATTACATTGCACAGTATCCTCTGGATCCTGTTGTGAATGCCGAGATGATTAGCACAGACACCGAATCTGATATAATAACAATAATCATTGCATGAATGCAAAGTTGATTTGTACATGTTTAAGATAGATTTAGGCAAAAAATCGTCCTGACACTACATATTGAATCAAAATTCCCAGCGTTAGATTTAACTTTTGATTCCTTGTAGTCATTCTATATGAGGTCGAGGTAGATGTTGAGGCCGAGGAGGCGCACTGTAATCATTTGCGGGAGACAAACTTGATCAAAAGACAAAAGAGAGGAGGTACTATCTATAGGGGTTGACGAATAGTAGCTTTGTTTTGAACGTATTAAAGCTTATGAGACATTTTTAACCCAGACAACCAGTCTCCAGATCAGTAACGAGGTTATCTTCGTCTGCCTCGTCAAGTTTCTTAATGAGGCAGGAGTAAATGATAGTGTTGTCAGCGTAAATTCCTAATTGTGATATGATCACATAAGGGAGATGTTTGATGGCGATCAAAAGGAGCGTTGGTGATATGATTTAGCTCTGGGAAAACCCACGTTAATGTGATAGGATCTGGAGGAAGGCCTGTTAAAGAAGTCCTTCATTATGTGGTTTGATAAGAACGATTAGATCAAATCAAGCAAGCATCCAGTGATACGATATACTGTGGCTTGCACAGAAGGCCAGCGTGCCAGACCCTATTAAATGATTTAGATATATACAGCACAACATATGGAGCTACGTCGTTCTGATCAAGGGCATCGTATGCAGTATATATAGCTATGGTAGTTAGTACATCAGCAGTACACCTGGCAAAGCAGAAGTTATGTTATCTGTCGGAGAAATGTTTATTGCTGTGATATGTTGAAATGTTTAAGTATTAATGATAGATTAGAACACGTTGCAGAAAATCGGTTGGGGGCGACAATTAGTGGCGATTGACAGTTCTCCAAATTTCTTAAATGCAGATACCAGGAAAATGGGAAGCAATTAATTATAGTGTTTGAAGAGTACAGAAATGAGTTCAGTGAAACATTTTTAGAAGAAAATTACCGGGATTATGTCTCCCCTGCTTACCTCATGTGGGTCAAGCTTTGAAATTAAGTTAGACACCAGCGAGTGTGTTATGTAAACGTCTGTCAGCTGAGCTTAAATTCTAGAAAAGAATTCGGATGTAGATACTCCAGACGAGTCAGATGTGGAGGTGGTGGAGAATCTGCGAGTAAAGCACATGGCCTTTCACTCTATGACTGTTAGCACCTCAACTTTATTGATTAATGGAGGGGGAAGCATTTGCTCTTATTCAACATACTTTTTTTTTAAGAATCGCCAGTAGTCTTTAAAGAGGAACATGCTGGTTGCCATACTCTGCTTCAATGTCACAGCAAACAGTTTATCTTCATTTAAAGTCCTCTTACACTCATTACGAACAGAGGCAAAGTGGTTCATATTACGTTCAGACGTCTGGCTCCGATATAACAGGAAGAAATGATTCCTGTGGGTAATGGCGGCCAGTCAAGCACGACTGAAATGACAGGAATGCAAGCAGTGATGCCAGAAGGAGATTTCAGATGTGAAGTCCTCAACGGGGAAGTTAAGCACTTTTTCCTAATGGACGTGACATAGAAAATAAGGAAACGAAACCGATTTTTCTCTTTGGAAGCAGTAAGTTATTTTCTTGGTAGGAGGTTTCTGCGGGAAGAGCGCGTGCGGCAAGATATTAATGAAAACGAAAGCATGAACGGAGTTTCAAAGTAATCAAAAGCAGAAAGGCTTGGCATGAGTCAGGGATATATGTGAAACGGAGATCTAGCAGAGAGGCGTGTCCCGCGGGAATACTGATAGAGCACATGGGGAAATCAATCACTTACGTAAGAGACTTAGGAATTGCAAATTTCATGGTATGGATGCCAAACGGAACAGTGATAGAGTTCTTCAGGTACTTGGCATGTTGGACATTAAAATCATCGAACAAAAATATGTTAGCAAACATATGGCAGGAAATAGTCTTATCTATATTGTCAGAGATACGGTCAAGCAGGGAGCTGTCGGGAAAAGACATAAAACGGTACTAAATGAAAAGGTAGCTAACCGAATTTAAAAGTGAAAGAAGGAGACACATGTATGAGTAGTCATGGCATTCAAGAGATGTCACCATAGAGAAAGTGACGGATTCATTGAAGTAAACTCTCAGACCATGCATACGGACAGTGGAGACGTTCATTTACATCAGAAGGTAGACAGGAATCGAGAAATCAGTAGATGGGGATTGAGGAGTTAGAATAGGTTTCGCAAAGCGCTAGAACGTCGGGGGACTTATAATGGAGGACAGATTCTACGCTGCAGAAGTTGGTACGCTTGTTGTGAAGAAAATGTTGAGTATTTTATGTAATTTTTGTTGGCTACTTTAATTTTGATTCTTTAGATAGGAGCGTTCATTTTATGTTGTTGGTGAGGAGACACCTGAACTAGACTTAGGAGACTGTCATTGAATGCGATATGTGCACGAAGTGAGCTGATGCAGGCAGCAGCATAGTGTGGTCTTGATATTCCTCGTCAGAAGAGCTTGCAGCGATACCTATCCATGATGTCATTGCACTGCAAGTACTCCAATAACATGCAAATGTTGATCAATCTGCTGCTCTCAACGCTACGCAAGACTTAGGGCTTTTACAGATAAGTCGGAAGCATCCAACAGAAAATTATCGATCCCTTACACTCACTATAAGGAGACGTTACCACTAACCAAGCAAATCACAGAAAACTTACAGGAGACATGGCGTTCTGGTGCAGTGGTTATCGGCTCGGACAAGAAATCGGGAAGCCGAGTTTAAATTCCAGTTAAATTCCTTACATCTATTTACGGGCAAATATCCTTGGGAAAGGTATTAATTCGTATCTTCCCTCCAGTCATGGGATAAATAACTGGACAGATTAGGTTCAATAGCCTTTGCTGGCAATCAGTCTACCGCAGAATTAATGGCAACCTACTGCGGGATAATCTTCTGCCCAGTAAGTCATGTTTCCTTCGAAACAAGATCGCCCAAAAGCGTGTATCACGTATGGCACTTAACTGACTTGTTTTGAAAAACGATTGTTCTGAAGTGTTTAAAAAAATTCAAAACTATCCAAACCCCCTTAAAAGCGGCGAACTTGTTGCGTAGTCTTTGGTGTTCGATCACAATACTAATAATTCCTAAATAGAAAACATGACAACATAAAATAAATCAATTTATTGCTGCAATAGTATTAATGTCTGATCAAAACAAAAATCAGCATTACAATCTGACTATAAATATCAATTTAAAATACACATTCAAATTCATTAAAAAAAATTAATACGCATTAATGTTACAAATTCAATATATGAAATTCTAAATTTAAATATGCAGCAGGTTTAATGTATTATAAATGTATTAAAAGATAAAACGAGTAAGAGAGACAGATAGGCATAAATATACATACATACACGCACATACATATTTATAAGTATGTATATATATATAATGTTGAGGAAGTAAACAACCGTTCCAAATTTATAAAACGATGAAAATGTCTCAATACAAAATTCAGTACGATCTAAAGCGAAAATATATGCTAAATAATTAAAGATTCAAAACCAAGCTACCGGTGATTTTATCGTCAGGCACACAAACACATGACGATACATCACCGTTAAGAAACTGTGAACCTTAGTATTGAATCCTTATATATATATATTTCAAGAAGTAGTAGGAGGATTTGAACAATTATTAAGTAAATCATCGAGCTTTATATTCGACCTCAACAGAATGCAGAAAGCACTGGACGGCCGTTTCGTCCTATATTTGGGACTCATCAGCAGTGCGCATCCACTACCAGGTATCGAACCCAGACAGTCTTGGTTATTAAGCTGAGGTTATACCGACTGCACCACGGGCCCTGGCGACGAAGAGGTAACGAATTAAGCTCGATGAAGTGCGCTGCGCTTCACGAATTCCGTGGTGGAACTAATCCAAGCTCCTTTACCCATAGGATAGTGCCTCTCTGTGCTTCAACCACGAAGCACGCTATGGATTTAGCGGCTTGGTTGCGGAAGTCGTTGCTGCTGGTGAGTCCCAAAAATAGGACGAAACGGCCGTCCAGTGCTTTCTGTATTCTGTTCAGGTCGAATATAAAGCTCGATGATTTACTTAATAATATATATATATATAAATCTAAACGTGTTTTTTTTTTCTAACGGATACTCGACGTTTTGTACCTGTACGCGTTTTGTTTCTTTTTTTATCCCCCACCTTTCCCATAAGAAGAGTTTTTCTTCTGGGTTTCTGGGTGTTCAAGACGATTAAATTATAATTAAGTTAGTGCCAGTTCTAGCGATTTCGTTTCTTATAATTGGTGTTAGTTTCACTGTGATTAGTATAATATATATATATATATATATATATATATATATATATATATATACATATTAGTCGTCCGCATATATATATCTATATCAAATTTTGTAATATACATGCTCTTGCAGTCGATATGATGCTCTTATTGTTATTTTAAACAGAATTAATATTAATAGCATTCCAAGACCAATGGACCTAGATAACTTGAACGATGTACAAATTACTCGAGAGTTCTAACACATTGTATTACATCTGTCTAGTTGGAGATGCATAAACTTATAATTTCTATTGAATTTTGAAGTACATCCATAGATTTATATTGTTGCATATCTCTTGTAGCTACACACATGCACGCAGATTTCTTGTCGTCTTCACATGCATGCATTTGCATATAAATTGACAGTAGTGTGATTGTCTCGAAGTTTGTTCTTAATTACTATTCACGTGTCTCCCATTGAAAGATGGGCAGACGTGTCCAACCACTTTGCATGCATTTCAATTCCTTCCTGTTCTCTCTTATTTCTTTCCCCCATTCCCTCCTTCAACCGTTTACTTCCTTCCTAGAATTTGATAGCACTGTCTTTGCAATTAAAACAAAGAGAAAACACACCAGTCATATAACCGCGGGCTTTTTTCAGATGTGACCCAATTGACGAATCCGAATCTCATGTTGATTTCCATTATCTGCCGCCATTGTCTCCGCTTTTGTCTATCATATTATTTCTCCTAGTTTCTCTAATTACTTCTGAGTTAATAATATACAAAATTATATATATATATATATATATATATATATATATATAAGAAAGAAATTTCTTTGTCGTTGAAGCTTTTTTGTATATATATGCACTGAGTATATGCTATTAATATCGAGAACAATCGCGAATGAATGATTAGAAATTGTCAATGTTTAATGCACGTGAGATACTAGATTAGACTTTCTCTAAGAAGGAGACATTTTAATCATTTTTATTCGGAATATTTTCTTCATCATCGTTGGTGTTTAGAAAAAAATTAAGCATCGCTCCATCCAGTATTCCTCAGGTATATATTTATCTGGTAAGAACAAGACATTATTAAATGAGCCATTTATTTAATCTTGGGTGTTGACAATCTTCGTTCCACTTCCTATGTCTACGGATATCTTTTAGTTCATATTTTGTATTGTTCAGTTATGACATGTTCTCTTTCAACCGAATCCAATTAAACACTGCGCGTCACAGATATTGAACTCACAATCACAATGTAACCAATGTAAATTGCGTCATACATTAATGTTTTGTTTAGCCAATTTTTATTTCAAGTCATTTTTGTAACCAGTTAACAAATTATTGGTGATTATTTTTGAGAGAAACCAACACTTTTACGTTGTCGGATCTATTGCAATTTCTATCAAGAGAGAAATAATAACTAGATAGTTTATCAGCATAAATACACAGTTGAAGGCTATTCAGTCGGAAAATGAACGTGGTAAGTGATATCACTAAAACAGAATAAAACAGCAAACTTTAAAGAGGAGGGCTTTTTATGAGAAGAATATATGGTTGCAACACGGAAAAAAATCATATCATAACGAATTTTTTGCACGAAAGATTTCTTTGTGAAAACCATATATTTGATTACTCAAAAAATTCAACTGCTTATTTAGTGGAAGATTTACTAAAATTGCGAGCGATCTTTTGCGCAAAACACACATAATATCACACACACACACACACAAACAAACGATCACATTCAATTTTTCATATTCTCCTTTACAGACATAATATAGTTTAAATTTTTATCACACACAGATTAATATTTATATGTGGGTGTGTGCGTGCGTGTGTCTCTGTGGGTATAAAAGTTGACAAAAAATAAATCCTTATTTTAATATAATTTTTCATTAACTATAATTTTTAAAAAACTTTTAGCCTGAGAGTTTATTTAGAATTCAATATTGAGCATTAGATTTCATCATCCACTACTATGGAAACGTGTCTACTCATTTCACCATGGATCTGGTTATTGATATGAACCGTACTTCTCCATCCATCTCCTGGGAAGTTGTTATTTAGAAATACATGAACTTTTTTATGGCACCATATTTTTTGCAAACCTTGATAACAGGTCATATTTCATCTTTCAAGTTGGTAAAGTACATCCAAGCATTCATCGTATCGTGATGTATCAATTGATTCCACACTACACCATTACTTTGGGCCGATAATTCTTTTTCTCCGAGATAATAAGATCACCGCCTGCAGTTGCCGCATTTCACGGACCCATCGATGTGAAACATCGATTCATCACTCCAGATGATATTTAAAAACAGATCTGTCGAACGTTCATATCAAGATTTTACAGATGGTTGTAAATGACATGTCTTGCCACCAGAATAACTAAGAACGTTCAATATATATATATATATATATATATATATATATATATATATATATATATATATACATATATTTATACCGTATGGAATATAAATATTATTTGTTCAATTATTATTAGAATTGTTGGTATATTGTACTTATTTGTGTAATTCACAAAAAATGAAACTATTCCAACTGCATTTTAAAAAGGACTGTGGAATAAAAATTAAGATTTCCATTATTAAACAACTAGGAAAGTTTTAGCAACAAAGAGTATTTCGATAGTTAAATAGAGTAGCGGGTATATTCCTCACATGCAAATAATTTCTAACATAATTTTCATACATTTAATCTCAATTAATTTAAAAAACAGACCTAAATAGAATATGAATTGTTTAAAAAATAAAACAACTAAATGTATTTCATAATCACTGACAGAGAGCTTTAAAATGGAATGAGGCATTCAATGCATCTTCTTGTCACAAAAAGGATCATCACTTTGATATGGAAAATGTTGCTTGTATAAAAAACAATATGCTATTCTCAGACCAAATACATTTTAAGTAGTTATGATCTATGCGATCTTTACAATTTCATACTATAAATCTATTTTAATTCAACTCTTCTTTTACTAAATATATAATAGAACAACTGTGGATACGGAAAGAATGAAAATATGTTGATAGTCTGTAGAAAAGTTCAATTGATTTTAAAAGCTTTGTACGCATAACTTGCATCAGATCTATTGTCACTCATGTCCATTTTATTTTGTGAAATGTAATTCGGCTTTTGATGACGCTGTATGACCGATGAATAGATTAATTTAATATTTAATAGAATATATATATATATATATATATATATATATATATATATATATATATATATGTGTGTGTGTGTTTGTTTGTGTGTGTGTGTGTGTGTGTGTGTGTGTGTTGCCGAAATCATCATATATTAAGCTGTGTGGAGTCATGAATTAAGCTAATATGTGTGTGTGTGTGGTTTTGAATGTGTTCACGATTGTGAGAATGTGTGTATGTGTATAAAGGATTAATTCCTATCTCCACAAAACGTAAGATAGGATAATGTTTGTAGAGATTTAGCCAAATAAGATTATATAAAATATAGTCTATCCATTGCAGTTGCCCGTAAGTCCTTTAAATATCTAACTTTGCAAACTTAAATATTTATCAAAATGTTTCGTTCAAATTCACAAACTCTTGAATATATTCTTACTAGATTGTTTGTGTTTCTATGACTCGTTTCGTTAACGCCATGTACTATTTATAATAATCTATTGCAGCTTTCAATGAAATGACTACTTAGAAAAAGAAATCATTGATCCTTAAGAATTTTATGCCTGGGTTAAAGTCTATATTCATCAAGGAATTATGATTGATGTTCGTTTTTTTTTCTTTTATGTGCCGTGGCTCTTCACATCACTCCAATTGTTCCTCTTCTTTGTAACTAAAAAAAAGCTATTGTATTATGTAGATATATTGTTTTCATCATGTTCAAGATAAATGACATTGTAGACACAATGTTTTGACCGTGTACACTGAGGACAGCATATTTTTTCATATGATATCAGATTTTGAGCATTCGTACTCACCACGCACATCCCAAAAGGACCAAAGATAAATAGCATGCCAACTACATTATAAAAATACCTGTATAACCAACATCGATACCAACGAACTATTTTGCTACCAGATCGAAAACTGCAAAAGTATGTAACTGGGTTACGAAAGAGATATATAACCAACGCCGATAACCAAAAATACGTTCAAACCAGATGCAAAGATAGAATACATGCCGATTGTATTGCAGCAACACATAGAATTCTGGTCAAAATCTTCTGAGAAGATAAAAAAGAAATAAAAACAGTATGAAATACTGTTACTTTATCGAAATGTATCTGCGAAACATTTATTTTCAATTAAAAAGTATAGTTTATCAACGAAAAAAAAATGCTTTTAATGGATTAAATTAAAAAAAATGAAAAGGTTTTTTTTTCTGGTTGTTATTAAGATAAAAATGTCAATAAAAATAAAAAGACAGTATGAATATGTCATAACGACAAATTACTATTCAGTATATTATATATCTTTTGAAATTACTCCGAAAATTGGCTCTGACATACTTATTAATTTCTGCATCAGGAGATTTTGGATGCTCGGTAAGGATGTAAGAATTGCAACACCAAGAGAATATTCTTCGCCTATGAGCCTTGTACTTTCAGGAAGTAGGCAATCACGATGTCCACGTTTCCCTATCCTTTGTGGCTCTTAAATCGCTTTCATCTATTGAAAAATGGAACCCCTGTTTTGCCATCCACCTGCTCAGTACAGTCCAGTACGTTAACCGCTGTTTTCTCCTGTCTCTCCTTCCTTCTATCTGACCTGTTGGTATCAGGTTCTCTAAGGCCTCTTTTCATATTTCATGTCCAAGTAACTTTAGCTGTATCTTTCTGATGCTAGATATTAATTTCCTTTTCGTTTCAATCCTATCCAAAAATTCATTATTGACACATGTTCGGTGCATGATATCCGCAGCAACCTTCATTAGTACCACATTTCAGTTGCTTCTAGTTTTTCCTTCATATTTGAGGATATTGTCTTCATTCACTGCCATATTGAAGAACTGACACCATATAGCAATCCCGTACTCTCTTCTTTGTTCATAGCGAAATTTTCTGTCTCTTAAAACTCTACTCAACTTCTGGAAAGCGTCATTCAGCATGCCATTTCGCCTTCGGATCTCTCAGTCGCATTTTTCTCGACTGTTAAAATACTTCCCATGTATTTAAATTATTTTACCTGCTAGATTTTAGTATTCCCTAACTGTATTTGGCATTTTAGGCTTCTCTTTTTGCTGATGAGCATGCATTCGGTTGTCTGACAGTTTCCTTGTAGACCTTCCTTGCTACTCACTTCAGATACATTCTGTAGAAGTTCATGTAGTGTCATTTCGTGTCTTTTATCAGCACTATATAATCTGCGACCCTTATGTTGCTCAGATTGTGATCTACAATGAAAAATCCTGGCATAACATCTAGGCTCCTCAGAATAGCCTCGTTGTACAAGTTAAATAGATCCGTTGAAAAGATACATCCTTGTCTTACGTCCCTTTCTATATTTTATACCTGATGAATTCGTTACCAGTCCGTATGGAGGGAGTTTCCTGCCAGTAGAAATTCTTGATTATACTTATATATTTCCCAAATATGTCGAGGCTGCTGAGCATCTCCATCAATTCTTTGTGGCGTATTTTGTCGAACGCCTTTGCATAATCGTTATAAGAAATGTACTTCTTCTTTTGTATTGCGCTTTCATAGAGCATTCTAATCATACATATGGTGTTATTGTTCCAGTGGCTTTGACAAACTCTCACTATTCTTGTCCTATCTCTGAACTGATTCGACTTCTCAATGTATTCATCTTAATTCGGAAGATTAGTTTTGTAGTGTGGTTCATTAAACTGAATTTCGGTGGAGTTAGCACTCATTTACACACGGCTTCTTAGGCAGTCGTCTGGTATTACACCACTATTATAAATATGATTTATTATCCCTGTAATTTTCTCTATGCTGAATTCTTTGAGGTCTATCAGCAGCTATATTACAATGCAGTCTGGTCTAGTTGATTTGTTTCTATTCAGTTTGCAGCTTCCACTTCGGACTTTAATTTTTCCGGTCCGTCCTCATACTTGTATATTTTGGGTTTCTCTCTTTTTTCGCGGACACAATCTTTTATATATTCTTCCCAACACGGATTGCAATCCATGTTCATAAACATCCTTTGCTATCCATTCCCAATCATTCTTTACTAGATTTGAATCTGAAGAGCACGGTGAATGGATCAAAAGCTGAATCGTATTTTGACCTTCGAGCGTTGTGGCTTACAGTCTTGTTCTGTGGAAAAATCAATTTTCTCAACATAGGTGGATGAGAGCATTTAGTAATTAGCGATGTTTTATTTACACGTTAATGTAACTAGCAGCTGCTTAAGGACATTTTACATTTTGTATCTCAAGATTTACATTGTACTAGATTAAACCCCAGAACATGATTGATCCACCTCCACTGCGTTGTGTTGGCAAAATTTATTTTGAATATATTTTGTATGTTTGTAACGCTGAAAATCTTCTGAGTCATTAAGGTGAAACCAGAATCTTCCTCCATATATACTCATTCCAAGCTTGTTAATCGGAAGCAAATTGTTATGGCGAGTAAGAAGACGAGGCTTCTACAGGCGTTTCACCCTTTCTTATTTCAATGCCTTCATATTGTTCAGTAGCTCCACTTAGCATCTATATTTGCCTTAACTTATTTGAGGTTAAGATTGAATCTCTCTCAATCTCTCGCCTAATGCTTCTGTTTAGTGATGGTAAGATTTATTGAGGCAACTCCTTGATATTTTAGAAGTATCAGATTTTAATAAATTTAGCAATGCCAATACTGATGCGGACAATGTCATTTATAACGTCTCAACAATCATGCTCTGTTCGACCTTAGATAAAATCTTAGCATTAGCCAATTTAAAATCTGACTTTTAATGCTAGAAATGAGCTAAGTACTTGACAACATGCATGCGTCTATGATCACACTAAGTAAATCTCAAATATTTGTTCAGATATCTTTTTACTTATGGCCATATCATTAAGGCCATCACAAAAAAATTCAATTTTTCTTTAAATTAATCGCTTACACCCACAAAATAGTAATTTGACTGTTAAAAAACTATATCATAACATAATTTTATTCTGTTAACTTTTTTGTATTTAAGATTCTGACAAGGAGTGTATATAACCAACACCGAAGATCAATACGACAACCAACTACTTAATTTCAACTTATGACACAACGAGAAATTAGTACAACATAACCTAAACATTTTCAGAATAAAAATCTGTTTAGAACCCAAGGGCACACCTGTTTAATAATGATGGTCTGTTAAAACTAAATATAAAATAAAGTTGTAAAAATTATTATTTTTATTTATTCATAATGACGGGTTTTTGTAATGACATGGTATTATGAAAAGAAATAATTGATTTTCTGAAACGGGTTTAATACTTTATTTAATATTCATCTTTTAAAACAGAATTTTATTATGCTTTTAAATAGATCACATTTAGACAACGTTTTAATCATATGATAGCAAACATTCCTAAATCACTTAAAACTATATATTTGTGAAAAGTTCTATCTTTGTTGTCTGACGAGATACGTTGAGATACGTTCTTCTTTCAAAGAGGTATGAAACCTTGCTTATTTAAGTTCATTTGTTTTCGTCTGACTATTTTTAATATGAACGTTGGGACTGAACTGGCGAATTCATCGTTTGTTTTGTTCAGCAGAGATGAGGTTACAGCAAGATGTCTCAGTATTAAGCAATTTGAAAATTTGAGCTGGTTTAACGTTATCAAAAGTCCAGTCATATTGAGATGTCAAGATCGGTGGCATTTCTCTTTAAATACTTCAAACAGGGTAAAAATGAAAGGTCAACTGAATGATACAGCTGCATTCTAGATTTACCAATCTGTATTAGATGTTGATATAGATGAAGATCAAACGATATGATAATGTCTAATTTCATGTAATTATTTTTGCTGACATTATAAATACATGATTTATGCTGGAATCTCATATTCAATCTAGACACAACTGTTTCTATGTCGTTGCAAAGATTTTCAGGCGAGTTCAATGATGCTCATACTCGAGACAATATTTATCAGAATAATGTATCTAAAGATGTAGCGATTCAATATGATGTTAATACAATAGCATTTAAGAGAAATATCCATTTCAGTTGTTCATCTCATCCCAGAATACATGATCTATCTGGGAAGAAATATTTCCATAGGCAAATACAACATATGACGGCTTAATGGGTCGAATGAGTTGAATAATTTTTTTTCCACACGTATACTACATTGATATATATATATATATATATATATATATATATATATATATATATATATTGTTTTTTCATCCATCTTTCTCGGGAGACAATGAATTTTTGCCCACTCTCCAGGATGCAGGTATTGGCAAGGTGTATGTACATCTGTACAGCCCAGACGTCATGATCCTATTCTCAGCATCACTGATGTGATCTAAAAGAATCAGTCAGGTAAGTTACATACGTGACACACGATTTGGTGAACATGTCTCGAAAGATACATGACTGACTTAAAAGAAATTATCCCACAATAGGTGCTCATCACATTCTGCGGTAGACTAGTTTCAGACTAATGGTATATAACCCAAAATTTTCTGTCATTTAACCCATAACTGGAGGGAGACTCGGATTAATACTTTTTCTAAGGGTATTTGAAAGTAAGTGATTGCAAAAAATTCAACTGGATTTCCAAATTGGCACCCCGATTTTTTCGTTCCAAGCCGATATCTACTGCACCACAACGCACATCCTGAACTAAAAGAGAAGAGAGAAATGTGACCAGCTTGGTTGCAGGAAGGAAGTCATTGTGACATCCAACCACTTTAAGAGCTCCACAACAGGTTTATTTTCTGTGTTTACATACATATATATATCTTTTTTCAACTCATTAAAACGAATTTTCTGACCAAAATGAAGAGAGCTAATTAATTCAGACAGAAGAAACTATGGGGAATGAAATAAAACATTTTATTGTTACAATGAACTAAGTGTTACAATGTGAGGTTTTCGATTATATATGGTGAAAAAGGAAAACAGGTTGATATGAATTTAATTTTCTTATGATTGAACATTTTCAAAAAGATAGTAGTAAACTCATGAAACCATATTTTAAATTATGCCGTGACCAGGATTAGACCATAAATTGGCCAGAACAGGGCCAAATGTGAGCGTCGCTAATCAAGAGAACAAGTGACAACAAGTCGACGAGAACGGGCGACGATAAATCAACGAGAAGGAATGACAAGTAAAAGAGACTTCACTTGGACAAATTATTGTTGTCTTAACGAATTTTCGGGGTTTCCTTCGATAGTCGATAGGTAGCATTGCAGAACATGTCAGAGGGATTAGATAGATTTCAGATAGGAGAGGAAGTAAGGGAAAAGCGACCGCAGACCTTACTTTAGGGGAAATGTAGAAATACACTTTTGGAGTGGACCTAAAAATCATGATTGGATATTGTCAGTTGTAGTTGTTTCTGAACTTTCATTCCTTGAGATCGTCAATGTAGCATGGAATGCTGAAAAAGGGAGGCATCGGATTAAGTATGACCGATCTCTATTAAAGAAAGATTCAAAAGTGAGTTTACGATTATCGGTGCACCAGTTGTGATGAGATAGATGCTGTAGTTTTAACAGTGGCGCTCCACAATCTCGAATCAAAATAAAACCGGATGAATGCTAAGAGGTGAGAAATGCCGGCTCAGTAATAAGAGGTAGTTTGGCCTCTATCTGATGGCCTGGAATTAAATACTATAGCCTTGAGCTTGATTTTGCAGCAAAGTGCTCCATGAGGATATGTTGCTTTTCTTATTCCAGAAAAGTTGAAGCAAATCTGCACTCGTCGACCGAGGACGAGTAAAAAATTAGGAGTCGCTGTCGGATATCCAGATGGGAGTTTTGGAAGTGAGTCCTCCATGTGGTGACCCTGGAAATGGGTTACTGCCGGTGTCCATGACCGGTAGGCATGGGAGCCAATGTACGAAAGAAGACAGCTAGAGTTTTTCATATATTGTGACAAGGAAAATGCCTTCGTCTTAAGAGATTACTGGAGGACCAGTAATAAGAACTGTAAAGAGATAAGGGGTCAAATTTCTCGCTCCTGAATCAGGAAAGTTATGAGCTCTTGAGCTATAGTGGTACATTTAAATAGGTAGACATACACGTCAACCAATCAAACATAGCCAATCTAGATGGTTACTATCCCATCGGAAAATGGAGCCCCCAAAGTTTTCATGTCTGACCTCAAAATCTTGGACAAGACTAGCTTCATCATCATGAAACCGGAATACAGTTTAATCCACCTGTCTTGGTAGTAAATGGAAGAAGAGTACCATTCGTTGCGCCCAGCAACGAGGAGCCCAGGTCCGTGATACTGGAAGATGATGTTAAAATTACCTCTTAGATATGTGGTATTGGCAAAACACGGGCAAGTAACGAGGATAGCGGATAGACTTATAAAAGAGAAAAATGCAAGGAAGGACAATAATAAATTATTGGTGACAGACGAGGAATCCAAAGAAGATGAGCAAAGGGAGTTGAAGGATGAGGATGAAGCCCCCCCTCACTCTCTCTTTCTCGAATGCAAAGACGACTGAAAGAGATTAGAACAGAGGCTGAACCAGAGTTACCTTAATCAAAAGCATAGTGCCCTAGCGATGAAGTTCAGGGTTGTTGTTAGAAATTTCACGAGACGGGAGAATAATCAAGTGAGTGCGAGAAAAATGACATGTCAGCTGAGTAGAATAAGGAATGAGAAATGACTCTCTCAGTCCCAAAATCTACTAGAAGAATGAGTGAAGAGATCAATTGTAATTCCGGTGTTTCTTCTCAAGGAATGATTGAGAGAGGTAAGAATACCTGAGTCAAGTTTGAAAAATAAGTATGTGGAGAAAGTCCGCCTATGAGGTCACCAGGATCAAAACCTTGCTTGTCAATTTTGTTTTCGGGCATCATGCTGGTCAGATGCGTGTCCCGCAACGTCATTAAAAATGACATCCGACTCTTGGGGCACAAGAGCTGCGCAACTGTCTGAAATTCGCATGGAAGATAGGAACAGACATTAAAGAATGTTTGTTAATATGACAGAAAGGTATGTAGTTGGATAAAGTTATAAAAACGTGGATATATTGTTGCCTTGCAGTGTTTCAAACACAATGATTATACTTATGACAGGAGCTTGAAAACACTGCCAAAATACGGTTTTAAAATGAATGAGCCAGGTGGTAATAACAGGATCAAAATGGTTGGTCGCCTGTGAGAGCGATCTAAGCCCATATAAGTAATTGCTTAACAAATTGGAAAGCGAAATAAAAAATATTTGGCCAAGTCAGATCAAAAGTGGTAAAGAATTACACCACAGAATGGGGATAGCTTAATTTGTTGTACACTTTAGAGAGGAAGATTACTATGATGGAAAACCAATGTAAAAAGATGAGAACACACATGAAAGGAATCGAAATATTACAAAGTAGAAGAAAAGAAGCAATATTCACGACTCTATGGAAAGTATTGTACGTTATATTTGGAACCGTAACGAAAAATGTGGCTAAAGACCTAGAAAGATAACTGGGGCAGTTGTAGAAAAATCAAAGAATTTTAGCCAGGGTAGCAAATGATAGCGTTTCAGTATTGAATTTAACGAAGAACAGAGTGAAAATAAATTAGTTGGCCACCAATTTAATGAAGATAAAACAAGAAATATACAATAATATTCAGCCGGTGATGAACAACGTACAAGAAATGAAAAGGTTTATACAATATTATTATCAGTTGGCATCTATCGTTAATAAAATGAAACAGGCTACTCAGTCCCTAACAAGTTTACTAGAGCATGCTGTCTTTGGGTCACTTGTCCCCTAGTATTGTAACCCATTTAACAGAAATGTAAACGAAGATACAAGGTGAGTTACCTCACAATTTGCGGTGACTGTAGACCCATCTAAAGAATCATTGGAATATTGTAGTGCCCTGGTTTGCATAAATTTGTTAGAGGATAACAAATAAGTAGTTATGTATACTGTTACTAGACAGTTAGTTCTAGATACATCAGGTTAAAAAAATTAACTATTCTGTATCCCCGACCACAAAAAGGCCTGGAGCCAGTAGCTTGATAACAAATTGAAATAAGCCTTTTGGGTAGGATTAGGAGAATGAAACTTCTGTAGAGCTTGGATATTGTTTTCTTATTAAAATTGCTTAATATTAATACGTTCAATGCATAATGAACTGAAAGAAAAAAGAGGGCATTTATATTTACTTTCTCGGCATGCAATGCATAAATATTTTTAGTGGTGGGCTTGTAACATAAAAATTAATATGCATGGAAAATCATGTAACCAGTAGTTATAGTGTTATTTATTTCATAAATGAGAAACAACTTTAGGGAGAGATGAAACCCTATTTCCAAATGGATGTAATTATTTTTTATTAATTTAAAAATAAGAAGATATTTCTCTAAAATTATACATAATGAGATAATACATTTATGTTGTCGGGACATTTAAATGAATTGTCTTCCTGTTTTGACAATTGCACGACCCCAGTTCAAATAGAAATTTAAGAAAGTGTTGTCTTATTGAGAGTTTGCCATAGACACACAATAAAAGATTGCAAGTACCTCCTAATTAGCGGTGAATTGCCGAAGACTAAGTCGAAATATATAACTGATATTATTTCCATTTCGAGCTTGTAAGACTTAACTAAAAGGAAAACTTCAAATCTCGTAATTATATTTCCAACCCCAGGTTTGTTCTTTGCTTTTGTTTTGCATTTTTACTAAAACTGAGCTGGAAGCCGAAATCACGGAAGAAATGACGTAATTTTCAAGCAGACATTTTATCTGAAATCGACGTGCTGCTAAAGCCGATTAAGCAACCCAACGTTCCCAAATGAAATTAGTAGCCTGCTATTTTCTGTGTCACCTAGTTTTGATCTTGTTTGCAGTTCCTACATATACTGGACATAATTATATATAAATCAACATTCATTTCGTCCTTGTGCTGTACCGATTATATTCCGTTCGCTGACTATCAGTAAACAGGAAAATATATACAGCCCCTTGCGAGTCTGGAGAGAACTAGCCCGTTGATAACAGGCAATCCTTCTTCGGCCGTTCCAAGATCAAACAAACACTGGTTGGGCGGATTGATCGAGGTTCAGTAAGGGATGGTTCAGATAAGCCAGGAGATTGTGTTATAATCCAAACAACGCCAGATATAACTCGATCCTGGGTGCACCAAAGCCATCACTTACTGAATCTCGGCCAATCCGGCAACGTTGTGTTTGATTGATCTCAGACCAGCCAAAGTTGTATTGTCTGTTATTAACTGGCTAGGTCAGTCCGGGTTTGCGAGAAGACGGAATATAGTTAAAACAAAATTTGTGATTCCTTAAGCGGGAAATACTGTAGTCAGGGCAATCAGATATAAAATTTTGCCTCTTAAGTTTACCAAATATAAAACTGATTTGCTCATTGAAAGCAGGTATAACACCAACCCTATTTCCCGGTTACTTGTTTTACTGGTTATATGCTTTTCGCTGACTATCGGGTACCGCGGAAATATATACCGTCGCCTCATGAGTCTGGACTGAACTAGGCAGCTGATAACAGGCAATCCTACTTTGGCCAGTCTGAGATATACCAATCAAAAACCTAGTACATATATTGGTTTTACTACAACCACGCTCTCTCATAGACTTACATGTCATCTTTCTGATCAGAGTACTATTAAACAACATTTCTCTGAAAAACATAAATATGTAGGTAATATCAGACAAATGTCGTCAACAATACGGTGATCCTTACTTATACACACAGTAAGAGGAACCTGCAGATATTGGAGGCCATGTACATCAAATCGAAACAACCAACACTCAATAAAATCAACTTTAAAACAGGAAATAACATATTACATTGCATTTGACTACATGGTTTTGGTGTCATTTCGCGCTATCCCGCGGTGTGACGTCATAAAACCGCACCGCAAACTTAAGAACTGCGTTTATTATTTTTGGTAACTATTGCCGTTGCCAAGCGGAGTTTTATGCGAAAACAAAATAAAATCGTCGGTGATGGTGGATTTTATAATATTTCAGTTTGAACGACATCTCGGAAGATAGCTCATGTGAGCCGAAAGCTCAAAAGAAAACCAATAAATAATTATCCAAATGTTGGAGAATTTTTGTCTTTATTTTCAACTGAAATTAAAGCAAAAATACGACATTTAGAATGGCTCATGATTAAACATAATAGACATTCATTGTCTCTTATAATTAACAGCATATGTTTAGAAAATATATATATATATATTTCGATGTAAGTTAAAATTTATAGTAATATTAATTACCACAAAATTAGTATAATTACATTATTATAAAAATAATTAATTTGTGTTGGTAAGAAAAATGTGAATGTTAGTAAAAGTATATATCAGTCTTCCAAAAAATTAATATTTCAAAATTTAATTTCTAAATTTACTTTATCTAGAGAATTATAAATTTGTGTTTACGTTTCCATTTGAATATGAGTTCATTCGTGCGGTTTCATAGTTCACTAGAATTTTCATGTTATTGCAAATCTTTTGTTAAGCCTAGAGTGCATGTGTCCCCGAAGCTGTTGGTAGTTTGACAAAAGATACTCAGTTGTACTTGTGAGGTGAATCCTCCCCGTTGATTTTCCAGCAATTCGTGGGTAGGACAAATTGATATTTCAAAGAAATATTTGAGAAGAAATGTCAGTGATTGTAGAGTCTTTGTTTCCAACTTCTTGTGCATAACCTAAACCATCTTTTTACCCTTTCTGAATTCTCATTAGGAAATATTATAACTTCATATATCATGTTTAATACATTTACATTTGCCTTCAACTCGGTCGTTGGTTTTGGTTTTAAAGTTAATCAAAATTTTTATTCATGTGTATTGTTATCATAACCATTTTTAGCAACTTGCTCTTATGTAAATTACACATATATCTATATACATTATATATAGACATGTAGAGACACATATACAAACACACCCAAATTTAAAACTCTTCTTTTTAGCGACGTAACCGAGTTCGAATTCCAGTTAAATTCCTTGCATTCACTTATGCACAAATACTCTTGGGAAAGGTATTAATCCGTATCTTCCATCCAGTTATGGGTTAAATCATAGGACGGATTGGGTCCTATAGCCTTGGTCGGCAACCATTCTACCACAGACAGCAATGGCAACCTACTGCGGGATAATCTTCTGCACAGTCAGTCATGTCTATTTCCAGACATGATCGCCCAAAGCGAGTATCAAGTATGGCACTTAACTGAATGATAAATTTAAACATTAAATTTAGAGACAGCTTTGGAAAACGTCAACAAATGTTACATATTGGATACATGTAAGACCGAATTCAAATTTTTCTATCCATTAGTGTGTGTATATATATGTGTGTGTGCGTGTGTTTATCTCTTTTACCAGTCTCATATTTGAATAACTATACAAATTGGAATTGATATTTCGTAGTCCCAAATATTAATTTGCAATATATATATATTTAGATTTAAATAAAAATTAATCTTTTATGTCAAGTGAAACTAATAGTCGATCATTAATGCTGATCTCTATTTTAATCAAATATTAATATTAATGCCCCAATTTATAGTGAGTTCTTATGTTCTTAAAATTAGACATTTTTTGTATTATATGATTCGACACAACAGACAATGTAAGGTTTCCCTGATTGAGGGAGCTTGACCAGTTTTGAAATTTTTAAAACACTTCAAATTGAAGTCAGCATCATCACTTGATAATATACAAATAGTGTCGAAAGAAAATAGCTATTTGTTAGTGTTATTATAAAATATAAATTCTAAACAATTATTAATCGCTTTAATTTGAATCTTTTTTAAGAATAGTCATTTTTGGAGACAGAAATATATTCCATTCATACCTACCCAGTAATAGATAGATAGATAGATAGATAGATAGATAGATAGATAGATAGATAGATAGATAGATAGATAGATAGATAGATATGGCTATAAATAAGTTGTGCTTTTATATGCACCAATTGATTGCATATGCATGTAAGCCTTAGAGAGAGAGAGAGAGAGAGAGAGAGAGCGAGAGAGAGAAAGAGAGAAAAATAGAGTGAAAGAGAGAGAGACAGACAGAGTTTATACGTAAAAGACAATATAATAAAGTCAAAAAGAAAACTTATCTTCACCGAAGTGCAATTTTATTTCTTCTAATGACACTATGATGTGTTTTCACATGATAAAATACTTCAGAGGACGCAGTATATGCGTGTGTGTGTGTGTGTGTGTGTGTGTGTGTGTGTGTGTGTGTGTGTGTTTTTGAACAAAGACAACATGTCTTCTTTGTGGACTATTATATATATATATATATATATATATATATATGTATTCAAAAATAATAAATCGAAAATTAGATAAAGTGTATGCCCATTGTAGCAAGGAAAATTCGCTTTTTCAGTAACAAATATTTATATACCGAAATGTCATTTATAAAGAAATTTCTTTGCCGGAAATTTATATGAATGGAGGAAAAATAAATGATATAAGAAAGATGAATGGTAGGGGGAGGTAAAAGAGAGAGTAGATTATGTCAAAGGTTTGTCGTCTAGACATTATCAGGCAGGGTAGGGAAGAAGGTGAGATGGCGAAATGGATTCAAGCCTTGATCATTAACAAGAAATTTGAAATTACATAAAAAATTAAGCGTGTTACAGGAAGGTAAATGGAGGAAAGGCAAACAGAAATGGAGGAGTAAAAGAAAAAACGGGGAGACGTTAAAACAATAACAGCGATGGGAATAATGCACGCTTAATTTTGATTTCATAACACAGATATAATCCAAACATGAATAGTTTTTCAGTTTGTGTATGTGAGTACTCTCACTTATCAGTTTATCTACCAGTTTTGTTTTTTTTTAACCGGAAGAGAATTGCATATTGACCTCGTTTACATTGCTTGATCTCAGATCTATTGATATTAACTAAAAAAAGAATTGTACGGAAATAACGAAAAGTAAAAGTTAGAAGAAAAAAAGATAGAGAAGAAACAGAAGTGAAGAGAAAAAATGTGAATAATTGTAGAGAGAGAAGAAAGTGTACAGCCAATGGAAACAGCTTACAATGAGAAATCACACAGACAAACTGAAAAATTAATTCATAAAAAGTACAATAAACAACATTGAAAAAAAATATATGAAATCATTAGAAGAAATATCACAAATTAGAAAGATGAAATAAATTAAATTAAATTAGAATTAAAATTAAAAATTTAAAAAAAATATTTAATTTTCATTAAAATTAAATTAAATTAAAGGAAAGTAATACAACAAATTAAATAAACATAAAATTATAAAAAATATATTGTAATAATAATAAAACATTTTTAACAAAATATATTAATGTAGTGATGTTTCGTTGAGCTGCTACTAATTCAAAGTTTTTTTTTTAACCAGCGTCTTTCACTTTGAATTCCATACGCGTCTGTATACTGTCGCTTGGCAACTCATTTAGGAAAAGGAAAACTCCGAACAACAACCCGCAAATCAAGATGTTATCGTGCTGTGGAGTGAATGTCTTCTGCGTTATGAGGTCAAAAACGACCCCCTACAGACTTCGGGACCCTATTTGTAAAAGACCGTTACCCGCGCAAATTTCGGTGGACTTGTGGACCCCTGCGTCACTCGTAGCAAATATATAAGAATTACAAATAGAAATAAAATATCCAGTATAGCTGTTCCAGTGGATTAACAGGGAGCCCGAACTTCAGAATTGAACCTACCTAAGGTCGAAACATCTACCATAGGGACAAACGCATACACACAGGATGAATCTTCAGGCCCCCAAAACAAGGATAATCCTAATCAGAGCCGTGAAAATTCTACAGCTAGATCTATAAACAGATATTTAAAGAAAGAAAAAATAAAAATTGTTATGACTGAATTTCATGAAGCGTTACTCAAAATTCAAGAAAACATCACTCGCCAAACATGACATTTGTCGTGAATAAGTTGGACAAAAAATAGAAATTACATGGCCGAAAATAAATTAGCCAATATACGAAGATTCTTCATGTGAAATAACCGATTGACAGAGGCTGAAATTATTCAAATAAAAAAAATGATTGCATCCAGAAAAGAAGAATCAACAAAACATGAATTGGATGTGAAAAAATGTAATATCACATATGCCACACGTCATAATGTAAAAACCGAGACACACACAAGTCACTGTGAAGATAATGCTGAAAGATTAGAATTGATGCAAAGGTGTGATCTGAGGTAGTTACAAGACGGCAATAAAATGAGCTCAAAACAAATTGAAGAAAATTATTTTAACAAAAGCAAGAAGCCAAGGAAGAAATCTAGAGCCATATAAGTTAGATACAAAATATTGCAAAGTACCCAGTGCAACGCATAGAATCGAAACTATTAAGTTCTACAATGCAGCACTCAAATTAATTTTAGATGAAGAAGACACGTATATAAATCTCAGTGAAGCAATATATGTATCAGCAATAGCAGCAACAAAAAAATTGAATGTCAAATTAAAAACAGGGCAGACTGGCAAACACGAAGATCAATCATGGAAAATAAAAATAAAAAAGAAACCAAACAAATTAAAAGTGACTTATCGGTACTCGATGAAATGACAAAAAATAAATGTATAAACTAGAAAAGACAGAATAGTCAAAAGAAAGTACAATATTGAAATGAAAATGAAGTCCTATCAACTAAGGAAAAAACTAAAGCAAAAAATAAAAAGATCATGATTCTATAGACAAAACAAGGTTTTTCTACACATGCAAAGAAATTTTACATGAAACAACAAAGGACTGGATGATACGGGTGTTCAAGCAACAGAAAATAGAAAGAAAAATTATTCAATAATGAAAGAAGGTAGTAAATACGAACAAAATTTATATTTAGCAGATTCTGTTGAAAAGCCAAACAGATGCCAAGAACCAACTATTGCAGCAAAAAATATGAAAAAGAAAGCCAAGATTATAGCTCGTGAACAGATGAAACAATGCTGACAAAACAAACCTATGCATGGCAAATATCTAGAACTTGCTAGTAAAACCAATGTTGATAAACCTACCGGTGGTTAAGTGCATCTAGATTAAAGTCTGTAACTGAAGGCTTTATACTTGCAGCATAAGACCAAAATCTTTTCACTAGAATCTTTCAGGCAAATATTATACATAATAGTATGAATTCAAAATGCAGTTTCTCTGATAAATACCAACAAACAACAGAACATCTGATCGTAGCGTGTTCTGCACTTGCCCCAAATAAATATAAAAATCATCACAATAGAGTAGGGCAATATTTTCACTAGACAACGCGCAAAAAGTATGGAAAATATGTAAACAAACACTTGTATGATCTTTACTCAGCGCCGGTTACAGAAATAGATGTCACCATTCTTTGGGATTACGCTATTCATACAGACAAAAATTTTAAGCAAATAGGCTTTACATTACTTTTAATATATAAAAAGAAAAGACTTTTTTTATTAACTGATATGGTTTGTCCATCAGGTTATAACATAGCAATCAAGGAATTCCACAAATGGTCAAAATATAATAACCTGGAAATTAAAATATAAAAACAGGTGGAAACTGAAAAGGATTATCGTACCTGTGATAGGGAGTGCAGTTGCAATAATAAAAGACCGATAAAAAACTCTTTGAAATAAACACTGGACACCCCAGCTAAAGAGATATACAAAAATTGTTTTGTTATGTACAGCCAACACAACAAGAAGAACATATAGGGATGCTAGGGAGATATTATAAAACATGAAATGGAGTCATAACAACAAACCACGACATGCTTTAGGTTTTCCTGCAGATTTAGTAGGCAGTTTGACCGTAGCAGAAAACGATTTACAATGAAAAAACAATAATAATAATAATAACAACAATTCTTTGCCTCATAATAATAATAATAATAACAACACTTTAACAATAATAACAACCCTTTAATAATATTACCCTTTACCTCAATCATATAAATGGAACAACCATTTAATAACAACCCTTTAATAATAACAACCCTTTACCTCAATCATATAAATGGAACCAATAAGTCTGATGAAATGAACATCAAGGTGACTCTTTGTCTCCCTTACTATTCTGCATATCATTAATAGCACTAACCAGTCAACTAAATAAAACAGAATATGGTTTTAAAATAGGCCAAAAGAAAATAAGCAATCTATTTTACATGTATGGCTTAAAGTTGTATGCTAAGAATGATAAGAGCTGGAAGGTTTTTTGCAGACTGTAAAATGCTCTAGCGAAGACCTTGGTATGAAGTTCAGTTTGAATAAATGTGCTAAAGCTAGTGTTTTACGTGGATCACTAAAAGAAACATCCTCAATTAGCTTAGACTCTGCTGTAACAATAAAAAAATTGAAGCCAGAAGAAGCTTATGAATACCTCGGTGTAAATGAGAGTGAAAACATTCACCATAAAAATGACAGAAATAGTGCGTAAAGAGTACTACAGAAGACTACGAATGATACTAAAAACTGAATTGAATTCTCAGAACAGAATTATGGCCATTAATAGCCTTGCAATCCTAGTTGTCCAATATAGTTTCAACATCGTAAACTGGACTCTAAACGACATCAGGCGAATGGATTCTAAAACAAGAATGCTTCTTTCTAAGCATAGGATGCATCATCCAAAGGCTGATTAAGACAGTCTATACATACCCCGTAAAGAAGGTGAAACAGGTCTTATTCAGCTAGTATTGTCATAGAAGACAACAACTATTGGCTTACGAACATACATAGAAACACCAAAGGACTGGATAATACAATTAGTAATGCAACATGAAGAAAGAAGGCAGTAAATACAAACAATATTTACAGTTAATAGATTCTGTAAAAAAGCAAAACAGAAGCCAAGAACCAAGTATTGCAGAAAGAAATTTGAAACTGAAAGCCAAAGATAAATTTCTTGAACTGATGAAACAACGCTGGCAAGACAAACCTCTGCATGTCCAATATCCAGATCGTGCCAATAAATCCAGTGTTGATAAAGTTTAATACTCATCGATGGTTACGTGCATCTGGATTAATGTCTGGAACTGAAGGCTTTATACTTGCAGCGCCAGACCAAAGACTTTTCACTAGAAAATTTCAGGCAAATTTTATCCATAATAATATGGATCGAAAATGCAGGTTTTGTGATAAATACCAAGAAACAATAGACCATCTAATCTCAGGCTGTTCTGTACTTGCCACAAATGAATATGAAAATCGCCACGATACATTGGGGCAAAATTTCCAATGTACAATATGCAAACACTATGGAAAATCTGTAAACAAACACTGGTATGAACATCACCCAGCAGTGGTTACAGAAATAGAAGATGTAACCATTCTATGGGATTACACCATCTACACAGACAGAAGAATTGAAGCAAATAGGCCAGACATTATTGTTCAAAACCAGAAAGAGAAAACTTGTCTATTAATTGTCAATGGCTTGTCCAGCGGATTGTAACATAGCAACCAAGGAATTTGGAAAACTGTCATAATATAAAGACCTGGAAATTGAACTAGGAAAGATGTGGAAATTGAAAACAAGGGTTGTGCTAGTGATAGTAGGTACACTTGGAATGATAAAAAATGGAACAAAACAGCACATTGACAGAATCCTTGGCAAAACCAGCTTAAGGGATATACAGAAATTGTCTTAAGTGCAGCCCGCACACTAAGGAGAACTTTGTTTATGTAACGCTAGGGATGATGGGGACGATAGAAAAACATGAAATTGAGCCAGGTCTTCCCGCAGATTTCCATTGTAGTGTGACCATAACAGATATCGAAATATGATGAAAAATGACAAATAATAATAATAATAATAATAATAATAATAACGATAATATAATTAATAAAATAATATTTTTGAATAATAATAACAAAACAATGAATATAATAATAAATATTAAAAATTGTTGAAGAATAAATAAATCTCTAAATAAAAATATAATAGCTAAAACTACTAACAATAAATGTTGAGTGCAATAAAAAAACTGATGACAATAAACGGTTCACAATTCGAAACAGAAAATAAAGATAAAACCATAAGAAATATATTTTTTCTCTGTGCCATCTTTCTTCAAGTCTTAGGCGATCATGGCCTTCCACGTATCCGATTCCATGGTGGATCTTCTCACGCTTTCTCCTGTCACCCAACACGAAACTCTCTCTGCCATTCACCTGCGATAGCCCTTCAAATATATTATCCACTGCATTCCCCTTTTTCTGTTTTCCTCTATCTCTCCTGTGTGTACCAGATTTTCCAATATTTCTTTCGTCATCACATGTTCCAGTAGCTTCATCTGTCGTTTACTGATGCTCAATATAAATTTCCTTTTCATTCGCATAATTTCTAACTCATTGCTCACATGCTGTATACATAATATCAGCAGCAACCATCTGTAGAACCAAATTTCTTTTGTTTCAAGTTTTTCCTTCATGATTGATGATAGTCCACATTCACAGCCATATTGAAGAAAAAAAATTAATAGAAATCCAAAACTCTCTTCTTTGTTTCTAGCGGAATATTTTTGTCTCTTTATACTCGGCCCAGCTTCTGAAATGCGTTATTGGCTATGCCAATTTGCCTTCGGCGACAGTGTCGCATGTTCAGTCTTCCGTTATAACACATCCCGAGTACTTAAATTTTTGTACTTGAATGATTTTAACATCTTCAAACTGTAATTGGCATTTTGGCTCATCTCTTTGCTGATGATCATATATTTGGTTTTCTTGTAGTTTTTTGTGGTTGTTTTTTTCAACTTTCTTCATCTACATTTTTAGTAGGTCTTGCAGTTTTCTTTGCGTGACGGCTATCTAAACTGTATCAGCTGCGTATTTTTTGTTGTTCAGATTGTGACCGTCAATGACGAATCCTTGCATAACTTCTATGATCTTCAGAAAAATCTTGATGTACAATTTAAAAATGCACAGTGCAAATAACAATATATTAGAATCATCATGAGAGATGTCAAGGTAAAAACGTCTCATAGAAAGAAGGTGATAAGATCGGCAATTTTTGACTAGGACAGCACAATGACCATGTGGAGAAATAGGCAAAATGGCGCACAGCATATTAATAGATAATAATTATCACCTGGTTCAAAAAGCATCTAAGAAAATTATGGGCATGGAAAAGTCAAGTAGACGAATTTATGTATCAAAAGGTTTATGTTACTATAAATAAGAGATTCAGAGACGCAAAGACTACCAATGTGCTCACTGCGGAAGTGACCACATACCAGTGCTATGCAATCTAAGGATAAAACTCTTGCGATTGAAGAAGCCTAACACAGCCTTAAAACTGCGATACAGTAGACTCGTGCATGACCATAACCTGCAAGACATGTATCTAGGCATAGTAAAAACAGAATATTATGGATAAATTAAAACTTTAGCTCAAAATTAAATGCATTAAGTATGGCTCGAGTAATATCGGTGTATGACATCCTCTCAACAGAGAAAGTATTTAAGAAGAAAAATGAGTGCTTCACTGAGAAGCTTCTTGACCTGATACAAAAAAGAAAAGAAGCAATCCTAAGATATGGAACCTCATACAAGAAACTGCAGGAGAAAAAAAAGAACGAAATATAAACAGGCTAAAGAAAGTTCGCTCAACGTCAAATGTGCTGAAATTGAGAGACTGATCATAACAAATAATCGTGATATGCATAAAAATATTAAAGAACTGACAGCACAAATACCTGCTCAGCAACAGGATATATAAAACAAAAAGAAGGTACACATATACTAGAAAAGGCAAAAATACTTGAGATTTGGGATAAGTATATCGCTGATTTCTTCGACGACAAAAAAGTGCAACCAAACATTAAACCGAAGAAAAATTGGCAATAGACAAAAAAAAAAAACAAAAAAAAAAACAAACGGCAGGAGAAAATTGAATTGTAATAGTGATGTTGACGCCTTTAGAAGAATTTGACATAGAGAGGCTCACAGAAATAATAAAAAAATACAACGGTAATATACCGGAAGAATTATGCGGATCAATTTTCGAAGCACGATATAAGAATCCTGGTTCAAATGAACGTGATCTACATTGAACAATCAGCTTAATATGCTACATAAAACAAAACAAAAAAAAACTAATCATTTAGAAACACACAGCAGTTTTAGTCAGAACATAGAAATATGTGGCTTTGTTAAAGATACTGGAAGATGGAATGCGATATTTATGCAACGAATACAATCTGAAAGAGCAATAGAAATGCAGAAGGGTCTATATATATAGGTTTTTCGACTAAGCAAAAGCATTTGAGAATGTATACCCCAAAGATTTGATAGAGATGCTTGACAACCTCAAAATCTTCTGAAAAGGTCTTAGGATATTCAAGAATATATACTGCGATATATTGCGACTGCGTATGGATTGGAAATGAATTCAGAAGGTATACAAACATTTTAAAGGGACATAAATAAGTCCTTGTTTTCTCACGGGATCTATTCAATTTATGTAACGAAACTACTCTGAAAGAATTTAAAACCTAGCCAGTGTTCGTCATTGGTGGCCACAATCTCACTGATGTAACATACGCAGCTGAAACAATGCTGAAAGCAAACATAGAAGTGTGTATGTAGAACCATTTACAGAATGTAGCAAGAGAAAGCGAGAAGAACGGACTAAGCATGAATTTCAAGAAAACGGAATGTATGGTCATGAGCAAAAGAAGAATTAACATGCCAACTGCCGGTCGGAGAAACGAAAACAATCATGTAAATAAATATAAAGAAATGGAAAGCTTGCTGACAGCGGACGGAAATTGGGATAAAAAGATTCAAAGACGCACAGACATGGCCAAGGGCGCATTTTAAAAGCTAATTAGAGCACCGAAACACAAGAAAATCTGATTGGTTAACAAAGAAGAGAATGCTGAAGTGATTTGTGATATCACTCCTTCTGTATGTCAGTGAATGTTAGACGATCTTTTCAAGAATGAACGAGAGGCTTTGTGCAGTCAGAAATATGGTTTAATGGATGCTGAGGATAACAAGTCCTGAACACGTGACTAAAGGCGAGATGTGGGAGAGGAGGGAAACGATGAGAAAACTCAAAATTAACATAAGGAAGATACAATGAGGAAGATGGGCCTAGAGAATTATTTCTCACAGGTCGTGAGTGTAAAATAGTTACACGGCAAAGCAGTGAGGGATCTACTTCAATGATGGAGCGGCATTTCGGAGTGTTTCTAAATGACGAATTTTGGGTGCATCTAGTGACAGAGCCAAGTGGAAGTCCAACATCTCCTACGTCTTGAAAGGAGACGGCACACGAAAAGGAAGAATGTATCTATTCTATATATATATATATATATATATATATATATATATATATATATATATATATATAGTCATAATTTTTTCCCACGTCTTTCAGAATTACAAATACATCATGTAATACACCAGATATTTTTGAAAGTTCCATGTGCATTTTTCCACATTTGAAAAATTGTGCAATGATGATCCCAAGAATCAATTTATCTTAATTTCGAAACATACAAAAACCAAATTAAACATAAAGGGCAAAATTATTTGTCCACTTGCCTCAATAATCAATTGTGTAAACTTTTTTTGGTTATTGTCCTTAATCGTTTTTGAGAATTATTTAGAAGATCACAAACTAATATTATTTTCCTCTATCTTTCCTTCGCAACCATTTCCCGTTTCTACAAATTTGTCATGTTTCCTTCTCTAATTCGGTTTATGTTTTGAAATTTGTCTAGATATGCGAATAGCTTAAATTTGCACGTATCTAACTATTTTATAATAATTCTTACCCTCTGTCCCAATTAATTGTCATAACAAATCATTTAGCAACGACGCAAAGACAGGCTATTGGCACTTATATCCAAATACTGCTATTCTTCTATGATCTTCTGTACACTCACGAGTTGAATTTTATGTTAACACCCATCGGCGACAGTCTAAATCATGCTAAATAAAATCGTCAGTTATGAAACGGATTTTCTCGTCTGACTGTTGAATTTAGTATCTACATTTATATTTATATATTCATTATTTTCACGTATAATTCGGCACTGGAATTTGGCAATATCGTTTCGGGTTGTTTTAAATTTTGTCATGCAAAATGGTGTTTAAAAATGGGTTGCAAAATGGAGACTTTGAACTATAATCTTTGATTTATGATATATTGTCAATTATTTATGATATATTGTCAATTATTTCATACAAAATTATGATAGTGTCAAAAACCACAATAGGATACGAATTGAGAAGAAAACATTACTGAGAAAGTAAACAATAAAAGGATAGTACTAAATAGGACAATAGATAACGATTTCATCTGAAATCGGCACCCCGATTTGTCGTTCAGAATCGATATCTACTGCAATAGCACGCACATAGATATCAATCTATTACTGTGCTTCAATTCATAAAGTCTAGGTAACATAAAGGAAAATTCATCAGAAGTTTTTTTAAAGGTTTACTGACTGCAGTGTATGATATGCTTTTCGTTTGAGGCAGAATTAATTAAAAGATATTAAGATAATGAAGATGTTATACTCTGAATAAACTGATAAATATATTTCGAATATAAATGCTTTTAGTTAATTCACGTTGATGTTAATAATGGCTTCTCCATTTCTTTAAAATTACATTATTCAATGTTACCCAATATGTTTTAATAATATGGAAACCAGATCTACTGAACATCTACTTCTTTTCTCTCCTGTTCACTAAAGTTTACTCCTACCACTTCTCATTTTCTGCCATTTCCGCTCATGCGTATCACTTGCAATATAAGAATATCTCCATAAATTTTATATTTATTACATATATTAAACTATCAAACTCGTAATTCAGTCGTTTCTTTGTTATCTTAAGTATATATATGTATACCATTCGTCCATGTTTACAGTATTGCTGTCAATTATGCTACCGTGCCATTGATATTCAGCTTGTGCTTCTTGATATAATCTAAAAAAAAATAAGCAATATCTTTGGTTCTGATTTGGCAGCTGATCTTTAGTCTCTTTCTCAACTGAAAAAGTTTTCTTCTCTCTGTCTTTTCTTTAAATATTTTTAACATAAATTTAGGGATGATCAATTTGCTATGATACCTAGATTGTAATTTTAAGAGAAGTTAATATCTAGTGTCAAGATTTCGTGAAATCAGAGTTGAGCTGGTCAGATGTAGCCTTTATTTCTATGCTAACAGATCCTTTTCACCCACATTTGTGATAATCTCTTCAGGTTTCTCTCTTTTAAACTAACTTTCATCTGCTAGAAAGTAGGTGCAATATCAATTGCCATCTTTTGTTTTCCTAGTTATACATTCTGTTCCCGGTAATTAGTAATGTTTCATTCTGCAATTCTTCCATACCCGGCAACAACCATTGTCTTAATGACCTTACTGACACGCATGGGTTTGATCTGATAAAGAAGAAGATATCAGAATACTTATTACAATTTGTTGCCGCTGTTATTATTGGAGCAAAGATACATATATTTTTTCTTAATTAAAAATTGATTTGTTAAATAAATATATATCTAATATATTTAATATACATAACTAATCATTAATTGACGTGACAGGCAATAAAGGCTCTCTTGAACCATTGATATTACAAAGTATTCAATTAATAGAATTTTAAAATTCTGCTGCAAAGATCAATGACTTAGGCAAATTATTGGAGCTAACATCATGTTTTTTTTTAGATTTATGCTTGGCGATAGCAGACTGACTTAGCATTGGACGGAATCATTGAATTGCTACAGGGAAAGGTTTAGGCTGAGAATTCTTCGAAGAATGACGGGGATATATTTATTTATTTAAAAAATTAAAAACAGAAATTTACATGTACAGATTCATATTTCCTTTTTTCAGCTTTTAACTTTTGAATAAGGAATACAAACCTAACTTAAAGACGGCGAATTATTGCTTCCAAATTACACGTGGAAGAAAAAAAGATGCAAAATTTAAAAAATCTAAATATTTGTTTAAAGTAATACAGTTACCAAGTTTAAGTAACATTTATACAATTTATGTGCTTACAAGTTGTAAACCCCATATATCTGGCAAACAAGGTGTATTTTTCTCAGAAATATATACAAAAGAGACAGCGTTTCTACTTAATTAAATGTAGGAATCCGAGGAATTCTTTCAAAATACGAAATATAAGCACCATAGTTATAATCTTTACCAAGTAAATGTGCTCCAATCTTTCAGCAACTTGAAAGTTTTCAGCTTATAGGAATTCAATTATTAACTAGCTGTTAAATAGTTTAAAGCAAAACAAGATATTAAGTGAAAACAGTGAGAATTTACAACATATATTTAAAAAGTGTGTTTCCTTTACAAAAATAAGCATATAATTGATGGTACGTAAAATGCAGTAAGAAATGTTTTGTTTGAGGGATTCCAACATCATTATAATGCTAAATATTTTTTTAATATCGAACAGTACTACAATCTTTTGACTAAACTCACCGTAAATTTCTTTCATACCTTCACATCTTATATAGCCGTAAGATAATTACTTCTTTCCACAGAATAATTTCGTCAACAAAAGAGAAACATCCCCGATTTTCATTGCAAGTAGAAAAAAGCAAGACATGTACTTTTTAATCCATGAGTATTGGTAGGTGATAATCTTAAAATCATGCGAGTTTCTATATTTGTATGTTTTGTGATAAGAAAATACTGAAAAATAGCAAGATAATAATTATGCTTATGTAATGTTGTTAATAAATGAAATTAGCAACACACATTTTAGAATCATCAAATACTTTGAGTACTTCCATGTGTTGCAAATATATATTGTAGGCATAATAAATTATTTCTTTCAATCTTTCTCCTAGCAATTATATGTACAGTATACTTCTGATTATTATAATAGTAACTGTAGCCGCCCCAGCGTTGCTGTGACTCAGTTGTTTAAATGTAAAAATAGAAAAAAGATAGCGCACATTTAATTTCCCAATATTTTAGGTACACAATATTTTAGGTACACAATATTTTTATTTGTTATATTGTCTGTACAGATATGAAGATTATCTGGTTTACCGACTCGACAGCACCCAAAATATAATTGTCCGTGTCAGAAGCCATCCGTGTGTATATCTAAATCAAACAAATCGAGGAATAGCTCTGAGCTTTCATGATGGTGATTGCAAACGCCAATCGAATTGGGAATTGCAGTCTCTTAAATTAAAATGGCATATCCGTTGGTAATCATCGTAATGCATAGAATGAGGACACCTTCACCATGGTCCTGTTGGGATTGTTGCTTCTATGATGTTGCTCATTAATATTTTACTCCAAATGCGTGTTATTGCAAAGCTTTAGCTGCTTGATATTTCGCAACATGATAGCTGGCACACCGATTTTCAACTGTAGTACGTGCGGTGGCATCGCTGGCAAATCTTGTGAATTCAACAATTCTATTGGATTATTAAAAGCTTTGTTTGCTTCTACAGCAGTGTCGACAGACTTGTATGTCACTAGCTCAGTTTGAATGTTAGACTGAATAATGTTGTTAAGTTCGTATACCTTTTTGTTCTTGACTGGAATAACTTATTCACTCAGTCATCAGGGATTATTATGATTAGTTTGAATATTTGGAAATACATTTCTAACCAATGTTTTTGGATAACATTAAATTAGAGAATTTATGAGGCAATGAAATTCGCCCTGAAGTCAGATCAACCGGCACCCTTCTGTTCGCGATTTTCAGCAATGGATGTGAAAATATGTCAACTGATCTCTGTTGTGCAGCTGGAAACGCATATTTGTAGTTAATTTTAATTTGTTCACTTGTCGCAAAAAATAGAGTATTTAAGGCAAGCTTTTTTTCATCAAATGGTGTTGATCGAGGAATTACAAGTAATGTTTTTCTGAAATCTACTGTAATATTAAAGAATTTATAAATGGTCTGACATTTCCACGCAAATCATGATCGATCAAGTGACTCGAGCGATTTTTCGTGCACCATTGTGCATTCATTCAAAAACAATGAGTTTGCAATTCTTCACTACTTTTCCAGAGCCGGATATCTTGAAAATGTTGCAAATAAGTGATTCAATGACTTGCTTGTTTGATGGTAATTTCAAAGCAGAAGGAGCAGGTATTTCATCTAGCAGCAATGTCGCAGTTATTCCGGTCGATGCATGAGCTAAAGCTATGTCATTTTGAGATCGAATTATTCCCTTAATTAATCTAATCATGAAGGTTTTAAGAGTTGTTCCTGGCGCATCTAAGAAAAGGATTCCCCCAACTACATTATTTACAGTCGTATTATTTTGTTGTAAATCTCATTTTTCTCACGTGTTAGCTTATGAATATTTAACTGCACATAAAACAAAGGATCATGTCTGTTGGAATTTTGTTTACGATGCAATTTTACATCAAACGAAGTAGCAGCAGTTCGATTCGGTCTGGTCATTTCCAATTGATTCAGAAGTTTGTTCGCGGTTTCTAAGCGCAAATTTTCAATCATTATCAATGCTTCATTGTAGATTTCTGCTATAAAATCCTGGTAGGTATTTACACTTTCATTGCGTATTTGATTTAAAATATCTTCAGCCATGCGTTATTTATATTTTTAGATACCTCTTTGAGAAATGAAAGAGAGCAGGCGGCCAATGTGATTGCAAATATTTCACGAAACTTATTGTGATGTGACATGTTGCATGCCTCATTAATGCATACATTCCAATATCGGTCATTTTCTAATAAATTCAGAGGATGACATACACTGCTAAAAGTGGCATGTGTAACGCCATTGACAGTTCTCAATTGCTGGAAAGACGTTGGCACAGGGACATTTACCAACACCATGCGAAGAAAAAAAACTTAATCTTGATTGGAATGAAGAGTGTACAATGTACCTATCGTGGTTTCATTGAATATGCCAGTTTGCCTGTCGATTAACTCTACTCGCTTGCGTCGTTCAAATGATTTTCTACTCAAATTCTATGTGTAATATAAAGGCACTTTCGAATAGAGCAGTGTTTTTCAAAATGCGTCATTTTGACATGACGTGAAGAAAGCCGTTAATTTTATAGCCGGTGGATTCAGAGTTATTTGTTGCACATTTGCAGCTCTCAAGTGAACGCGCTGTCTATTTTCTATCTGTACTGCTAAGTGAACAACGACCGGACTTCGTTCATGTATGGAAAATGAAAGAATTCAACATACAAATTCATTGCTGCTTATGTATCTTCCAGCTTGATACTGTGCGACTTCATCAATATGTATGACTGCATTCCTGTCACTCCTGTCTTGAAACAAGACAAAAACTGTCATGTCCTTGTATTTATTCACGTCCTTACAAACGAACTTGATTGACTTAACAGTTACAGTATTCCACGTTTATATCCGGTTTGTATCCGGTTTCTTTTGAATATGAAACCACCCACCGGTTATCTACTTCGATGTCTCCATTTCGCTTTTGTATGGTTGCTAATTTACCTCCGTCTTCTACAGATCTTCGGTATAAAGAATATCCATCTATTTCAGTAACTACGTTTCCTACTAATGCTCGAGGATATCGCTCAGGGCGTTTTCCATCTATCATGCATGATGAATTTGGATTCAGTACACCAAAAAGTCCATGTATCATGTTTCCTAACAACTTCATGCAAATCTTTATCAACGATTTGCATCAAGTATTTCAGCGCATATTATATCGTCTATTTCGTTTGAAGTGATTTCGTTATAGAGCCAAATTAGTATGTGTGAGTTTGGCAACCTCTCTTTTACCATTCCACTAAATTCAGCCAGCAGCACACAGACCCAAAAATTTTATGTTTTAACTTTAAATCTCTCAGCGATTTCAGATTCTGTTTCAAAACAGGTGATGTGATGTCATACCTATCCACCGATGAATTTAATGGAAGTAAAGGCTGTTGTATATCGTCCGTAGATTGGTTGTATGTGAATGTAATAAATACGTTAAGACGCCCATATTGAGGAACATATTGAGGAACATATGCAAATGCATCTTGAGCGTACACATGCATATGACGTGAACTGCTTGTATATGAAGATGGCAATATCGTTAATCTTTCAACTTTAGTCGTATTGCCAACCTTTACAACTGAATCTCTCAAATAAACGTATTATTCAAATCTAGGTTTGGTTTGATTTAAACGGATGAATATCAAACGTTCTGTTTCAAATTTTGCATACATATCTACGAGGTATTATTGAAACAATTTGCGGCATTTCAGAATGTGCTTGACTTCATTCTCTCGAATAATTCGTTCGTATGAGTAATATTTAATTGCACTGTATTTCATATTTATTTCTTTAAAACTAACTGGATTTATGATATTTTCGTTGAAGGATATCTATCGGCGCCATCCCAAAAGTGTTTGGATAATGCAGGGCATCATAGCATCGATGAGTTTCTGCGAATTTTGTCAATTGATCATTTCTTCGATGAAGAACAACGTTTCTAGTTTGGAATTGCTCTCCCACTATAACGAATGTCACTTCATCTATATTTCTAGATTTACAGCATTGAATCTTAGCACACGTTCTCCAGAAGACGTTTTGTCAGAATCAATAACAATTTTGTGTATATCAAATGACATTATGTCAATTGCAGTTTTGAATAATGCACTATTTTTTTAAATCGTGAACAAGCTCTTTCAGTTTATCATTGCTTTGACCAATGAAATACATTTGTAGGAATTTATGTCGACTATCTGGAAACAGAATAATTTAGCCGACTTCTGAAAAATGTTTTCTTTCAATTTAAAAAAATGGCATGAATTGATCTCTTAAAACTTCTGCGCCGAACGACGTCATTTGGAAGCATGAGTTGTATTTCATGGTATTACATAGAAAATGCCTTGATTCGGCAGGATAACCGGCAAGCAAAGTTTTAATGGCTCTGTGGGTTTTCCAAATTGAAGCAAAATATTATTTTTGTTTATTTCTTTAAGTTTCATAGTTTTGCAATAAGGACAAAATTCAGTAATAGTGCCGATGAGAATATTCCGTTCAAACTATAGTCATCAACTGGGTTGTAATAGAATGCAAGGCGAATCACAATCCCGTAATTGCTGAGCAAAGAGTTGTGTTTGATGTTCAGCTGATTTTTCTTGTTGATGTCATTCAGTTACTATCAGGCCTGCCGCGTTCATTTGATTAAGAACGAACCACATCAGAATTTGCTGAACGAGATTGCAGTGCTCGCAATCGTGCATCTTCAAGTTTGGCTGCTCGTTGCTCTGCTGCTTCCTCAGCACGTATTTTAACAATTTTGTGCCTTCATTGCTCGTTCGCTGATGACTGTTCTTCCACACTTTGATTTGCATTACTCCTCGCACTGCTTCCGCTCTCTGGGTACAATGACATACGTTTGACCATCTGCGAGGCATTTTCGTTATGAATTAAAGCAGAGATGTTGCCCTGAAATTAGGAATCTAAAAAACAACTGGCTAAATTTGCGATTTCAAAACCACATTTCATTTTTCACTATATGGGAACGACAAAAAAGTCTGTATATTTATGATTGATTTGAAAAAGAAGTATTCCTGAAAGAAGCCAAAATAACAAAAAAAAGGGGACTTAAAACTTGATGCTTACCAAAAGCAAAAGCAAAAAATGGGGGATTGATTTTACTATGAACTTCTATGGCGAAGTGAACACCCATACAAAAATTATCAATTAATAAAGTTTTGGGATTTTTTTTACATGAAAGTTTAATGATTTATCGATAATAATTTGTTGGAAAAAATGAAGAGATACTTTTTAAAAGAGAGTCTGTCGTTTATGCCCGATAAAAAAATCAAAAATGTCGTAGATAAAAAATAGAGGAATGAATTATTTACAAAAACAACGAATTAGATGGGATATAGATAATAATTTGTTGAGAAAGATGAACAGAAATCTTTTTTTTTTAAAAAAAAGGAAAGGGATTTCCTTTTTTTAAGGGATTTTTTACGTCCGTCAAAATAGAAGTATAAAGAAAAATGGCTTAAGGTAAAAAAAAGATATTTATTGACTAGAACAACACAATGAGAATTGTTCACTAATTTTGAGAATCGTGTATAAATTATTTATATATGTCTTGTGTGTATAAGTTTCATTTATTACTCACAGAAATTCTATAATATATACATTTGTTTACCTTAAATGTGATGTTTTTCTATGTATTTTATGAAAGGTCTTCCCAGATATTTAAATTATTATACTTGCTTTGTTTTATTATCCAACAACAGTATTTGGCATTTTGGGCTGCTCCTTCTGCTGTTGATCATGCACTCGTTTTTCATGTGATTTTTTTGTAGTCCTATCTTGTCATAATGTTCAGCTCCATTCTGTAGGAAGTATTTTACCTTCTTTTCCGTAATTGCGTATTCTATGTTGTTCCGATTGTGGCCTCCGATGACGAATCATGGCATAACTTTTACAGTACTCGGTATAGTGTCGCTGTGCAAGTTGAATAGATCCGCTGAAAAAACTCATCCATGCCTTACGCCCTTCTCTATCTTTGTATATCTGCTGAATTCGTTCCCTGTCCATATGCAGGTGGTTTGCTGCAAGTAGCGAATCTTGATTACTCTTATATCTTTCCCGAATAATTCGAGATTGCGGAGCAATCCCAGCAGTTATTTGTGGCTTATTTTTTCGAACACCATTACATAATAAAATTAACAGGGGCACATGTTCGTCTTCATTTGTATCGCCCTTTAGAATAGCATCCTAATAATAAATTTGACGTTCCTTGTTCTACCGACTTTGACGAACATGCACTGTTCTTGTCCTGTCTCGTGCTTCTCGCTTTATTCCTCAGGATTCGGAACATCGGTTTTGTAACATGGCTCATCTAACTGATTGGTTATTGGTTTTCCAAATCTTTTACATCTGGCTTTTGAAAGAGTGCAATGAAAATAGACGTCTGTTATTACACCACATTAAATATTTCATTTAATATGTCTGTAATTTTCTCTGTGCCGAATTTGTTCAGCGATGTCGGCATTTCTATTAGAAGGCCGTCTGGTATAGCTGCTTCGTTTCTAATCATTTTGAGCAAAAAAAAATTAGTAACATCAAATATATTTAGAGTCTTTCTCTATTCAGTATAGGAAAATAATACATGCTTGCAGGTAAGAATATATTTGTATAAACACATAAATGTAAAGTCGCCTATATGTTTTAGAGCTGATTATGATGCTACATTAAAGAAATAAAGCTCTCCATGTCTGCATAATATTAGACTGCAGAGACGTTAATAAAGAAAGTATAGCCTTCAGCAATTATTTTCGGAAATTTTTGGAAAAGGGGAAAAACACCTGCCGTACCAGTGTAGTTCTCGGGAAGTCGATTGCCAAAATGAAAAAAAAAGGAATAGGCAAAATAAGAAATCACATCACAGGACATATTCGGGTGTTGTAAATAGCGAAAGTGAAAACGGTAAAAGTACAAACCAAATAAAAAAAGTAATGGTTCAATCATTCCAAACTAAGATGATAATGAATGTGTTTGTACCTTAGAAAATAATTTGGTACTAAATTGTCAGAAAAACATTGACGTTCGGTTTATCATAATGCATTAAGCGATATCAGTGAATCTGAATACAACTAGAAGTTTTTCACTGTTCATTTTTCTAATAGAATATGGTGATCGGATATTTTTACTATATACATGAAACAAGAATATTCAATTTACTAGATGAATGTTACAAAGAAACAAGTATATGCTTCCATTATTTGCTGCCGGACTAATGCCATCTGCTTTTTTATTATCCCCACAGTAATAATAATAATAATAATAATAATAATAATAATAATAATAATAATATATATGTGTGTGTATGTGTGTGTGTGTATATATATATATAGATTTACCTCTGTGTTTGTTCGTCTCTTTGCGTGATTTCATTCTAACGAACCATACACATCCAAAACATTTTATCCGATTTCAAACAAAATCCGGTCATTTGTCAATTATGATATGAGTCTTTGATATACGGAAAATATTTCGAACCTATTCACAGGGTGCGGCAGAAATCAAATATAAACGTAGAATTTACCAACTGTTCTCCTTTGAAGCATTTTATGCCAATATAATCAAAATCAGGTAACTTGTAAATCAACATCTGGACATTTGATTTACACAAAATCTAACGAATCAATGTTCAAGGTTCATCAAAAATTAACGAAGAACATCATTTTGAGAGGTCATTTGCGCCCTTTTATGCATTAATGCAAGACACTTCACACAATCTTAAAACGAGTCACTGGTAGATCAATGTCTGATGCCAAGATATGCAAACAAAAATTTCCCTTGATACATACGATGTGGCAAAAGTTAATGTAAAATATTGGTCTTTGCAATCATTTTTCTCGTTAATTTCGCCTACATATATCTGGTCATTTTCGTAACTTCTACCTTATCATATACCGCAGCAATTTCAAGTTTTCTACAAAGTTCCACCGACTTCGACGTTACATGACAATTCGTCTACTTCTGTTGCGTCACAAAGATAACACATTACATTTCAGACTCCTGTAACGCCCGAACTGTTCTTCTACTTGTACATACATACTTATTGACAAAATTGAACAAGCCTGATCCCTGTTTTACAAATGCAAAAAAACAGACAATACTTACTTCACATTTTTTAATTTAAGTGTTACGCCAAACTCATGCTGGAACTTGTTGAATAAGGACTGAAAACCCCGATCAGCGCCGGGTTATACAGCTAGTTTATGTTAAATACTCATCCATAATATATATATTTAGTAAATTATAGTACTAGTGGGAACAAACACATTCAGTAAATAGTATTTACAAAAACAATGAAATTTAAGCTTGATTAAAATGTTGGTTCGTAAAATTTCTGACATAGTAATTCAATTTTTGGGTCATTGAATGTGTTACATCGATTGAGTAGAATAAAAACTGATCGGTCGGAAAATGAATTATGAGAATAAATATATAAAGTCTTTGGATATCTCCAAGTTATGTTTAACTTTAGTACCGCTTAGTCATTGCTCTTGGGGTTTATCATCCGTCATATAAAAGTAGTTATGCTTTGGAAATGTTAAAATTTACAAGCCAATACTTGCTCCAGTTAAAAAACGATTAGATGACTTTTGAATGAGAAGTAGACAATCTGAGTCCCTTAGATATGCTGGACATGCTACTAAAATATGTCTAGATAGACGTGTCATCTGCATAGATACATGGTGGTGAAATGATTAGATCGAAATTTCCAAGCTGAACATCAGAAAACATATGTCTGCATAGATTCATTATGAGACCTTGAATTAATATCCAATGAATTAGAAGAACATCGATTCAATAAAACCTTAAGTGCAGGATTTGATAGTAAAAATTGAATTAGGCAAGTTTTAGTCCAACTTTACGATAGTATTTAAAAATGTGGAACAAGAAGAATCTACCACCGTAGATTAGAAAATGGGGTCTGTAAGTTACTCAGAACGATATACACCTTATGATGGACATGGTACACAGCGACTCAAATATTGTCACAGCAAGAAAAACTCTAGGACAATAGCCTGTATGAATATATCGGAAATTCTTCTAAAGTTGTCACATATTTTAACTAATTACTTTTGTTTTTGTTAGATGTAAATGATACAAGTATAAATGATTATTTCTAAGAATTACAAGTATGTTGAATTTTCTCAAAATATACGTAATCAGTTTTTATTACTTCTTTTTGTATATAGATATATATAGTATCTAACCCTCAGAATATTATTAGACATTCAAATCGTATTAAAACTATTTATATGTCATTATCAGTCAAATGAATACTGGTGATTTATGGTGTGACGGATTGCCATATTACTATTCGGTCTAACGTACATTTCTGTTAGTATTCAAACAGGGATTCGCTTTTTATCATAGCCAGGATTCTTCATGTATTTATCGATGTAGACATTTTAGGAAATTCGTAAATATAGAGTTAGATGTTTCAGTTTCACTGTCTATATTTTGGATATCTGGATTTGTTCATATTTTGAAAAACTCACTTATTGATCGCTCTGTTTCGACTGAGACTATGTCTGTTCTATCCGGAAGTGGAAGCTGATATCACCAAAATTATGACACTAAATTAACGAACCAACACTTAAATACACTCTGTTCTTTTTATTTGATTTGTGAATTAGTTGAGTTCAGATATGATTTAAACCACTGTAATTATTAATATGCACTCATAAAAATTGTGAACACGAAGACAGAAAGGTTATATATTAATGGAACAAATATGATCTTTACCCGTTTATATTTCAGCTGGAACGAGAGAAACCTGAATAAAGTTAGAAGACTTAATGTCCGACAAATTGTGACAGCAAAGATGATGACACATGACCAAAGCAAAATAATTAGATAATGCGAAATAACATTTTTTCGAAATGTTATGTGATTTGATTCTTCTTGCTGGAAAACAGTTTTTCAAATCTAAAATGTCTGTTTCGACATTTGCTGCGAAATGTTAAAAAATAATACCTTCGTCTACAAGGCCTATTCGTTTCTCTATTCATGATAATTAGTCAGTCAACCCACGACATCTTGCAACATTAGGATTAGGATATTCAAAAATATGCAATACAACTGATCCATAGCATTTACTATTGTAGCATTATTTATTAGCCGACATAGTAAAAAATGTAAATAAGTTCCAACTCCCTAGGAGATGAATTCAACTTAAATAAATGTTTCAGCTATGATTTTTAAAAAATACCTAATATATAACCAGGATACGATGGCAGAAGGGTAGTAACTCTAATATAAAAGACTATCTCAAATAGTTTCATTTTTACACTCACTGTCGATTTCATATGTGGAAATTGATATTTTTTTGTGAAACATTTTCCTGTTTACTAAAAACATAGTGATTATATTTATTACTTCCGTGAGAGAGCAACCCTTTAGTTGATGATAGTTTTATAAATATCGAATCCCAATTTATAACATCATGTCACCCAGAATTATAAAAGTGTAATAGTCAAATCCATAACAACCACATGTGAAGATTATTAAGACACGTTTTAATAAAACTGACGCATAACCTTTCAGGTGGAACCCAGTTGGAAATACTTCCAGGAAGGTTAATCTGGTCTATGGATAGAACCTGAAGGCGTTTCCATCCCGAGCATATTGATGAACTCACATGTCAACTTGGATAATTCACTAAGTTAATAAAAATCAACTTTTTCGATATCTGGAAAAGAGGCTCTCCAAATAATAATGCACATAAAAGAGATGATGAGTGTGTCATATTATACAAAACATGACCATGGAGGCAATTGTCAAGAAAATATTATTCCTGAAAGGCCAGAACAAATGTGCATAGGTCAAAATATTCAATCAATTAAGATCTGTAGCAATGTGAACAATTTATTGCTATTATGCTATATGATTCCTTCTTTCTAAATGTTCTTTCATGTCACATCCAGAGACATATGTTCATAATTGATTTCATTTGAAAAGAATATATAACATCACAAAAATTACATAGATGAAGCCCTTCATAGTTTTGATTAGAATACTTTATATTTATACTTTTTAAGACATGACGTAAAATATTGCATTCAATGTATCTATCATTTTTTTTCAAATCCACGGGAGGGCTCTAACTACTGCTAGAAGTTTTATGTACCCATTTGTCATTATATTGAGAATTACATTTCAAGATTCTTGTATTTTAATATTTTTTTTAAAAATCTTCAAAACAAAATTAAAATCTGTAGGAACTGTCTTATCAATTAGAAATCACACTCAGTTTTTGTGGTTATTGATCACGATGTCTGGGCAATTAGATTTGATTGTTTTGTTTATTTCCATTATAAGATCCCATAAAACTGTTAGAAGCCATACCTCTCTAAGCGAGTCGGGGTGATGTTCATAGCAATAGGTTTATGCTGTTTCATTCCAGTAATTATTGTATGCATTCATGCGCAGTTATTTGCCCACTTTATCATGTCGAGATTTATATTCAGCGATTGTTAAGACTCTAAAACCTCATACAAGGTGTTTAATTGCTTGCATATATATACCTATATTGAAGAATCAGCATTTTTGGTTAACAGAATGTTTCAATATGTGTTCTTTATTTTTATAGTTAGCTCACATTGGTCCTGTGTAGCATGAAAATACTACGTTTTTCTCTTTCAACATTTCACTACGTAACCACTGATGAATAAGGGTTTTATCTACATCAGCTTTTTGGTACGGAAAAGTATTAACCAGGAAAATGTTCATTTTTCCATCGTTTACGCATCTGGTACATTGCTTTTGCTTTTTGTTTTTTCACATTCACCTCTATTTCTATTGGTAATTAACATTTCAGAAATATCAGTATCCTGAGGATAAGAGTAACTTTTGAAGGAAATATTAGTCGTTCTTCATAAATTGCAGTGTTTGCACGTAGGAAAATATTATTGGTACTAAGAACGAAATTAGTTTTCAGTGTTATGTCTGAGTAAAATGATATCTTTTCACACCCAAGTAATTTCTTCAATATACATCGCATAGACAAATAAATAATAACCATTTTGATTTCTCGAGGAATGTGTTTTTATATTTTCAGTAGACAGAGTTACTGTAATATTTATCCTATAAATATGAAAATTTCGCAGGTTCACTTGTGTTTTATTAATAATCATTGGGTTATGTATTCTTGCGTAGATATTCTGGTTGGTCTTGTTCAATTTTTACCCGCAATAAGATTCTATGTTGTCTTGCGTTTATGATTAATTCAATTGCTTGTATAATCAATTAAAGTTTGGCTTATGTTATCCACAATGAGGTGCAATAATCTATTTTGCTTTCTAATAAACTTCTATGAGTATCTTATTGTAATGGTATATACTATATCGTTTCATGTATCGTCCAAAGTTAGATCTATTTACCGATTTCTGGGATAATATAGTTCAATTAACATAATGTCCTTTCAAAATGTCTTTGATACTTAAAAATACGCACGTTTTTATATATTTGCGTGTTTTCTGGGTACTCAGTTCTTTGATTTGATTTGTCGATAGGTGCATTTTATAAAACCGCTTGCAGGGTTTTCTCTTAGAAGTTTTATTTCGTTTTTCCCGTTTACAATTTATTGCGATATTTAGAATCTTTTCCTTGGTTTTCTCACTAGAATCCTGTATGAATTTAACAAATGTTTATTCATCTGGTCCCCAAATTTAATATGTAGTATTTTCTTAGCATTCATCTACCATAATAATTTACAGAAGATTTTGTAATTTTTCTTTAGATAAAGAATTTGTTGGCATGATGTAGGTGCATCCAAATATTTGACGTTAAAAGCAACTCTACGTGAATTAACATTGAAAGTTTTCACATTCTCAGCGGGGAAAAATAACAATAAAGTAAAACGATGTTATTTCTAAAGTATTTATTGGGTAACAACTCAGTGATTATAGACATTTTAAAGTAAATAATTTTTCTCTGAAACCAAGAATAGAGTCGAAAACTTGTCTCCTGCTGTCAGAAACACTTGTCGCCATAGTAGCACGAAGAGTGAAATTTCCCGCAGCAATTTCATTGAAATGAGTTTTTACAGAAATAAATTTGACATAGATTGCTTATTGATCAATAATTTCGGTACAGAGTCATATACTAAGAAGAAAATATCTGTAGCCTGCGGTAAATGATGTTATCTGATGATTGATTTGAATATGTCTGCCTTATCCCTAATTCAGTGTATATATATATATATATATATATATATATATATATATATATATATATATGTGTGTGTGTGTTTGTATATATATATATTTATATATATATATATATATATATGTATGTATATATATATATATTTATATATATATATATATATATATATATATATAGTGTTTAATTATGATAATACTTACCACCACGTTTGCTGTTTTCAGTGGAATTTCTTATAAAACGTTTTTTTGGCAACCTTGATTTTATTGTAAATTTCTCCTTACTGGGGTGGAGATAGAGCGTTGAAAACTTATATATGTATATGTGTATTTGCATAAATTTAATAATATGTATCTATGAACACAAAAGGGATCATAGACACAACAATTCATCAAATTCATAATTTATGCATTCAATCGCAACTTCAATCATAAAACTGGAAATTTGGAATTTTATGAAAATATAATATTGTGATCCATAATTTTTAGAATTATCTCTATTTCTGAAATATTTACTACTTTCCAAAACCAAAATACATGAATATAAATTGTTAAATGATTAAAAGACAATAGTCAAATTCATAAACTTGTGTTTTGTTTTTTATATATAACACAAATTAAAGTGAAACTAGAGTAATATTAATTAGGTTTTGCAAAAGATATTAAAGAACATATTTTTATTTACATTCTTTTATTAGGCGTTATATTATGTCACTTCGTGTCATCTATATTTTACTTATAATTTTTATTTCATCTTATTAATATTTGTATGTGTTTTTTAAACTGAAATATTTTGAAAAAGAATATATACTCTAAATACGTGTTAGGAAATAAAATTACATTAAACAAATACATACATATTGTCAGAGAAAAGTATCGAACAAAAGGAAAACAAAGACAAAAAGAAGATAAAGAGAAAAAAACGTATAAGAGTCTGGGTGACGGAACATAAAGGTACCACCTACTGACATGATTCTGTTAATGTTTCTGTCTCTCACGCAGTTTGACATCATTAAAACTCATTCAATGTTTTATGTGAACACAAGATTATATCAACTTTTTTGGCGGATGTCCCTGCAATGTCCCTGTATATTAACGTCCTTTCAACGTCTCCGATGATGCCTGATATTAGCCGTAAACTTAGAAACAGCATAATAAAAATATCAAAATTTTTGACAACATTGGTCTTTATTTCCACCTGAAATTATAAAATGATAGGCATTCATTTATATTTAGCGATGTATGTTTACATAAATTGAAATATATATATTAAAATAAATTATAGATAAAAGATATGCATATATACAATTTTCTTCTCTTTTCGTCTCATTTAAAGTTTACCAACATCAAATTATAACGTAAGTATTAATGCCAATTAACTTTTTTTATTTATTCTCCTAATAATTAATCGATAATTAAAATACCTTAAAAATGTGTTTTCTTCTTAATAACCGTATGCTTCATTTAATTTATAAATAATGTGAATTTCTTCCTGTTCTGTTAGCTCTTAAGTTATTGATTTCATATATATATATATATATATATATATATATATATATATATGTATATATATATATATATATATATATATAAGAATACAAGAAATCAATAAGACACTTTCGGGGACGTTCAAGTTTTTAAGGTTACATTTTTTATATATTGCTAACAATAAGAAAATCTACTGTTTTAAGTATTTTTGATTTTAGAGTATTAATTAACAGATTAAAAATATTAAGATGGAATTATAAATAAGTAATATGTTGAAAGATAAAGGCAAATTATCTCATATATATATATATATATATATATATATATATATATACATGTGTATGTATGTATATATATATATATATATGTGTGTATATATATATATATATATATATATATATATATATATATATAAAATTTAATTATTGGGAATGAAAGGAATACAAACATCAATTCAATTTTCTTTAATAATTTATAGGAATTTATATTTGAAACTGTATGGCATTAATTCAAATATATTTTTCTATTCATGGATCTCAGACATTTTGATGTCCGAATCATCCCTTACATATAAACACAAAACTATCCAGATTCAAAACATTTAATCATTATGTGTATGCCCAATTGAGGGGCTGGCCAATGAAACTCCTTGTAACACCAAAAATGAATTGAAGGATAGTATTCTAGCAATATTCATCAACTTAAAAAAATGAGACCAACCAGAAAATCTGCGATATATACCGATGTCGTGTGTAAGTTGTAGTTGAAGGCAACGGCTATTTTATTTAATAGGATTTTTCATCATTTTCAATATATTTGTTGGTAATTGTGGCAAATATATGTACTAAAATCATATACCAGTTTATTTTGCTTAATTTAGAAGATACATTATACATCGCACAATATTGTCTATCTATCTGTATCTATTTCTATTAATATACATATCTATAACTTTCTATCAATCTCTCCTTCTTTCTTTATATATATATATATATATACGTGTGGTGAGATCATATGAGACATATTGCTTGGTTAAAATTGGTGGACATTCTGAAAAAATGAACAAATAGAAAATATTACAGCGTGAAGAGAAGATCTTCTGCAATAAATTTAGAGTTATTTATAAATGGAACTTTGTCATGTGTCTATGTCTGTGTGCGTTTGTGTCTGTGTTTGTGTCTGTTACCTATAGACTCCGAAACGGCTGAACTTAGATATATAATAAGGTGCAATATTTTTTTCTTTGCTTATTTTTCTGACAGTGTTTTTTGGAAGTAACGTTTATCGTAGTTATTTCCCTCAAAACTAACGGAAAAAATCAGCTGGCGTTTTTACAATCATTTCTTTCCTAGAAGGAGCATTTACCCATTTTTACACATAGTAGTACTAAGCAGTCACGTAGAATTACAAATGTTAACTACTATTTAGTATCAACATATATATATTTCATAAATTCTAATCTGAGCTATATTCAATAACATTATTCAAATATCACAAAAATGATGTTGAGGAAAATATTCACTTGACATCAGTTCATGGTTAGTGTCATAAACATTTATTTTCAAGGGAACGTTTCCTATCATTCTGAAATCTAGTATACCTTTCCTTCAGTAGATTTTTTCATTTTCTCGAATGCTACTGATCTACTTATTTTGTAGTTAGCTTGATTGAAAAATAACTTTTATTTACTATAAAATTGTGTCAAATTGGGAATTAAACTAATTGAGGCCTACTACAAAAGCAGGTATATTTCGTTATGTATGCGAAAATGAGTTAATGTAAGTAAAGTATTTGTATGTTAAGTAGATGATTTTAGCATTCTTTTTAATAATAATATTTTAAAATAATAACATGCATTTTTAACTTATTGCATTTCGAAAGCCGAGAAGTTTCAAAAAGTATTTTCTAGTTTTTCTGTTAATTTACGGCGAAAATTTTCTAACTTTAAACGCCTTTTCGAAGGTAAAATATTCCGGTGTCTAATAACAGATATCTATACAATACAAATAATATATCATCCATCAACTAAGTAAATCACACAAAGTAAAAGTGCACACACGCAAAATGGGATCCAAAAGACTAAAAGCATTTGGGAAAAACCCAACTACAAAAGATAAATTAAAATTGTACACTCACAAAACGGATTCAAACGCCTAAAAACCTTTTGTAAAATTCCAGAGAATGCAAAACTCACAAGTCAGTGTGAAAAGCAAAATGCTGGATGAGGATTAGATTAGAAATAGAAAATTCATATATGACGTCATCAAAACGCTTTTTCATACCTAAAAAGAAAATGCCATCGGGAGCGGGTCAAATTATGATATTCACTAGTTAAGGACGTCCCGTGACCGGTCAAACGTCAGAAAGGCACAGAGATCAGAGAGGCCAAAGAACCAACAGACAGGTCTGTTGCTGACAATACACAAGAGAAGAAGAAGGAAAGGACAACAACAACAAAAACGGATGATCAATGGAGAGTAATTCTGAATTAGAGGCGTTAAAATTAACAAAACATCATTACCATAGCAACATTTTTAGGCCAATTTTGAGATTAGACGCCGATTTGAACATCAAATTAAACAGATACACTCTTAAGGCAGAAGCAAATATTTGAGGCTTGCAGGAAATTATTTGTCGATATATTCGGTAAAGTCTAGTGGCAAACATAAAACCCCGGGAAACAACCGCATTGATGCAAAACATATACACGATCCACCGTCAGGAAAGCTTCCAATTTCTGCTTTGATGAGAAAGATGGAATCTGTTCAAATATTTGTCCACAGATGGTATAATCATTCATCTTGTGAATAAGATGTAATATATGAAATGAATTCAGATGTCAAGGCTACAGATTTCTCAGAGAATTTCTTCTCCAGAACTATACAATTGTGGAACAGACTCCAGATAGGATACATGCACGATCATTTTACGTAATGAATTCTTACGTTATTTAAAGTAAATTTCCTCATAAAATGTACTTCATATTTTCCTCATTTACACACTTGCAAAAAAATCGTTCATTAACTATGTATTTTGAATAAATCTTGAGTCTTGTATGGATTAAATACTGTATAGCATAAAATATTAGATACATAATATATTTTATTAGCTGAACGAGTACATTAATGAATTCTACCACGACGAATGGAAACAACCGGCAATAAAACCAAATGTGAAGCGACCAGAAATTCGAAATTCTGGATTGTAATATAGACTAGCAAAATCGCACAAAGATAATAAACGACAGAAACAAAGGAAATTGTATTTTATTGGTTATGTTAAGAGCCTTACGCGGTTGCAAAGCTAAAAATAATAAAGACAGCAAATTAAATTTAAAAAGTGGTGATTATACCAAACAAAGAACGTAGACCAATTTCTGCAGCACTACCTAATGAGCTATGTACAAATGAATGTAAGCTCTACTGCTCGATAAGCCCAATGTATCATGGAACAAAAATTATATTCCAATTTCTATAGAATAGCCTGCGTTGCAGAATCAAACGAGAAAGAGGGCCAGAATATTGAGCTGTCGTTAAACACACTTGAACAAGGAATGCTATATTTATGCTCAGAGTGAAATCAGGAAAAAATAATACAAATGCAGACGGGAGTGTTTTATAGATTATGGAAAAGCTCTAGCTAAAATAGATAAATCGATAATTTATACGTGCAGCAAAATAGAAATAGGGGTAAGCTAAATATTTTCTTCTCACAGGATTTTTTCAAACTAAACATTGAGACTATTCTGAGAGAACACTTATTCCTACACGAATTCATTATAGCTGGCCACAATCTTAACATAAGTTATGTTGACCCCAGAGTGTCGACGACGCTAGAGAATTGCTTATCTGTAAAGTGCCTCAGAGAATATATCTAACTTGAAATATCACAATAGATATTTATTCCAGTAGTTTTGCTTTCTTCATCGTAATAATTAAACATTGTGTATTCATTCTATCGTTTGAATTATTCATTGAATTTTTTTATTTACCAAGGTAATCTTATATGTGTAAATTTGTATTTAAATTATATATAATGCAACAGTTCTGTATTTCCAGATAAATACATGTAGAAAGAAATTCCAGATCATATGTTCTCAAGAAACATGTAATTTTCGGGTCTCCATTGAGTCTATACTTAATAGATTTTTTGCCTATGTATCTTAAAATTATTAGTAAATGATTATATATATATATATATATATATATATATATATATATAAGAAATAACATAAAGAAAGAAACATATTTATCAGTGAAACACATTTGTAAAAACATCAATTGTTCTGAGTCCTAGGGAAAAGGCATGTAATCAATGTTGCTGCTTTTCCCAATTCATATTTCTGACAAGCTTTCATCGGATTTGGCCCTGATATTACCAAAACCCGGACGTAATCGATAATGACTTGATACTCGGTCTGAACATAAAGTATCTGAAATTTGTGCTCATAATTATTGCATTTTCTGGTAAGTAAAAGTAAATTTTCAAGGAAAATTTTAACATAATGGCATTAATTATTTATTCACTATTTTGTTTCACAAACTTCTTCCATTTTTCTTTCAAATTATATTTTCTATCGTCCAAGAATTTAGCTGGTTTCACAGAAATTTAATCATTAACATATTTTTGTATATCATCCAATGCATTTTTCCATAGATAATATTTTGCAAAGACCTGAATAAATAAAATCGAAAGCAGCAATGTCTAGCGAAAATTGGGGGATGCATTACACAGACAGGCCGGTCTACATAAATTTTGCCGCGTTGCAAAATCCGTGGTTTGGTATTAATCTGTTGAAAAAAAAACAAGACATTTCCTGTTTGCCAATGCTGGGTGTTTTACTTGAATTACTATCTGTAATTTGTCAAAATGCGAGCTGTACTTATCAGAAGCTCATAGAAGATGATTGCGTTCTAATTCAGCAAGATACACAGCATGATTTGCTAAGGAAGAAATATATTTGGATTAACTAAAATTCGTTAATGTCTCTAACCCTAGGATCTTTTTCGTTGAGATTTTTTGTGAACGGTCTCTTTCTAATCACCCGTTAAAATTTGCTTCAAAGATGTTACTTTTGTGTGCGTTTATTAAAAAAAAAACAGGCATAAATTCTATACTTTTAACTCACATCATGTGGTACCCAAACATCGGGTGAAAAATAAAACGAATATTAAAATAGAGATAATTGGAAACATGTCCTAATCGGAAATGTGACTATATTATATATAACGGCAAATTTGTCGCGCTCCACGTGGGGAACATGAAGGGTTAAAATCGTCATGAACATTCCGGACCCTCTGAAAAAATAAACGCGGAAAACGAAGGAATATAAATTTCCTTAATCTGGTTCATGACATTGTCTATGATAGATTGACTAATAATACCGTTAGTATAGATATAGATAAGGGATATAGATGAAAATGATTAAAACCGGTAAGTTATTCTGTTTAACAAGTGGCACCATTTAAAATGTTTTTACTGGGTTATTGCAATTGATTTAAATCGAATATATATATATATATATATATAAATTAAAGAAAATTTTCAAATTCAAATGTGTCGGATGTACATTTCGACATAGGATCTCTAATAGAATAGAGACTCTACGTCACGTCAGCGACATTGTTTTTTCCAAATGGCGAAGGCCCTGGGTTAGAGTGTGGAGGGGTTTTAGATTAACAACGGTCACAAAGTTCGAAAAGGAGAGAGCTGGTAGTCGCGGGGTTACAAGGTGTTGAATTTGTGTAGGGCCCATTGGAATTAGGGATAGTTATTAATCCATCGTCCCGATATAGGCCTAATTGTTTTGGGTCTAGAAATCTGCTTAGAATATCTAAAATATCTAATTCCCACAAGATCTGCCACCTGGGCTGAATCATATGCTCCCATAGGGATGTCAAAAACCTCCCCCAGCCCCTTTGTCCATGTGGAATCATCAAAGGTGAGAATGGATTTTCTGGCCGCAAAGATAATTTCTTAGTCCCTATCCGAAATGTTCACGTAATTTTTAGCAAATCTTAAACAACTCTCAAGAAGGTCCCTTGATATAGAGGAATACACAAACATGCACAATAGAGGGATACACAAAAAATAATTAGAGCCCTGAAGTACTTCGGTTTTAAAGTCGAAGTCACCTCTAATCTTAAAATTGTTAACTATCTAGACATCACCCCTAACTAAAATGATGGATCTTACCAACCAATTCTCAAAGACAATAGTTCCCCGACTCATATTAATATATCATCCAATCACCCCAAAAATATTATAAAAAACATACCCAATATATTAAATAATAGAATCAACCAATTATCATCCAACATTAAAACTTTCAACGCAAGAAAAATTATTTACAATAAGGCCCTTCAAAAAAGCGGATATAAGAACAAGTTAACATATAATAAATCTACAATAGACTCCGAATCATTCAAAAATAAAAAATATAGGAAAATGTAGAAAAAGACAGATAATTTGGTGTAACCCCCCTTATTGAAAATTAACTAACATCAATATTGGTAAATATTTTCTCAAGTTAATATACAAACATTTTAATGACAGTAACCCTCTCCGGAAGATTTCTAATAGGTACACCCTGAAAATTAGTTATTCTTGCACCCCGAATATGGACAGCCTTAGCAGTTCCCATAATAGGAGTATTCTGGGGAACTTGTGCAATGCTGAATCTAGGTCCGGAATTCTAAACGAAGGCAAATGTAATTCTGTGGACACCTGCCCGTTGGAGGGAAAATGCAAATCCATCCAGGTGATTTATGAAACCCATATTTCTCCATCTAACAAAGAAAACGACTTCCGGACCTATATCGGTATGTCCGCCGGTCCTTTCAAACAAAGACTGTATAACCACAGGTACCCCTTTTCAAACCCCGGTCAGAGGTACCAGACAGCCCTTTCGCGGGCATTCTGGAAAATGAAAGAGGAAGGGCTTGATCCTGAAATTAGCTGGAAACTGATAGGTTCAAACCGTATTCCGAGGAACTTTCGTGAAAGGTGCTGTCTATGTATACTGGAAAAAATTTCAATATTAAAATACCCCCACCAACAGCGGCTACTTACTGAATCTTATGAGGGAATTCATAAGTAAGTGCCACCACAAGGCAAAGTTTTCGAATACTTAAATTTAAAATTTAAGTCCCCGTTGACTAGATGTTAGAATATAAATTAAATGGGTTCAGTTTAAGTTCTAATCTTAATTTTACCCTAACGTTAACCTTAAAATGTATTTTAACCCCCCTACCTTCCTATCCCAAGCTCCTTTAATTGCCTATCTTTAGAAAATATGAATTCTTTTACTAAACCCCTTTTTCCTTGGTTAACACATATATGTATATATATATATATTATTTTTTCTCTAATATTTTAAAACTGATAACTTCCTGTAATTGGCATTTAGCTCGCTTCTACCTAAAAGCTTTAATCAAATAAACTTAAATAAAGATTTTTAAATTCTTATATTGAAACCCATTCCTTCTCGCCTAAATACACCTCTTCAAACAGCCTAACATCTTAACTTTAAAAAGTGATTTAACTCATGTATTTGTCTATCTTTATAAAATATGAACTCCTATTCCTCCTCTTCCTAAATATACCATTTCAACACCCTATAAACCGCGACTACCAGCTCTGTTTTTTCCACTTTTTGACCGTTGTTAATCTAAAACCCCTCCACACTCTAACCCAGGGCCTTTGCCATTTGGAAAAAACAATGTCGCTGACATGACGTAGAGTCTCTATTAAAGATCCTATGTTGAAATGTACATCCGACACCTTTGAATTTTGAAAATTTTCTCTAAGTTATATTGGCTCTGTATTCTCAATACGTTGAGCTCTCTGCCTGCATCACTTTTTAATGTTAAAAATTTTTAATATTGATTAGGATCAGTTTCTTGGAATTTACGTTCCTACTTTTCCACTTCGGATTAAAGAAAACAAACAAATATATATATATAGGAATATTCACAGATAGATAGATAGATAGATAGATAGATAGATAGATAGATATCAGCAAAGCTACAAGCAAGTATTTATTTTTCCAGTGAATATCCGTTTCCTACGCTCAAAACAGTGATCTCATGCGGATGCAAGACTTGTTTTATTTGTGGAGGAAAGCTTTTTCCTCAAATATGGAGCACTATTTAACATATTGATACTGTCACATGTTCTAGCTTTCCTCCATATAGACTATAGAATAACATTTCTAACATTTTTCTGTCGTGAATTTGAATATTTTTCCGTCACTAAGATGCTGTCATTCCCATTGAGTTTATGTGTGTCGGGTCAATCATTACGTGTGTGGTAAGATCGTACTTTGACTATTGCTACCAAAATACTATAGCTTCGATTAAGATGGTATTTCCAAGTTTCCACTCATAAGTCTTTCATCTAATTATAGCTGAATTCTACGAGATCAAATCTGTTCTTTACTGAGATTGTGTCTGTGTACCTGTTACTGAGTACACGACCATATATATGTGGTATTGTCATCTATTTCCCAGGTATAAGACCTATATGCATTTTGCATATTTGTAGCTTGTGTATCAAGCATTCTAGTAATTTTGACTACACTTGTCACTCATTTTGTGTAATATAATAATCATTGACCTGCTACATATTAATATTTTGAACGGGCGTCCATAAATAAATGTGCGATCGAAAAACCCAATAGCCAAGGAATCTCGTTCTATGCAAACATCGTGTTGTGTGCGTGTGAAAGATATTCCAATGCATAGACAATCGATTTTCATCCTACATCAGAGCAGATTCGAATCCTTTGAGGCTTGCATTCGTTGGCATCTTATTCGTGACAAAGAGAGATACCCGTAACGTCGATTGTGATGTAATTTTCAGAGAAATGTGTTTTATTTAGCATGTCTCTTGAAATGGTTTCTTGTTAGTCAAATTTGGAATTCATTCTGAAAATTAGTGATGTATAACTAAAAATTATTGCAGATCGATCTTGCTTGTCGAAGATTCTCTATCTCTTAATTCACTGATATTTGATTTATTTGTACGGAGAATAATTGCACTGTATATCATGACGTAGAAATATATATATATATAGATGCAGCATTGTCTTAATTTGTAAACTGGATTTTTTTCGTATTCTTATTTACATAACTTTATGTTTTTCTTTCTATTTGTCACAGACTACAGAATCCTTGGCATACCCCATTGACTATTGATTTATTCGCAATTTGATAGTTTACGGCCATGTCTCAATGGAACACCTGTTCTTGTCAGATTACCTAAGCTAAGCAACATCAACACAGATCAGCACCTAGATGAATGAACGTTTAGGAATAGAAGGTGCTATAATATTGTACATTAAACTATAATATATCCCGGAACCTCCTGTTAATTCATCCTTCGGTATCATTTTTTAGAACAACTTTCGGATGGTTGTCACTCATTGTGCTTTATATTATACTCCTGAGTCGGATATTATCGCTGCATTGTTTACTTTGAAATTTAAAGATTAACTGAGAGAGAAAATATTTGGATGTCGTTAAATGTAAACTGAACCTATTTATCTTGTTTAAATTTTTTTGTTGAATATATCATTAGTGTTTACAGACTCTTTCTTGTCAATAAAACAAGATGGGCTTCTGAATTTGAGGTTGATCTGTAATCCCTATTTTAGGATTTTAAGTTAATATTCTGTTGGATGTTTATCGACAGAACGAATATAACAGACTGGATTACTTTCCAGTTAGTTCGGGATTAATTTCATAGTTAATGGTACACTTTTATCCGCAGGTGAAAGAAATTTTGCCTTGGTATGTTTCAATATTTTCTACAGTTTTAGGTTGGCTCATATGTCATGATGGAACATTATATGATTAGCCTACGTGCAATAGGTATGTAAGGGCTAAATTTACATATTTTATCAGGATCACTTATTAAAAGTCCCCAATATATGTATTGGTTATAATGAGTTCTATAATTTCTCTCATATTCTATTTCTTTGTAAATGAGTATTTCTTAGATTTCAATTTGCATTTATTTGCAAAGAAGACTAATGAGTCGTCTTTTGTCTACTTTGACATCATTAAATTGCGACGACTATTCTGAGATCTTCTAATTGTTCAAAATCTAGTTTAAAAATGTGTTTAATTAATATTTTTCTGTATCTGTTCGTAACCAGCAGATGTTCTAAGCCAACCTCTCAACGCAAGTTTGGAGTAACATGTGGCTTAATTGCTATTGTTTTTATTTTTGCTACAATGATGTATAATTCTATCAGTTATCTGAAATGTGTAAAGGCCTCCTTCTCTATTCATATTCTAACTACACTGGCCATATCTGTATCTTTTCACGTATATCAGTTTGTTTTCTGTGAGGATATAATAAATAGATATAGGACAATTATAGTATTAGTGGATCTGATAAAAAGAATGTGTGTAGCGATGAATGGATTGAAGATTGATCAAAGAAGCGATCCCGTAAATTTAAAAGAGAGTTTTGAAACTGATTATAAACAAAATGAAAATTAATTTCAACCTATTTTCCGACAGTGAAAAAGAAGTCTAATGATTTAAGGAGCGGATATTCTCGCTTGTGAGAAAGAAATGAGATTTCGATGAAAGTATTATTAAGAATTTTGTTCTAGTTGGCGGATATATCGCGATTTCTGTCTATTTGTTTTTGTTTCAGACGTTGTTAACAAAATGGTGTTGTTTACATTTGCTGAAGACGCAAATTTTAATGAATTCATGTTAATTAATATTTGTCAATACAGTTCTACATTTAATAACAATATCATAATAATATATAGTGATAAATTTACAGTGGACACTGATGGGTTCTTAATGTTACTGGTTGAATTCTATGTTCAATATATGAATATTTATGCAATTTTTATTTTCGATTCAGACACACATTTTAGCAAATAAGAAATAAATTACAGTATAACTGGATCCTTAAACTATTTAATATCAATAAGTAAAAGTATTAGGCATTTTGTAAATCTCTAAAAACTTAATATCTAGAGCGTAGTTTTTTTTCAAATATAATTTTTAGACTGAACATATTTAATTAAAAAGACAAATATATATGATATTCTCAGTAACGTGGCTTAAATAAGAAATGAAATGTTTATATTTCTGAATCTTTCATGAGAAAATATTTTCTCACGTTAAAGACTCTGTAATGGTCGAAGGTATACCATTTCACGTGTAAGTAATTATAGAACATGAAATAACAGTGGTAAAATATTCCTAGTGTCTAGTACATGTGACAATAAAAACATAATTTTCTTTAATTATCATATATTCGAATGCTGTTTTATATATATATATATATATATATATGTGTGTGTGTGTGTGTGTGTGTGTGTGTGTGTGTGTGTGTGTGTGTATTATACAGTTACCTTAAATAATAAATATACTGAAGATGGTATACAGATGTATATTAATCAATCAATATAGGGACAAAGTGCTAATATATATATATATATATATATATGTGTGTGTGTGTGTGTGTGTGTGTGTGTGTGTGTTTGTGTGTGTGTATAGGCAGCAAATGTTTTTTTAGACATGTCAAACATTCGATCATACCTACAGATATTATTTCGTGTATTATAAATGAAGATATCAGAAACGACCTATAACGTTGACAGATGTTATTATCATTCATTTCACACAATACCTAGGTACATTCATTTTCTTTCCCAGATCATTTCGGGGCTGTGAATTATCGTAACAAAAAATAATGAAAGTTTTTATATATTGTAATATTATGGTAATGCACGTGTTAAAGCATTAAAACACTGTTCTTTTTCCAAACAATTTAGGTCATTACTACAGTATTCATAGCTGATTCTATTAATTGACGGATTAAGTGTTTTAATTAACGTTAACTCGAAAATCTGTAGTCTGCTTTTGTTGTTTTCTTCGTGTAGGATATTTGAATTATCGATCATTTTTTATATTGAGAGTATAGACAAAATGTTGTTGCAGATCTCTAGAAATAGACGAATTGTCAGACAAATGTAATGTATGTCGTCTAGATAATATGGTTGTTTTAAATCCAACATATTTTTGTTTTTTGTCGTAGATACATTCCCCCAATGGACATTTGATTTCATATATAATGTTGGTTTTACGTAAGACATCAATTGTTGTATGTTTACTAATGTCTGTTTGGTCGTCATGGTTGAAGTTTTGGTTAAACCAAATAATGTTACGTTTATGTTGTTTCTGCTTATTTCTACCGATCTTGTTTTTTAACGGAGCATTCTAAACTACTGATGATTGTATTTATTATAAAGCATTAATGTATTTAGTTTTAGATTTGTCCAAAATTAACCTTTTTGCTAAAGTTCATACCTAAACGAAATTGGATCCATTTGTGCAAGTTGTTGGAGATTCTCTGGAGGTGATTTGATTTCCTGATGATTTATGTGTGGATTGCTGAGTCCTTAGTGTCTTGTTTGTACAGGCCATTGCTCAGGTCGAAGGTAACATCTTAGAAATTTACGACATTAGCGTTAGTCAAGGTACTAATGTTAAAATAATGATCTTTGAAAAAAATATCAAAATCTATTCAGCCTTCATCCGTTTTTTGGTAGATTATTTTTTGAGGATCATCGATAAGTCGTTTTGATTATGTCCACCCTTACATAACGCAAGAATTCTGCTAATTTTCCAGAGCAATAAGACTCATACGCTCTTCTAGAGATGCAAAAATAAGCGTTGTTCTTGGTAAATAACTCGTTCACAAATTATATATATATATATATATATATATATATATATATATATATATATATATATATATATATATTTGGTGGCTCGCCTACAGCCACTTTCCCACCGACGAGATGTGGCCTCCATTGGTCTGTTCTATAAATAATTTTATGGCTTCTGCTCCAACGAACTTAAATCACTGGTGCCTCTACAACAGGTGTTTAATCCTGCAACCAGATTAGCAAATGGGTCCCACCCATTCACAGTTAGATTAACCAAATGCAGACGACAATTCTAGTCCTTCAGCTTCTTCTCTCGCACTTCCCGCCTGTGGAAATCGCTTCCATATTCTTGCTTTCCTGACAGCTAAATCCACCTGGAATTTAAATCCAATAGCAATACTCATTTCTTAAGCACTTGACTCTAGTTCTTTCTTCACCACTCCGTATATCCTTTCCTTTCCCTCCATCTTTGCAACTGTCATCACACCTGTATTTCCATCCTTCTCTTGCTCTTTTCTAACTTGTCAGTTTTTCTCTTCGCTCTCTTCTAATTAATCTTTTTACTCTTATGTAGCCCCCTGCACACCAGTGGCGTTACAGTGAGTGTGTGTGTGTGTGTGTGTTTATTAAGTATATTTATACATCACAATTAAATTTTTAAAATTTAAATAAATTCAAATGCATTTAAATTAAATACTATATTTCAAAATTCCTAGTGAGCATATAAATCGTAGAAAAGTAGAAAATTTCAAATGTTGCAAGAATGTTATATATTTCCTTAGGTCCGTATATTTCTAGAGTTTTTAAATTCTTCCGTTACATTGTTTTATGAAACTGTATATCTATGTTAATATTTATTCCAGCGATCAACATTTTGCATTAGAGTTTGTAAAATGTAATATGATGTTTAATAATAAAAATTACGCGTCCTTTAAATTTAGTTAAACAAGTTTGAATGTGATCCTCTGGTCGAATTTCCCATGTTCGATTTATCAAAAAGAAGACTTCTTAAAATATTAGATCTGGAGGCGTGGAGTGCCAATGTAAATACCACGGGTTGACACTTGTGAATAAAATTTGGTAGACGCCTCCTTCTGTGAGGCTGTCAATGGCTGAGCTAGCGGGAAGTCACAATTAATCGTAACCGATGGTTTGAGCTACCTGGGATGACGTGCTCTCTCTCAGAAACGGTAACGCAGAGCATAATTACAGCTTAAACAACTGGGGTGTGCTCCTTGGATTTTGAACAAACACATATGTGCCTGAGCAACCGTCTGCAATGGGAATAGGTAACTACATATGTAGTCATGTATCCTCGAACGTGAGAATCCAGACTATTTATATATATATATATATATATATATATATATATATATATATATACAAATACAAAGAGAGTGAGTACTGTGCTAAAGTATTAAGACAAGAATAATTTTTTATGAGGCATCAAACTAAAGTTTAAAATCACCCCTGTCCTAACACCTTTGCACCCTAACAGTATGGTGCAAAAGCATTAGGACAGGAGTGGTTTTCCTAAAAACACTGTATATAGTGTCAACATAGTTTAAAGGTTGATTTTTAAACTTCATTTTTATAATAGCTTAAATATTTTCTCCTAAATGCTATGAAATACTTTGAGTAAAAGGAGGAATAATACAGTGATGGGATTAATCTTTGAAAACTTTAAAAACTACCCTTATTTTGTCGTATATATATATATATATATATATATAGAGTATCGAAGCAGCTGATCATTTTCTTAACATATACTTTATAACAGACAATGAATTTCAATAATGTTTAATCATGAGCTGTTCCTACATCGTGTTTTTTCTTTAATTGTAAGTGAAAGTAAAGAAAATGTTGTTTCATAGTCTCTCATAACCCTTCAACCAAACAACTAATTTCTCTACAGAAAATCAATATAGTGTATCCATTTACATGCCCATTCAGAGATTGCATCTCTGGTACTAATAATACACTCACTGCATATATTGTTTTTGCTACAACTACGCTCTCCTGTAGGCTTACCTGTCACCTTTCTGATCAGAGTTCAAGAAAACATTTCTTAGAAAAATATAGCTATGTAGGAAATATTAGAGAGATTTCCGTCGATAATACAATAATACTCACTCATACACGCAATAACATCAACCGTCAGATATTTCAAAGCAACACACATTTAATAAATTCATATTTCAATCTTGTAAAACAAGAACTAGCATAATAAATAATATCCTAATTTTGGAGAATGTTTTTCTTATTGAAATTAAAGCCAAAAAACGGCTTATGATTAAACGTAACAGACATTAATTATCTGTTATATTTGACGGTGGAATAACGTTTTTCATGGGATTTAATCAGAAAATAAATGAAACATAATTTGACATTTGCTAGACGATTGCAGATTTGGAGTTAATATATCTTACTCGACCAACAAATTTTTAATCATTTTTTAAACATTTTTAACATGATTACCTTAAATAATTTCTCATATATGTGATGAATTCTTCTGACTAAACGGAGGAATAATACTGTTATGGGATTAATCTTCGAAAACTTTAAAAACTACCCTTATTATGTCGTTAAGGAAGCCGTAGCTTCTGAGAAGGAACTACTTCACTAGTCTCCATACATGCAACCAGTAAAGAGGGAGAATGAAATTTCACTGAAAACTAAATTTATCCAAAAATAGTGACACTTCAGGAGACAAAAATATTCCGATTTAATCTGAAAAGCAAGTGATATGCGAATTGTATCGTCCTCGGAGACAAAATGACAATATACAGAATAGCATGCTGTCTGCTATTATATACATTCCTATCATTCATTTCTCAGTAAATGGTCTATGAAATATCCCAGTAGACTCATTACATTAGAATAAATATTACTCTGTACATATCAGCTGAAAATGATATAAGTCAACGAATGCTCTGTATTGTCACTTTTATATTTTCTCCCTCGTTCTGCATGTATGAATTCATGGTGGTGCCGATAGGTTGTTGCCCGTTTATAAAGCACCAGACCATATCTGATTCTTGTTTAATTCTTTATATATTTGAAAGCGAGTGCGTCATAATACGTGTACAGTCTCTCTCTCTCTCTCTCTCTCTCTCTCTCTATCTATCTATCTATCTATCTATCTATACATACATATATATATATATATATATATATATATATATATATATATATATATACACAAAAAATTAAGCCTAGATTATATTTATTGCTAAAAGTATCCGAAATCAGAGAGAGAAGGAGAGAGAGAAAGGTAGAGAGAGAGAGAAATCATACATAATTTTAGAAAATGTAAGCGTTATTATCAACATCAAGCAATAAGTCAATGATTTCTGTTTGAACGAAATCTGCAGAAACATTTTTAGTTATTTTCCCGATCTATCAGAGAAAATGAAATTACAATTATTTTCCACAAAATAAAAATTACACAAGCAATTAGTGATTTAAGTTATAGGTATGAATAAATTTTAAAAACAAAAAAATGTTATTGATTAACATTCAAGCACGACAGTGGTTGAATACATTCTTAAATCCGACATTTAGTGAATCTAGGAAGCTTTGAAGATCCACCACTAATTCAGTTCTCAACGACATTTCAAACAGTTTACAAAATTAGATAGAATATCTAGTTTGCTACATTTTGAAAGAAAATCTTCAAGTTAGGTTCACTAGAAGAAAGTTAATTCAAAATATGTGAAGGAAGACTAAATACATAAGTACATCTGTCAGTTTAGTGACTAATTTCTCAAATAATAAATCTTATTATTTTTAACTTATTTCTGTTTAATATTTTCCATGCGTTCTTCATTATTTAAATTTTGATGATATCTTTTATAATCTTTGTCAATCAAACTTCTCTGATCACTTATTATTTTCTCAAAATGGAGTATCAGAATTATTTATAAATAATCATTTTATTATTATTATTTTATTCAATTGCATATAAATTTTATTTTATTTTTAATATTTTTGAATACAGTTTCAGCAGTAAATTTATATCAATTTAATAGGAATGCCTGTAAGAATCGTGGATTACATCGAAAAATGCTCGCATGAAAATTAATATTCTTAAGATTATATCTAGCATGAAAAAGTAAAGAAAAATTTAGTAAATCTAGTTAAGTAAAATATATGATATTCTAGTGAGGAAAAAATAATAAATTTCTCATTTATAATATTGCACCTAAAAATATAATTTGAATACGTTTTAAGTAAAGAATGTTTTATGTCTTACTTCACTGGAATATGTTGTCCTTTACTTTTCCAGGTTTAGTAATTTGTCCAGTTCTTCTACAGCTTTAATATAATCTTAAAAATATTAAGTTTCGTGTGCTTATTTTGTCATATAGTATAATATTAATAGATGAATATAAAGGTTAGTAAAAATAGATGAATCGAGTCCATAAAGCGTTATGAGCGGGAACAAGCGTTAGCATTTTAAGGAGTTTGAAGATTGTATTCAAGAGGTAGCTGAAACTGTGTCATAGATTTTTTTTCAAAATAAACAGAGAATTGCTGGTAAACGTTCAAATAGATTAGGTCAATAATGAACGTGGAGAGTTCTGAAATGTTGAGAAAAGGCGAAACCAAGAGGTGGAGATCAGAAAACCATGCATCAACAGAGAGAACAATCTCAGCCGTCAATTCCACATACCAGTCTCGTCTCCCTCACCTGTATATTAGATTGACATCTAATGATTCCACTGGTAACCCAATTTATGCGCTGCTCACAGAGGGATTAAATTGGGAAAAACTGAACGCTACCATTATCTGGACAGATAAACACATGTCTGGTGTTATTTTTTACATTATATTTTCTTCTTCTTCTTCTTCTTCTTCTTCTACTACTACTTCTTCTTCTTCTTCGTTTTCTTCTTCTTCGTTTTCTTCTTCTTCTTCTTCTTCTTCTGGGGCAGCGTTTCCTCAGTAAGTAAGCGATCATGAACTTCCACTTGACTCTAACTCTTGTCGCTCGCAATCATTTTCCTCTTGGTATCCATCCCATATCCCGATCCGCCATCCATTTGCTCAAGCATATCGAGTATGTCAAGCACTGCATTTCCATGTCTATCTTTCCTTCTATCTGTCATTTGAGTATAAATTTCCGTATACCCTCCAACCACATTACGAGTTTTAGAAATATCATCTGTGACTTCCTGATGTTAATATGAATTTTGTCTAGTTTGTATATTATACAACACCTTAAACATGCTCATGTGCTCAGTCTATATTTTCCACAGCATGCATTTGGAAAAACACTTTTTTGCTGCTTCAAGCCTATTTTTCATCCTTGATAAAATCGTCCAACATCCACCGTGTTGTCTGCTTATCTTACATTGTTGAGATTTTCGCCTGCTAATGATGAATCCCTGAAAGTATTTTATTTCTTTCATAACTGTTAAGTCAATATCTGTTTTCTTCTGTAGCTGCTGAAATCACTTCCTATCCGTACGCAATGGTTTGTTGCCAATACTGATTCTTGAATATCCTAATGACTTTTCCAAATATGTCAATGTTGTTGAGCGTCTCTCTCAAGTCATTGTGGCGTACTTTGTCTGTGTTTTCTATAAAGCACACATAAATGACTTTGTGCATTTGCTTTTTCAGATAGCATTCTGAGCATGAATATCGAATTCTTAATACTTTGCCTTTAACACAGCCACACTGTTCAATTCCTATTTCTGGGCCGGTTCTACCGCTCTGTTCATCAAAATCCGGGTGATGAGTTTTGTTACGTGGTTCATTAAACTGAATTTTTGGTGGTGTTTACATTCATTTGCACCTGGTTTCTCATATAGTATTATGAAAAGTGATCTGCTTATGTCCTCTGGTATATTTGCGGATTATTGATTACGTTTATTATTACTGTGAAACTGTCTACGCCAAAGTCTTTTAAGGACATCAATATCTCTATTGCAATCCAAGCGAGTCCTGCTGCTTTGTTTTCTCATCAATTTAGCCATTGCCAATACCATTTCGGTTTTTAATATTTCTGGGGCATCCGTATTTTTATAATTGTTATCGACCGAATCCTGATGAATAGAGCGAGAATAAGAATCAGACTAGAGATAAGACAAGAACTGTGTGGGTTTGTCAAAGACACTGGAACAAGGAACAAGATGAATGCTCGGCAACATCAAAAATTTGGGAAAGGAATAAGAGAAATTGAGATATTTACTAGCATTAATCCGTCTGATTAACGACATATAACGAATTCAGCAGATATACAAATATAGAAGCGGGCGTAAGACAATGATATGTCTTTTCACTGGAGCCTTTTAACTTGTACAGCGCGAATATTCTGAGGACTCTAGATGTTATGCCAGGGTTCGTCATCGGAGGTCACAATCTGAACAACCTAAGGTACGCTGATGATATCATGATGGTAGCTGAAACGGATCGGAAACTACAAGACTCGTAGCTGAAGTGAGTGAAAAGATAGGAATACAAATATACCACAAGAAAACCGAATACATGGTCATCAGCAAAAAGCGCAGCCTAAAATACTAAATCCAGTTGGGAGATACGAAAATCAAGAAGGTAAAACAAAATAACTAGGAAGTCTTGTAAGTTGGAAAGTGCAAAACAGAGATCCGAAGGCGAATTGGCAAGGCGAATGACGAATTCCAGAAGCTGACTAAGGTATTAATTGAAAAGAAAATTTTACTAGAAACAAAGAAGAGTGCACTGCAATGCTATGTGATTTCAGTTCAGCAATATTGCAGTGAATGCTGAATAATCTCAGCGAAGATAAATGAAAAACTTCACACAACTTAAATGTACTTCTACAAAAGGGAGGTGCAAATATCATGGATCGAGCATGTGAGCAATGATGAGGTCTTAGATTGTTAGAAACGAAACATAAATGAATACCGGACATCGGGAAGAGACAGATAAAGTTCGTGGAATCTGCAATGAGGATGTTGGGCTTGGAGAATGATACACATAGCTCAGATAGAAGGAAAGTGAAACAGGGAAAGCAGCGTGTAGCATACTTAACGTGCCTAAGCAGGTGGATGGCAGAGCAGAGGTGTGTGATATAACAGCCACTGGGAATTGGGAAATGAGGTATGCAATAGGCAGAAAGAAAAATAAAAAGTTGATTACTCTAATTGTCCTGAAAGAGATCTACGATATACTCCTTTCATCAATGAAGTATTTTTATTTTTCTTTAAAACATTCTTTTACTGAGCAAGGTTTTTTCCTCTTTGGTTCTTTAATTTTTTATGCATATGAACATTTTTTGTGCTAAGTCGCTCAACTTTGGCGCATTTTTCATTGAACCATAATTTATTAGCATGGCTTCTGCTCGGATGAGCTTAAGTCACTGAAGCCTCCTCAACAGGTGTTTATTCGTGCAACCAGACTGGCAACTGGGTCCCACCCATTCACAGTCAGGTTAGCCAAATGCAGACGGCAATTCTACTCCTGCAGCTTCCTTAAATTTAAATGCAAAGTCAATACTCATCTACTAACCACTGGCCTCTAGCTCTCTCCCCTTCCCTGTATAAATTTCCCTTTCTCTCCACCTATGTATCTGTCATCGCACCTGCTTTCTCAGCTTTCTATTGTTCCTTTCTAACTAGTTTGTACTCCTCACTCTTTTCTAATTAATCTGTTTACATTTATGTAACCCCTGCACATCAGTGGCGCTCCCGCTTTGATCGGGGTGAAATGATTAAAAAAAATGTCTACATTTGCACCTTATTTACTTGGGTAGTTATTTTTGTATTCCGTTTCATATCTTGGAATCGTTTTCTGTCTCATTTACATCATGTCAAGAATAACATCAGTGATCCTCTAGTTATTCTTCCGATATACTTTTTTCCTTTGGAATTATGTCTTTCGCTGGTGTTACAATAGCTACTCTTAGTGCGTCCGATTTGAGTTTCTGTTTCGATTAGTCGTCGTATTTCGTTTACACACTCGGTGTTTACTTTTCCTACAAGTTTCGGTAATTTACAAATCTACTTTTACTGAAATCTTAGGGCTGTGTTAAGTATCTTTAATTTCCTTAGTTTCATCGTAATTTTGTATGCAAATGTTAAGTGGTTGCTTCTACAGTCAGCACATGAGTAGAATTTGTAGTGGAGGACTGCGTTTCTCAATTCTTGGTTTATAGTAATATAATCAGTTTGGTTGTTAATTTTTATTTCTGGACATCTCCATGTCCATAGTCTTCTTTGGTGCTTCTGGAATCAGTTTTTGGTCATTCGTTTAGCACCATTTGACCCATTTCTCACCTCAGTCATTGCGCTGTCCTAGTTCGAATATGCCGATTTTTTCAAATTCTTTCTCTTTGCTAACTTCTAGAATTTTTCTCTTAAATATCTGACAGAATCCTATAACACATTTCTTTGTGTCTTTATGCATTATAGCAAGGATTCTTTTTTCAATATTTTCTCCTCCTGCTTAATTAACTATGTGTCCGTCACTGACAAGCTTTCCATAGTTAGGCCATCTCCTTTCACATATGCTAAAATGTTCATGTTTAATATCGTCATCTCCAGTTTTAAGTTTTCCGCCAGTTGTTCATCGTTCAAGCCTTCTATGTCCCAAGAGTTATTTCTGTTTGTTGCAAACAGACGCAGGGTCCTGTTACACCTGTTACCCATTTGCTTCTATTCCGGACAAAGTATAAATTCTGAGGAAATGTGTACCTCAATACGCCGTTAATGCCAACAGTCACAGAATGACGGTCCGGTGAAAACTGTAGCTCATGACGTTCCTTACCGGGCGAAGATATAGAGTCGTTAGGCTTAACCAACTTCACGCCGTTCGTTTTTATATTGTAATTGCAAAAGTCCATGAATATATGCAGGAGGAATATTGGTGTGGTTCTCCGGTGCCTTATCCACGGACTTAGATGGAAACACCATAATTAGTTAGGTGGCTGTTGACTCCTACATCTGTATTTTTAACGCGGGGAAATTGGAGAAAACGAGCTAAATAATGTAAATATTAAGTGTTGCATAATTCCTAACCACGACTATTATGACTGAAGATAATGCGGATTTCTCAGAATAGTATTAGGTGCCAGTAGCTTCTATATTATGATGAATTATCTCGAATTTTACCGAAAGTTTGAAAGAATATTATGATTTATTTTCTTAAATTTGCAACTCAGGCGAGCAGTGAGAGAAAACTTTATGCAACCCTCCCTTTTGGAGGATAGAATCGGTCTGCCAGTAAGTGAAATACCCCAATAGATATGGGGGGATGAGAAGATAAGTCATATTAGACACAAAACTTCTTCTTCTTCTATGTGCCCTGTCCCTTCAGGACGTAGGCGATCATGGATCTCCACGTCTCCCTATCCCTTTTGGCTCTTAGTATGTTTGTTCCTGTTGCTCCTGACAACCTCCGTTCCGTCATCCACCTGATCAGACCCTGCAAATATGTTATCCGCTGCCTTCCTCTGTCTCTCCTTCCTTCTATCTGTCCAGGCTCTCCTTCCTCATTGCATGTCCCAGGAACTTTAGTTGTCTCTTCCTGATGCTCAGCATCAATTTCCTTTTTGTTGCCATTCTTTCTAACACTTCGTCGTTGCTTGTATGCTCAGTCCACGATATCCGTAGCATCCTTCTGTAGAACCACATAAAAAAATTGGAAAAAGAAAAAATACTTCTAATTGATGTCATGGGCGAAAATTAAATCTCTATATGGATAGTAAAAACATTCCTATAGAAGAAGCAAATACACTTCGATTTACGATATTTTCAGTAAACATAATTTTAACTGACAACTTACATTAAATAATGAGATAATTAAAAACAAAAGGAAAATATATTAAAATCATATTTCCAAATTCGCATCTCAGGGGACTTAAAATGGGTGTGTGACAAAATATTTTGTAACTTTTCATTTAGCAGGATAAAATTGTTATTTTTTTATGTCAGTGTGAATGCATGTCTACAATAAATCTTAGCTATTATGTTTCAAATAATGTGTTTGTTGCAAAAATCAAAATAAACTAAAAATAATTTTACAAAACAATGACTAATTTTATGTTTGAACGATTATTTCATTCCTTTTGTTACTTTTATAAATGCTGGAAATTTGAAAACTCACATGCATTCCGTATTTTGAAAATAATTAAACATTCGTGCTAACATGAATTTTAATTAATTTTCAGTGTATTTTATAAGCGAGAATAACAAAAGATTTAGCAGTATATTATCCATGCAAACTTCCCAAAACATAAAAAATCAATATGCGATCTTGCATTCATTTAGTTAAGGGAATTAATGAATCGTAAATTAATTATGGACACTTGGCATAAAGTTTTACACTTATCTGAAAATAGGTATATAGACAAAAATAAAACAAGAAAGAAAGAGCAGTAGCTTTCATGTCTGCAACACTACCCGGAAACACCATCTTATTAAATGCAACAGAAATGTGTCTATATTTCTGATATGAGGGAGTATTTGCAGTATTTACATTATTCGGACTATTGCCCTCATCTTTGTAGCCATTTGTTTAATACGTTTAGTAAAAAAATATTCTAGTTGTCTATATTTCTGAGATGACGTAGTATTTAAAGTATTTACATTATTCAGACTATTGTCCTCATCTTTGTTGGCATTTGTACGAAGTTTCAACCGTTGTAGGCGCCGGCCTTCTTCAGGTGCTAGGAATTTCGAACTGGACACTTTATAACAGTTACTAGGGTAAAAGTCATAGCACATGAAGCTGGCCGGAGCATAAAACAGCTGCAACAAAGATGAAGACAATAGTCCGAATAATGTAAAACCGTAAATATTACCTCATCTCAGAAATATAGAAAATAAGTTAATATTGTGTTAAAATTGATTTTTCAGACTAAAAAACTTCGAACGAATGGCCCAGTGGATGTAGACATAGGTTAGTTCCTCAATTAACCTTTACATTTGTGATTTCAATAACAGGTTACTGCATTAGTGAACAAGTAATTAGCAGTGTTAAGGAGAGATAACTCTTGACATCCAATCGAGGCTTTACGCAAGGGACGAGGATAATATACACCAGGGATTGTAATAAAGAGTCTGGTTTAAAATTCCAATCTCCTGAAAAAGTCCGGAGCGTAAAAAGGCCGTAACCTCATACAAATGCCAACAAAGGTGAGGACAATAGTCCGAATAATGTAAATAATGCAAAAGACATATTTAAATTATTAATGTCGAACTTCATTCTGATTATTTAAATTAAACACACCCATATTATCTATTTTTCTCTCTTTTTGCCTCCATATTAACTTTTTAATAAGCAAAATTGTTTCCTGCATTCAAATATAAATAATTTCCATCAAAGTAAGTTAAAAATTGCTGAAGAGAAGAAATAAGATTAAATCTCGAAACATGGAAATTTCCGTGTTGCAATATAATTTAAGTTAATAAAAAAATAATTGAATTTTAATTATATTAGTGTCAATAATCTAGGTTGCATTCAGTACATTAAAATAAATGCCGTCAAAATCTGTTTTCTATATTTGCTGGTTTTCTTCTCATATATATATATATATATATATATATATATATATATATATATGGAAACTGTCAGTTAAATATATAAAATTTAGCTCACAGGAATATCAAGGATCTTCAATTCAAATACTTTAAACCAGCAGCTTGAAAATGCATCTTTTTAGTGTGTTGCGCATGAAACACCGACACGTATTTCCGACGTCGGATAATATGTAAACATATATATATATATATATACGTATAGTCATCTGCAGACAGAACTGTTTCGCAGCTCATTAGTACAGTAAGTCTCCGATTTCTTTTAAACCAGGATTGAAACCCGACCGAATTAAAGTCAGTCGGTGATTCTACTTCCTGGCTATGGGCGCTCAGTAGAAGAAGACAGACATTTTAGCGTATACATTATCATTATACACGCCCAATAACCAGAGTGATCTAATTCATTACGGAATGAGCGATGCGTACATGCCAGAGTAGCTACTGTTTTTCAATGTCAACCATTCTTACAGAGTGCTCAATCAGGGTGGGAGAGCGTAAATAGACATGCGCAGACAGATCTGTTTCGCGGTATCACAGCTCATCAGTACGGTAAACTCCGATTGTTTTTAACCCAGGATTGAAACACGACCGAATTGGCGTCAGTCAGTGATTCTACCTCTGGGCTATGAGCACTCGGTAGAAGAAGGCAGATTTTTAGGGTGTACATTATCATTATACACGCCTAATAGCCAGAGTGCTCTAAGTCATTACGAAATGAGAGATGCGTACATGCCAGAGTAGCTAGTGTTTTTCAAAGTGTACCATTCTTCCAGAGTGCTCAGTCAGGGTGGGAGAGCGTAAATAGTCACCCGCAGATATATATATATATATATATTGTGGTGATACCGAGCAAAGCGAGGGACCTAACGTTTGCCCTCAGAGATCCAGAAAGCAAATGACCAAACTGGTCTTTGCGCACCTGGCTCTATACAGATGGTCCAGTAGAAAACCCAAAATTAATAAATATCACATTCCTTTTTGCGAGCCTAAGCGAATTTTATTCATCATCCAATGAGAAGCCCAGAATTAAATACGGTTGTAAATTTCCCAATGACTCGTTGGGACCCACAAAGACGAAATAAAAAGCCGACACAGAAAAGCATCGCCAGTTGAGAAAGTGCGAGCGCTAATTAGCACGTCTCTTGACCTCATCAAGCGTTCTCGATGTTAGCTTCGCCTTTCCCTCTCACCTTCTTCACTGTCCACTGAGATATTTACCCAACCAACTGACGGAAACATCAAAGACATTCCAAACTGACAAACGCTCACACATACTTACGCACAAACTCTCTTTTCAGCACCTACTGCTATAAACATTTTAACGTCTTTTGGACCCATCCTCAAGACATCCTTTTTATTTGCAAAAAAAAAACCGTAATTCATATATATGTATATATAAAATGTTGTTTATATAGTCAATTTGATTTTCTTGTTTCATACCCCTTTTTATAACTTATAGTGGGCTATCTACTAACGAGGCCAAATTAATTTAATTTGTTTTGACATACAATTACATTTCACTAGAACGGATAACCCACTATAATATATATATATATATATACAAGCCCGTTTCGCTGTACCACGGCTCATCAGTGTGGCTAGACATATCCACTTGCTTCTGGCCGGGATCGGAACTCGACCGATCTATTTGGTGTCAGTCGGAGTCTCTACTCCCTAACCCACGGCGCATGGCATCAGAGAAGGGAAATTTTAACGTCTTGTATATAAGCAGTGTATACAGACGCCAGACACCGTGAGAACTCAATTCATTTCAGAAGAGTCACGCATTATATATATATATATATATATATATATATATATAGCTCTTTTTATACTGCATTGAAGCAGCGGTGCAACGTCGAGTTATATCATTAGAATTGCAATATCAAAACATCAATTCATTCTCTTTACTATACGTCATGAAAATTTACAACCGGTTCGTTCCAAGTACATGCTAATTCACATTGACTTAGTATTTTATATGCTTGCAGTATTTATGTCATCGAATATTGAAATATATGTACGTGTATGTATGAGTTTAATTTCACCGAAATATTCGTTATCTGCATTTCCCAAAATATTTTAATTTATATTTGTTTAATATTATTATTTTTGATAATAACGTGTAATTCAGTAGAAGGTTTGTTTGTTTTATTATATACGTAGATATATATTTAAGCAGTTTATTGCAATTTTCCTGTTGCCTTAATACTTTTCAGAAATCGATTGGAAAATATCTATTTTCCGGCAGAAATCGAACCTGCAAACTCCCATATCCGAGATATGCCGTCTTTAGATCAGACGTGTATTTACTAATCGACCCCGGTATGATTTCTTGAAAAACGAAATTCAATTTCACCATTATATAGGTATTCTCTTGATTATGTCAAATACTTTGCCATGAAGCCTTTTTTACGGCAGGGTTACATGGGTATAAGTATAATTACTGACAGTTTCTGTAATGATATTATTTAACACACACACACAAACACACACACACACACACACACACACACACACACACACACACACAAAAGGAAGTTTTTCGTAAAGTGTTTGATATGGCGGTGTATATTGAGCGCTGATAATTTTAGAGTAACATGTTTGTAACTAATCAGGTAAATTATACCTGATTAATTAATGCGACAAACTGTTTAGCTAAAAGTACATATATATATGTATATATATATATAGCTATATCTATATCTATATATATATAAATTAATACCTACATATATATATATATATATATATATATATATATATATAAATGTATAAGTACACATATATATATATATATATTATAATTATAGATCTACAATCTACGATCTACATATCATAATTTACTACAAAAGTGTAAGTTTTGTTTCAACATTAAAAAACAATGTTTCATGACGTAGTTAATCATGATGGTAAAAAAACGTTAGGTTTGAAGAACAACATTCAAAAATCTAACTTCCTCTTTATTTTTGGAAAATTGTACGAGGTAAAGAGGATAAAATAGAAGGAAAAACAAAAAAGGAAATCGAAAAAAAAGGAGGTAAAACAAAAACGATAGAGAGATACACTGGAATTTAAGAGCGTAGGAAGACAGGAGCAAAAGAAAGAGCTAAGAGGAAAGAACCGACGATAAATGTTAGGAGAGAGATAGACCCAAAATTTGGTAGAGAATGAAATATAGAAAAATATACAAGATTCACGAGACGTCTGGGATAAACAAAATAGAAGAAGTCAGGTGAGAAATTGCTTAGTCTGAAGAAATTATGGGAGATTGCCATGACAACAGAAGATGTAAAAGAAATAGAAACAATTAGCCGGAAGTGGGTTGCATTTAGTTTGTTACACAGTATACACTTAAGCCTTTGATATTTTCTTTTATTAAACATGAAATTATTTAGAATAAAACGGATCTGGGAATATTTAGAAGATCTGGGGATATCTAACAGATCTAGAGATATATAGAAGAACCACACGAAAACATAAACTCATTAGAGTTAATATGATAAATTGTGGAATTATATTTTAAGAATTAAATATTAATTTATATACCAATGTGGAAGTAAAAATATACCAGAAAAGATATCATACAGTTAGAAGAAAATGTCTTTGTACTATTGTTAATATGATAAAGCTTCATCGACTTTAGGGACTGAAATTTAAATTTAGTAATTTTACCAAGATTGTAAGGTTAGGTCTTTAATATGTTTGCAATTTGCTGTGATTTCATGCCTGTGGTTTAGTAATATGTCACTTTTCATGGATTTATGTTTTCCATTTTTTCATGTACACAAAAAAACTTTACCGATCTATATGTTCCAGCCTGCTTGAGGATTTTCTAACTTTATGTGTCTTATTTTCGTTTTTTATCTTCCACAAATATTTAGAAAGTGATGTCATATTTTGTTTGTCCGTGTTGTTGAAGAATGAGATGTGATTGTAAAAGCGTTCTTTATAAATATTCATAGTATGATATAAATTTTAGCATCTTTAGTATTATCCATGGATAAAATCGAACACATATATACATAGATTGATATCATATTACTTTCGTTATATATTTACAATTCTATGAAAATGACTGCTGTACGTATGAGCTATACGCGCTGATGTCTTACATAAATTCATTCACAGTTTCCTGCGATGCATCTTGCAGTAAACGTTAAAAATATACACAATCAGCATATGCGTGTCTTACATACTTTTCATTTGGCACATTCCAAATCACTTCCCCAGGAGGCTTCCAATCAGCAACTTCACCTTGCAAATTGAATTGAATAACAAGACACGGTATGACTAGGAAGAGAACCAGACACGAGAAGTAACCAGTTTTACTCTTTTGCCGTTCGATAATGTACCCTTGTCACATAACTAGAACATAAAAAGAAATGATTTCTTAATCAAATAGGTGATTGTGTCGTGACAATAAACGAAATTTAAAAAGAGAGGTTCTCTTATTTGAGGTTGGGATTTGTTTTTCATAGAAAATCTGCTTTTTATGTTGCTCACACATATATAATGATTTTGTTTGCGTAGCTTTTTATTACACTAAATATAATTCATTACTTCTGTGACTTATTTAAACAGGAACATGTCTTTACCGTGTGAAAGGGATATTTGTTTATTGTTTTTTAAATAAATGGACTTTTATTTATGATTGAATCTTATTTCGCTGAGAGTGTTTTATTCCCCAGTAAGCATCAAAACTATGATAAAATAAAACGGAGAAGTAGAAACATAATCAATTGCTGATAAAATGTGTCAGAAATTTGCAATTTAATCAAAACAACTGAAGTTGTACTTTTTCCTGGCAAATGTAAATATATTAAAAAATGATATTATGAGTTCATTCTTTAGCAACGAGAACTAAGAATTAACTAATTCCACACGTTATTCAATTGTATGCTAAAGTCAGACAAAAGCATTCCTTTCGGTTTTACCGTCACAACACGTAGAAAACCAGTTTAATTTCGATCCTCGAAGATACGCAATTTTGAATATGAGTGAGCCCTTGGGAATATAAAGTTCTGCGATCTTCAGTATGTGTGTGGGATCTTGGATAATTATTTGGAATAGTTAATATTATATCTGAGATAAAATTTTTCTTGGGTTCGTTATCTTCATTTACACAAAAATAACCTTAGGGAAGTTATAAATCTACCATCTTTCTTCTTGGGATCATTTAGACAGTTAAGCGCCATACGTCTGTCATACCTCGAAAAACACATAACAGATTAGGCTAAAGATATTTCCGCAGTAGTTGCCATTATTTTTTTCGGAAGTTTGATTACCAACGAAAGCTATAGAACGAAATGTCTCCTGTTATTTAACCCATATCTGGAGGAAACTGACGGATAATTACCTTTCCCATATGTATTCGTTCGAAAGTGAATGCAACGAATTCAACTGGGATTCGAACTCGACTCTCAGATTTCTTGTTTCGAGCTCATATCCACTGCAACACAACCCAACACACGTAGGTTAATTACTAATTATTTAATACCACACAATTTTATTTAAAAATGTTCGAACAATCTAAAATTTTTTTTTTTTTTTTTATAAGCGTTTCACCCCGAGCAAGGCATGTCACTGCCACTACTGTGCAGGGGGCTACGTAGAGAGGAGAAAGGCTGGTTAAATATAGGACATAACAGAGGGTGGGTGATAGGCGGGTGAGGATACCGAGAATGAGGGTTGGGTAGATGAGAGTGTTGTGAGAATAGTTGGGAGTTAGTGTGATAGGAGGTGTCTATTGACCCTACATTTAAACACCTGTTGATTGTAACTGTCGGGAAAGCAGACTTGTGGAAGGGAGTTCCACAGGCGGGAAGCGCGAGAAAAGAAGCTGTTGGAGTAGAATTTACGGTTACATCTTATTTGTTTAACTGTAAAAGGGTGGGACCTAGTTGCTAATCTAGTATCTCGTGTAAATTCGTGCTTGGGCGGCACCAGTGATCTAAGCTCATCGGAGCAGAAGCCATGAAAGTACTTGAAGAAGAGGCACAGGGAAGCTACATCACGCCGGTGTGAGAGCGGCTGCAGCCGGTCTGCCAAGTTAGTATCAACCACGTTACAGATCCTCCTTTGTATTTTGTCAAGAAGCCCAAGGAGAGCAGCAGGGGCACCCGACCAGATATGGCAGCAATATTCAATACACGGGCGGATGGTAGATTTGTATATGTGCAGAATAGTTTCAGGTGGGAAAAATTTCCGGGCCCTGCACAGAGAGCCGACTTTCATAGCAGCAGATTTGGCAATGGATTCAATATAGTCATTCCATTTGAGGTCCGCCGAGAGTGTAAGGCCAAGGAGGCGTAGTATTTTACTCTCTGGGAGGCTAGCCTGTCCCATGCTAATGGGAGGTAGATGCGATTGTCTATGGTGGTTAGTTGATAACAGCTTTGTTTTGGAGGCATTGAAATTTACCAACCATTTCCTACCCCAGGTCACTATGGATTGGAGGTCCCTTTCCAGTGCGGCAGCGAGGTTCACTTTGTCGTCCAGACCTGGTTTCTGATCGATGCGGGAGTAGATTGTTGTGTCGTCGGCATACATGCCAACTTGGGATCTAATGGTGTCGGGGAGATCATTAATGTAGATCAGAAATAGCGTGGGACCTAGGATAGAACCTTGAGGGACGCCCGCGTTCGTCTGGTAGTTTTGGGAGGCATGCCCATTTAATACCACCTTTAATGTGCGGTTAGAGAGGAAGGACTGGATGAGGTCAGACAGATGTCCAGTTATCCCATAGCTCCGCAGTTTGCACAAGAGGCCAGCATGCCAGACCCTGTCGAATGCTTTGGAGATATCCAAGGCAACGGTTCGGGCTTCACCATTCTTGTCGAGTGCCTGGTATATGTACTCGGTAATGGTCGTTAGCATATCAGCAGTAGACCTGGTGAAGCGAAACCCATACTGTTTGTCAGAGAGAAGCCCGTTGGTCATAAGGTGCTGAATCACCTCGGCGTTGATAATGGCTTCGAAAACTTTGCCAAAGATTGGAAGGAGACTAATAGGACGGTAATTGGCGGGGTCTGAGGGTTCGCCAGAATTCTTAAATATAGGTACTACGCAGGAGGACTTCCAACAGGCAGGAAAGCAGGAAGCAGATAGGCAGAGGTTATAGAGTTTAGAGAGGACAGAGGAGAGTTCTGGGGCACATTTCTTCAGTACTATGACTGGGATTCCGTCACCGCCGCTCGCTTTGTGTGGGTCAAGTTGCGCAATTATCTTGGCGACCAGCGAGGGCGAGATGAGGACGTTATTTAGTTGAGCCTTAGTTCTGGGTGGGAAGTCTGGTGTAGGTATTCCTAACGAGTCCAGTGTCGAATTGGTTGAGAACTTACGGGCAAAGCACTCAGCCTTGTCGGCTGGGGAGGTGAGAACTTCAAATTCATTGATTAGTGGGGGTATTGAAGTCTTGTTCCTGCTGAGCACGCTTTTGCAGAGACGCCAGTAATCTTTGGACCCAAACTTAGAGGATGCTATGCGTTGCCTAATTCTGGTAGCAAACGCCCTCTTGGCTTCGTTCAGTACTTTTTTACACTTGTTCCGTGCTGAGGTGAAAAGGCGCCTGTTTTGGTTCGACGAGCAGCTTCGATAGAGCCGGAAGAAATGGTTCCGGTGGGCAATAGCGGCCGAGCAAGCGGGTGAGAACCAGGGGGACGAATTAGGTTTTAGTTGGAATTTTCTGGCAGGGATAAAAGCATCGATGCCAGCCTTAACCCAAGAGGAGACTTCGGAGGCACAGTCTTCGACAGGAAGATCAAAGACGTTGTTCCAGGGGACGTCGCAGAGGAAGTCCCTGAACGAGTCCCAGTCGGCTCTTTGGTAGCAGTATGATATTCTGCTGGTCTGGTTTTCTTGGGAAGAGTTAGTGCGGATTGATATGTTTACGGAGACTACGGCGTGGTCAGAATTTCCAAGGGGGCAGAGTTGCCTGGTAGTGCAGGAGTCTGGGATGGAAGTAAAACAAAGGTCGAGTAAAGAGTCCCTTCCGTTAGGGTTTTTAGAGAAACGCGTGGGGAAGTCCATCACTTGCGTTAGAGCTTGGGCTATTGAAAAGTGCATGGTGCGGATCCCAGCAAGGTCGGTGGCTGAGTTTTCAAGCCACTTGGTGTGGTGGGCGTTAAAATCGCCAAACACAAATATTTGGGCAGATGGGTGAGAAGAAATGGCCCTGTCGATGTTATTAGAGATGCAATCAAGTAACGTACAGTCAGAGGAGGAGGGGGAGCGGTAGAGCAAGAAGAGATAGCTAACCGAGCTTAGAAGTGAGAGACGGAAGCACATGAAGGAATGATCAAGGGATTCAAGAGATGTGACCCTGGCTAGGGGGAGTTGTTCGCTGACATATACACCAAGCCCATGCATATGGACATTGGAGTCCTTCCTGAAGAGAGGAAGGTAACCAGGAACGAACAGCTCTGAAGAGGGGATAGAAGGGTCAAGGTTAGTCTCACATATAGCTAAGATATCGGGTGAGTTAGTTAGAAGGAAAGACTCTACACTATTAAAGTTACTGCGAATACCTCGTATATTTGTGAAGGTAACGCAGATAGGTTTGGGCGATTTACGACTAGCTGGTTTAGGCTTGCTATTTTGTTTGTTAAATTTCATGTTGGTTGTAGTTGTGGATAGAGAGGTCTAGAGTCTTGTCAGATGGTCGTTAATTGCAGCAGGTGAAGGATGGAGGATGGCGCCGCCTGCAGCATAAGATTTAAATAATCAAATTTTTGACAATTATTAGATAATGAAATATCATGTTTATCATTTCACCACAACAAATCAGGAGCTTCCTTAATGCGCAAAGGGAGAACAAAATACTGTGAGTTTTGAAAAAAATATAACTTACGAACAGAAATTGAAAAGAGACAAAAACGGCCAGTGTTCTTTCTTTTAAACTTTTTGGAACTGTAACTCTTTGGAAATCAACTTAAATGGTCGGAAAAACTAGACGCTAGTTTAACAAGGTACATGACCGATATTTCCAAGATTTTATGTCAAAATGTTTTATCTGTGATCAAATAATCTCTTAAGATTATCTATCATTATATTTTAGGCTTAGATATAATCGCTTACAAATTAATTCTCGTTAACCAGTAACTGTAATACATGTATTTTCTAAAGTATTTGCACAAATATTTATACAGAGAATTACAGTTCAGAAACCAAAATAGTTAAAAATATAAATCAAGTTGCGAATTGTGTTTATTCGCTGTGTTTATATTTTTGTAAATAATTAATTTGGAAAACACTTCCTATCGCGGAGGAAAGTTAATTCTATGAAAGACAAACGACAGACATGAGACTATTGTTAAGTTTTATTTTTGTAGTTTCTTGATACAAAGTTCTGACTAATTAATTCAACATTGTAATTAAACAGGTGGTAGACAGAAAAATATCAAATAAAATAAACATTATACTTAGCAACAAATTCCCCGAGGAACTTATAAGTCAAATCTTCAAATAACTGAAACATCGACCGATGTAAATGGTAGACTAGCGGTAAATTTCATTATTTATATTAGATTGCTGCTTCTGTTCTTTAATTTTAATTCTATACTAAAATATTTATATTTATATATTTTTTCTTTAAACGTATATTAATTTTGATATATTTTCATTTAATAATTTCATTATTTTTATTTGTTCAATTAAATAATTTTATGTTTTAAATATTGGGGACGGTTTAATAAGATTTTAATAAACAATATTGTGACGTCATCTTGATTTGTTTCTTTATTGTTAATTAAAACTCATATCACTGAAATTTCTGATAACATGATTTTATTCGGTGAGCATATTATTATTGCATGCTTGCAATTTATATCATCACCTGGTCACAAACTTCATCTTTTTAATCATTTAAGCACCTGCAACACTGTAAGTCTGTAGATTTCAACTAACTGAATATGTTTTCTTAAATTGCGTCTTGTGTCTGTGCTTACTTATTTATAACCAATGCAAGGAAACATGCGTGTTTTATAAGTTAAGACATGAAATCTGGATGCTAAATAATTAAGAAACTAAAAAAGATGACATTTAGCAGGAATTAGAAAAGAAGAGTTATCATGACTACAGTAAATACAGAATTTTATTGAATCTAAATATAAAGGTTAACTGAAAAGCATACATTACTCAAACAGAAAGTGACAAAAAACCGTTAACATATATCTGAGTATAAATCTAGCCATCTCAGTTGTATAACAATAAGATATCGTTGCCAGTTTAATAATACACTCATAATTATACTCTACAGAATAAAAATGAATTGTGGTGCAGTGGATATCGACTCAGAACGACAAATCGGGGAGCCGAGTTTGAATTCAATTTGAATTCATTTCATTCACTTACGGGCAAATGCCCTTGGGAAAGGTATTAATCTATCTCTTCCCTATAGTTATGGTTTAAATAATAGGACAGATTGGGTTCTGTATCCTTGAATGGCAACCAGTCTACAGCAGAAAATAATGGCAACCTACTGCTGGATAATCTTCTGCCCAGTCAGTCTTGTCTTTTTAAGACATGATTGCCCAAAGCGTGTATCACGTATGGCACTTAACTGACTGATTATACAGAAGTGCTCATATCGATCACTTGGCATGCAAAATTTTATCTACCAACATTTAATGGAAGAAAATCTATTGCTGCCAGAACTCCACTATAATGAGGTCTTCTTACAAGTAGTTGGCCATTCTGAACCTGTTTAAACCATTATCTAAAAGAAATTCTTCTTATTTCATACAAGAACGTACGAACACAACTTAGATTAATTATATATAACCCTATCCATAAATCATATGAAACGCTATGAAGATTCAAATCATGAAACTCTATGAAGATTCAGTGTTAGGTGGTGGCTAATGATTTTCATCAATGTTGGAAATGATGTGAAGCAACATTATGGATGACTTGAACTGTTCTCAGCACACAGGTTCAGGTATTTTATAGAAAGTGCATATCCACTTGAAAATAAATATCTTAATACCGTATTTACATTATTTATATTGTTCGGACTTATCTTTGTTGCCATTTGTACGATATTTCGGTCGTTGTATGCTTCGGTCTTCCTCAGGTGCTAGGGATTTAGCCAAATGCTAAAAATCTCAATATTAAACATTCCCTCAAGAGAAATATGGAGAATTCATCAACAGAGCAGCCAGTATTAAATGTAATGAAATTTACAAATTCTTCTTAATTTTTTTTAAACAACTTAGGTTTCTGAAATTGACTCACTAATAATATTTTTGAAATATCACAGAAGATTTATTCGTGACTTTTTCTTCGTAGCATCAGTTGCAAGCAACATCTTTAATATGTCATTAGTTACTCACCGAGGTATGTGTGCTGTCCATTTCATTTATTGCAGCTGTTGAAATCCCTCAATTATTCCGGTTATTTTGTATGTGTTCTTATTTGTGATTATCTAGCACTTGTTCACGAAATTCAATTTTTTGTGCTAAATACTAGTCTTTCTTTGTTAGAAGCTGTTCTTAACAACGTGAATGTGGTTTTATGGATTTCAAAATAGGCACACATGTTCACTCCAAGATTTATTTATATTTTATTTGTGTGTGTGTTCTTTTTGTGTCATATATATTTTAGTTCCTTTTTATGTGTGTAACATTCTTCTAATCTGTATAAAGTAAATAACTGGATTATACGCAAACAATAGTTGAAAGAAACCTGCAGATTGAATCATGGTGGATTAATGTAATTGATTTGTCTATAGAAAATAGATTACACTTCAGAGACATATAATCAGTAGCACTTATTCCGGATAAACATTCTCAGGCATTATTTTCAATATTTATAATAAAGCAAATATTCAGCGAAATATAAACATATAGCGCCCTACGCATGCGCGTAATATCCGCATGCCTACAAATCCCGATCAAAATGTAAACATGAATAATTTGATTGTTTTCGTATTATCGCTAACTTCTGTTTGAAGATAAGGAAAAACGATGATCAAATGTTTATTTCAATGTAAACTGAAGCTACAATATTCATTAAAGTACGAGAGACATGCGTATAGCAGCATGGAGGAAAATAAATATTGATATATATCTAGGAGATGTCCAATAAGTAAATAAAGGTAGCTTTTAATGGTTGTTGAATAATATACATATAATATACAAAATTTATATTCATAATATTATTTTAAACAAACAAAATACATCTAAATTAGAAGCAGTGAAATAATGAATATGTACAAAGTCTGTAGTTTGTGTCAAAGTATTTACATATTCTTTTGCGAAATATCTATAAACTAAATTGCTATTAAATGTATAATTTATAATCCCCATCTGCTTTTTTTTTACTTTAACTAATGTTCATATTTTGCTATTTGTAATAGAAATGTCATTTCGGATAAAACAAAGTTTGCAAATGATTTCCGAATTCAATGTATGCATTAAGGAAAATACAAAATAGTATGAATTTTAAAGATACAAATCTGAACGAATGTTTTTAAGACGTGAGCAGAAAACTGGATATAGTATTAAAGATAAGAAAGTTTTAAACAATATCTACATACTTTTTTTCGTAACAAGAATGTGTGAAAAAATCGAGGATAATAAAAATCAAAACATTAAACAGAATCTTTAGATCTGGTTTCGCTTTTGAATGTCGTTGGTGAGAATGAAACCGATTACCACTGAGAAAATTACTAAAGTGTTGAATAACAAAGATGTATATTGGAAATGACAGATACATAATGGTTTTTAGAAAATTGACAAAAAACATGCCTAATTGGAAGTGAACGCATTCAGAAAAATATGTTATCTGTAGAAAACGTCGTTGAATCAGCCATTGCTGTAGTAGCATTAAATAGCATATATATATATATATATATAGAGAGAGAGAGAGGGAGAAAGAGAGTGAGTGAGAGAGAGTGAGAGAGACAGAGATAGATATAGTTATATATATAGGGAAGATAGAGAGACAAAATAAATATATGTATATATATATATATATATATATATATATAGTTCACATAAAATTACATATACACGCATACATATATATTTATATACATACATATATGTACCACGAATATATAATTGTGATATATTCATTGCGTAATTATTTATATAATATCTGTTTTGCTTAGAAATAATATATCTCTATTTACATTTATATACATACACAAACACACACACACACACACACACACATATATATATATATATATATATATACTTCATCAATATTCAGTATACGAAACATTTAATACAGTAGTTAATATAATATACATTTCTAATTACTATCTGTGCAAAGGGGATGATTTGCCTCACGTTTTCTACTCAGAAAACCTGAATATGCTACATTCAATGTCATAGTTAATAATCTTAATTTATAGCAAATACTCTGAGGAAGGGTTGAATATGTGAAGGGACCCAGAAAATAGCTTTACAAAATATTTACATCGTCTGCCTTTTGACTATACCAAGATCACGTCGCTTATTCTGATGAATTTTATCTGTTATTCTGTCAATGTTTGATCTCTCTCTCTCTCTCTCTCTATTTTTGTTTCCTTTAGGTACCAATGATATCTCGATTGGGATATTCTATTTCTGTATTTGCTATTATTAAATGAAGAGGTATGCTGGTAAATACTCTGCTTTAGTGTGTTTTTAGTAGTCCCTATATAGACTTTTTATATTGTTTGGGTTGTCCTTCGTCGATATTTCGCATTGATAGATTATCGATTCCGTCAAAGACCTATTTTCTAGCGGGCAGTTTATGGGGCTTTTTTCTTGTCTAAATTGTTATTTTCTGTTGTCTGGTTATTTTTACTGGTTTTGTTAAATTTTTTAAAAATATTATTATTGTGGTTTTTATAATATTTTCTAAATACAGCTGTAACTTGATTTTATAGTGTTTTTATTAAAGATTCTACTTAGTGGATTTTTCTCCAAGAAGTGTTTCCTAATTAATTCCAGGAATTCTCATCCCAACATACCATTAGTCATCTGGTTATAAGGGGGTGTGTACCAGATGATTTTCCTATTCCTATTTTCTCTTTGAGTGTTACATTTTGTGTTTATATATTTAATATTTGGGTTTATGTATCCACTATTTTTCAATGCAATATTATAAAACTGGCTATGTTTATTGAACAACTCCTCATTAGCTGAGTTTCTACTAATTGTGTATTCTATTGATGAGGGTATATATTGATGATAGAAGAAGGGTGGTTAGATTTTGGGTGGATGTATAAAGGGTTTATGTTTGTTTTTTTGTATGGTTGGTGTATATTTTTCTCTAGATCCAAAGTTACATCAAGCAATCTACTTTTTTATCGTAGCTTTAACTGTTACTTTTAAATTGAGATTTTTATACTCCTTGTGTATCACTTTTCTAACCCTGTCTATTTTGAAGTTTGTGGTATTTCTTATTACTATAAGTCCGTCATCTCTATAAAGTCTAATGTCTTTAGTGTTTATTTCCTTATAGGCTGTGAGATTATATAATATTAATAATCCTATATATATATATATATATATATATATATATATATATATATACTACGAATATATATTTGTGATATAATCATTACATATTTACTTATATAAAATTTTAGTATAGAAATAATGTATATTTCTCTCTATATATATATGTCGCATTCTTTTTTCTCTCTCTCAAACTCTCTCTTAATATACGTACAACTCAAACAAACACAAACACAAGCACACACACAGACAGACAGACAGACACACACACACACACACACACATATATATATATATACATATATGTTATATATTTCATCAATATTTAACATATACAAAACTTCTTGTACAGTAATGTATATAATGTACATTTCTAATTACTAATTTTGCTAAGTGAATTTTTCACGTTCTGTTATCTAAGTGTGCTTCAGTCAATGCCATAGCTAATTATCTTGTTTTATACTGGTTATTCTGAAGAAGTGTGGAAGATGTAAGGTGACTCACGAAATGTCTTTGCAAATATTTACCCCATTTGCCGATTTACTCTCACGACTCATGATCACGTGATTAATTTTTATATGCTATTTGTTAATATTTTATGTATGCATTAAGTTCAAATTTCAAAAAAATTTCTCTTGATGAAAAGTTTTTAAATTATCAAATAGAAAAACATACTAAAATTGTATTTCCTGGCAGAGAATTTGTAATTATTTTTAGAAAAATGTTAAAAATTACCCTAATTACTATTTTTTCTTTTTAAATCAAGAAAATTATATGGAGATATTTTGCTTTAAATGTATTAAATCTTCAACAAAATATATTCATTTTTTTAGAAATTGAAGTATATTTACGCAAAATAAATAAAGTTGATCATTAAATTATTAATTTATTTTAAATGGAAAATATTAAATCTTCTGTGCAACAGCAATATCATTTTCGTGATTTACTTTTTTCATTGATTTTTGAAAACGAATATTTTTTGCTAATACGACATAATATCATATATTAAGTCCGTTGGAATAAATATTAATAGTCTTTACATTAAATGATTTAGAATTTTTGAAGTGTAAAATGTAAACATCATATGACCGGACTACAACAGCAGACTACATCTATACTATAACTAAAAAGATAACAGTCGAATAAAGAGATTTAAAATAGGCTCCTATGCACTATGACCTAGCGTGAAGGTAATATATCATGATGTTGCCGCTATGATCGTAGAAATAATGCATGCAATAATTATTTGATAATATTTGTCTCTGAAGATGGCATATTTGGATGACACGTATAAAGAAATAACTGACTATATTGTTTGTTTGGAAAATTCGATCATTTGTGCTCATTTAAACACTGGGGCTTTGGTGGACATTGTTGATTTCGATTGAATGTATGAATTCTTGTGTTTAGTGTTATAGCTCTGATGATCTGGACGATTAGCAAAATATGACATTGTTGTATCAAATTTTAATAGAATTTCATCGGTTTCCACTTATCAATATTTTAAAGACTTGGTAGATTGTATGCTAGTATCGTCCTTTGTGTTGATTTTTCTAAAATACTATTTTACTAATTCAGTGGTATTTTCTCTGTTTTTACTCGTCTGCAATGATGGATCCCAAAATGTTAATAATAATTGCACAAGTAATTTTTAATTGAAAGTAATTAAAAACGGAATCGCCCGACAATTTATGGAAGAATTAATGTTAATACTTTATAAAAATAGAGAGCAGTAATATGAATCTAAAAATAGTCACAATTTACAAATAAATATTTAAATCCATTTCCAAAAATATTTTTTACGAATTAATTTAAGAGAATACAAATATTACATTCTAAATTTAAAAGCATTAGGTTAGGATTATTATGAGTTTATTCGAATATGAAACTATGAAGAAATATAGACACAAACACATACACAGTCAAATCTATATACATGTATACATATACAAATGTACAGATGCATTTATATAGAAAAACACAAATATATAAAGACATACATACATGCATATACTCGTAATTACGCATAAACATATATGACCATATATATATATATATATATATATATATATATATATATTGTAGAATACATTGATAGCAACAGCCTATAATCAATTGCAGTTGTAACTGACTCTTCCAAGTTTCCCAGCGAATGGTAGGTGGTTTATATGACAGCTTGGGAGAATCCACTCTGCCATGTAGGCAAGTCTATACTGTAGATTCTGATTGTCTGGCGATTCCAGTCTCGGTATTGTTCCCAATAAATATCAGCACAATATCCACTTAATGGTGAGAGGAGAGAGGCACGTGGATAAATTTTTAAATGTAAGTTAAATATCTATTGTACATTATGAAAATTTTATATTCATTTGGGATGTTTTTATGTCCCCGGTACGTACGAAGTATTTTGGTATATGAAGGATTGAGTGCTGATGGATACGTCATTTTTGGCGAGAGAGAAAATTGTAACGTATGACTGGGTCGTGAACAACATTAGCTAGATATAGGATAGTTACTGTTGACCATCCCTGTTTTTGCCCCGACTCCAAATTTTGGCCTTGTGCCGTAATTCTATTGTTATACAATAAATCTCGAAGAGTGAGGCACATGAATCGAGGTACAACACTGTTTATTTTTGTTTGCCAAATGAACGCTAGTTAGAAACATCCATGTGAAGGTGAGTCTAATACTCTTAATTGTATATATATATATATATATATATATATATGTGTGTGTGTGTGTGTGTGTGTGTATTCACCAATTTTTTAATTCATCTTCTTAGCGACGTGTCAATATGTCCGTTAGATATAGAACCAGTTTAAGAAATGTATATAAAACCCTACATATATTGGATAAATGCAATACCGAATTCGTAAGATAACGTTGTCAGTGGAAGTTTTTAATAAGGTCGAGACTTTCACATATTCCGCTGTATAAACTAATAAATATAATTAAAGAATACATACGCAAATCCACATGCTAAAACCAAACTACGTGCATAACTTAAAAAACAAAGCATTCTCTACAGATTAAAAAAATATATATATATGGTCAATACATAGACAGCTATAGGAACTAATACACACAAATTAAAAATACTGATCTCAATTTAAATCAAATATTAATCTTTATGGACAATAAATTGATTTTATAACATGTTCTTTCTTCTTTAAAATAAATATGACTTGTATTTTGATTGGTCACCAAAGAATATGTATGAGTATTTCGCTGAATGAGGGGATTTAGCTAGTTTTGAACCTTATAAAACAATGCAACTCGAAATGAGCACAAGTACTTGATATTAAACAAAATGTCCAAATTTGTAGAAATAATAAAATATATTTCTTAATTTAGAGATATTACTATATATATATATATATATATATATATATATATATATATATATATATACACGAACTAAATCTAAAAATGAGCCAGAAGTCGACCGCGGTTTCAATCGCAGAGACGTCGGGACTCGGCTAACGTATTAGACAAAAACCGCAAATTAAATAGCACTGATCAGAAGATACCAAAAACAAAGGGTAAAACAATCTTTATTCATAACAACAACAACAACTACAAAAAAAAAATAAAAGTACGTTATTTTTTAAATGAATACACTTATTTAGAATTTCTGTTTTGGAGTTAAGTAAGTTATGGGAAGGTTCACATAAAGCTATTGCTAATTTTTCTTCACCACAAAGTTGGCAAAACTTACTACATATTTTATATTTAGGGCAGTTTTTTATTTCCCATTTGAGAATGGGGGCTTTATTAGTAGTTTTTTTTAGATGCCATACATATGAAGTTAAGGCAGTGCTGTGGCTATATTTTATGTGTTTAAATGAATTGGTATGGTTGTAGAATCTACTTTTAAATATGTCATGAGTCGCTCCAATGTAGGATTTAGGATTGATATCCTTTTCATCTTTATGAAACCTAACACCGTACACGACACTAGATTGTTGGCAATTACCATTAATGGGAGATTCATTCTTTCTTCTACAATTACATTTAGGTTTGGAACTACGTGTCTCATGTTTTTTAACTTACTCTTATTAATACCACTAATAATTATACCTACATTAGGTCAACAAGAATAACTTAACTTGATAGTATTTCTATTGAAAATTTTATGCAGACAATTATCACTACCAAAATGCCTGTCAATTAATTAAAAAAATATAGTGCCAATTTTTGTTTTAACTTCCTTATTGAAAGTGGGGTTAAACCAGATTATTTTCCTGGCTCTATTTTTAATATTACGGTTGCTAGGTGAAGTAAATTGTAATATATCTTTATATCCACTTTTCAGCAAAGCAGATTGGTAGATTTTCTTGTGTTTATCAAATATATTGATATTGGAAGAGTTATAAGACAGCCTATATCCTATACCTTTGGGGATGGCTTTTAAGATATGCTGGAGATGGTTAGAATCTTTGTTAACACAAATTGGGGTATGATTGGTTTTAGTGTACGGTGCAATGTATCCAGTGTTTAAATCTAATGTAATATCCAAGTAATTAACTATTTTCAAGTTACACTCTATTTCAATATCAATTCCATTAGTTTTTTAAAAAATATGTAATTTTTTCCGCGATTTATCACAAATGTGTGGGCTACTATGGTCGACTATGATCAGACCATCATCACGGTATAGTCCGTGATTATGGAAATCAATGAGGTTAAGTTTATACAGGAGGAAGCAACCCACCAACTCCGCTAACTACGCACCATCATGTGCCTCCATTATCAAATCCCTCAGCATCAGTTTTTTAATCCATAATTTATCATCATGGTATAAGAGTGTCTTACGACAGTGTTTAATTATGTATATTTCCTTATCAGAGATTTCATTAAATTCTTTGGCTAACTAAATATCTTCTAGCAAAATATTGGATGTAATGGACGGGTAAAAGTGTTTAATGTCATACTTAATGAAAGCTGATCTGTCAAATTTATGAAACTTATAAAAAATCCAGTTTATGCAGTCTAAAGTAGATTGCCACTGATTAATATTTAAAAATAAACGTAAATTAACACATCATTTTGTAAAATTATTTTACTTATTCTACCAAATTCAGTTTTTGTTGGGTTTAGTAATCGGAAATCGGGATTAAGGGGGAATGAATTTTTATGTTCTTTGACTCTGTTATGAATCTATACTTCAGGGCCATTTTTTCTACTCGATTGAAAAGTTTAAACTTACCGACGAGTAAGCTAGCTTCATTATTTAAATTGGATTCCATGTCCGGGGAAGCTTTTTTATAATGTCTGGTAACAACTTTTTTCACTTCTTTAACATAAGAATTCTTATTTATCCTGTACATATTATTAGAATTGTCTCCTTTTATGTAAATAAATTTATCTTTACGGCAAACTTTAAGTAAGTCCTTTATATATTGCTGGGTTTTATTAGGTTTAAGGTGTCTGTATTTTAATCTTTTAACTAACCCTAATAAATCCCTTTCAAAACAATCCAGTTCTTTACAACTGGGAGGGTGTTTATAGGTTTTGAAACCATAATATTCACTGCATTCATTATCCTTTAGGCCATTAAGAAAAAAATAAACTTTCCATCTAAGGTTACTTAAAAAAATTTCAATTTTTCTCAATAAATTTATCTCATAATATTGCTTTTTAGGAATTTGTATATCTTTTAAAGAGCAGTCTATGTTAACTTGCTCCATATTAAGTATTCTTTAAAGTGCTCTATAGGTAACCTAGAGCTAATAATATTTTAAAATGTACCAACAAAACAGTAGCACTAATCACGACCGAAATCAGAAAATGGGTAAAGTTAGTCGTCAAATCCAAAAGGTACTACCAAATGGATAGAGGGGAATAAAAAAAGGAAATAAACAAAGCATAAGCTGTGTTCGAAAGAAAAAAAACTCGAGGACGAAAAACTTAACAAGAAAGAGCTCAATACGAAAGTACGAAAGTAGAGCAAAAACACAAACTAATATTTCGTGAACTATCAGTGAACTTGCTTACGGTAAAATGATGATTATAAAATTGTAGCAAATGAGAAGAAACAAGTTGTCCCTAGAATCAGACATTAAACCGAGGAAAATCTATCACGTATATTAAATAACGGTTTATTTAGAAATTACAGAAATTCCAAGTTCAGCATCAAAAACATGTATCTGAAGCAGGCTTACGGGCATCATAGTTGAAATCTTGTTTTCGTAAAAACAATAACTGGTGTTATGTAATGTAATCTTCTCATTCTTTTTTTTAATCGTTTCACCCGGAGCAACACGGTACCGATACTGATTTGCATAAGGCTACATAATAGTAAAAGTTAGTCAGTATAAGAATGAAGAGAAAGAAGAACCAGTTATAAGAGATGTCAGAAAACGGCCAAGAGAAGGATGAGAACACAAGTTTGAAGACAATTGCGAAGGTAGAAAGAAAGGAAAAGAACAAGAATAACGAGGTCTTGTAGAAATAACTGGAGTAAAATGGATAAGAGATGGTTTTGACATTGCATTTAAATTCCTGGACATTGTAGCTGTGAGGGAACAAATATATTGAAGGGAGTACCACAGCCCGGAAATGCGAGAAAAGAAGCGATGGAGTAGAATTTTGTGCTGCATTTGGTTGATCTAACTGAAAATTTGGTGTGACCTTGTTACCAGTCTGGTTGTTCGAGTAAAGTCTTGTGGTAGGGGCACCAGTCACTTAAGATCGTCAGAGCAGAAATCATGAAAATAATTGTAGAACAGACAGAGTGAAGACACATCCAGCCGAGGAGAAAATTGCTAGGGTCGAGCTGCCAAGCTGGGACCTATCACAATACAAATTGGGTCACTATGTCGATCCAGGATGTTTTTTCCACATGAATCCATACTGTATATATACAAGTCAATCATCCGTCCTTCCATGGAGTACTGCCGCCACTTTTGGTCAGGCGCCCCTGCCGTTCTCCTCAGTGTTCTCGACAGGCTCCAAAGGAGAGTCTGTAATGTGATAGGTACTGATCTGGCTGCTCGACTGCAGCCACTTTCCCACCGTCGAAATGTGGCCTCCTTTTTCTGTTCTATAAATACGTTCATGGCTTCTGCTCAGACGAACTTAAGTCACTGATGCCGCCTCAACAGGTGTTTACTCGTGCAACCAGACTGGCAACTCGGTCCCACCCATTCACAGTCAGATTAGCCAAATGCAGACGACAATTCTAATCCTGCAGCTTCTTCTCTCGCTCTTCCCGCTAGTGGAACTCGCTCCCATATTCTTGATTTCCTGACGGCTACAACCTCCAGAAATTTAAATGCAATGTCAATACTCATCTATTAACCACTGGACTCTAGCTCTCTCCCCACCCCCGTATATCCTTCTCTTTCTCTCCATATATTTATCTGTCATCGCACCTGCATTCTCAGCTTTCTATTGCTCCTTTCTAACTAGTTTGTACTCCTCATACTTTTCTAATTAATCTTTTTACAGTTATGTAGCTCCTCACTCATCAGTGGCATTTCTGTCTTGCTCTGGGTGAAATGATTTTTTAAAAAATTCTCCTTTGGAGCCTGTCGAGAACACTCAGGTAAACAGCAGGGACGCCTGAGTATACATGACAGAATTATGCTATGCACGGTCGGATGGTTGATTTGTATATATGCTAGATGAATTCACGCGAAAACAACACTTCCTGAAGAGACAGAGTGACCAACCTTCCTAGCAGTGGATTTAAATATTGACTCAATTTTATGATTCCACATGAGAACTGAAGATATTTTAAAGCGCAGGAGTTGCAGTATATTGCTTTCAGTGAGACTCACTTAATCCATGCTTATGGGTGGCAGGAGAGATTGGCTGTGATCGTTGACAGGTAGCGGTTTTGTTTTAGATGCATTAAAATTTACAAACCAAATCTTACACCATTCAGTGTCGGTCCTTTTCAAGATCATCAGCGAGCTTATGTTTGTGCTCCTCGCCAGATTTCTTACAGATGGGGGAGTAAATTGTGGTGTCATCTGCGTAGATGTCTACTTGGGATGTGATCACGTCTTGGAGACCATTTATGAAGATCAGAAAAAGCGACCGGGCGAGGATATAGCCCAGGGCGTCACCAGCGTTGGTGTAGTGGTGTAGGCATGTCCATTGAAGACGAAATTCATGTCCAGTGATACCATAGGCCTGTAGACAACATAGAAGGCTAGCGTGTCAAAACCTATCGAAAGCCTTGGCGATATCTGGGGCAACAGCACGAGCCTTGCCGGAATGATGAAGAGCTTGGTGTATGTAGTCCGTGATGGTCGTTAGCATATCGGCCGTAGATCTGGCAAAGTGAGAAGCCGTACTGCCTGTCTGAGAGTAGTTTATGGAGAGAAAGATGTTGAACTATTTCAGCATTGATAATAGCCTCAAATACTTTTCTGAAAATTGATAGGAGCCAGAGAGGGCGATAGTTCGTTTGGTTTGAGGCTTCCCCTGATTTCTTAAATACAGGAACTATAGAAAAGGACTTCCAGTATGCAGGAAAACTGGAAACATAGAGGCAGTAAATATAGAGTTTAGAGAGGACAGAGGAGAGTTAAAGAGCACATATCTTCTGGACAATGACCGAGAGTCCATCAACTCTGCTCACCTCATGGGGTTCAAGTATTGATATTATTTTAGAAACCAGAGACGTTGTATTGTAAGCATCTATTAGTTGAGCCTTATTTCTAAGACGTAATTCGGTTGGGGTACGCAAGACGAGTCAAATGTAAAGTTTAATTAGAATCTGCAAGCAAATTACTACGTCTTGTCTACTGATGCCATGAGGACCTCGAATTCATTGATTAAGTTAGTGATGGAGGAATTGCTCTTTCCCAATACGCTTTTGCAAAGCCGTCAATTGTCTTTGCAGACTAACTTGCTTGAAGCTACGTGTTGTCTCATTCACTCAAGAAATTTGGCGTCATTCAGAGGCAAATAGGCCCTATTTTGGTTCCGAAATAGCCGGAAGTTGTGGTTCCTGTGGGCGATTGTGGACGAACATGGTAGAAGAGAACCAGGAGGAGGAATGAGAATTGAGACGATACTTCCTGATAGACATCAATGCCAGCTTTCACCCACGAAAAATTCTCAGAGGTGTAGTCAACAACTGGGAGACTGAACACTTTTCTAAAATAGACATGTCATAGGAAATCGCGAAACGCATCCCAGTAAGCTCTTTGGTAGCAGTAGGTTATTCTGTAGGAAGGATCATGGGGGTATAGAGAGAGAGAGAGAGTAGGGAGATATATTACGAGAAACAAGATCATCATCGGAGTAACCAAGTTGGCGAAGATGCGAGACATAGCAGGACATTTAGTGATAATTTTATCTTTCATCAAGGATGAATAAAGGTTACTTATTTTGTTCAAATTATCTATGTACATTATCTTGAAAACATAGAGATATAAACAGGCATAATATATATTTCTTGACACAGAATTTACGATTGCTAGATTACTATTCCTAGAAAATATTCAGAATGACAACACCTCTTATTTACGGTTTATCATTGGTAATTATTTTTCTATTATTATAGAACAAAGACGAATTATCATGTATTGTGCAGGAGACATTTAATACTTTGAAAATCTCAAATAAGCGTAGAGAATTTTAAGCTTTAAAATATAGTTGCGTTTTCATCACTTCAATATACTATACATTCCACACGAGATAGTTTTAATTATGATATAGCAGGAAACCAACCTAGAGTAATGCCAAGATAACTGGTATTACCATGTGTGCATGCTGTTTACCATATACATGTAGCATCTGACCAGTGGTAAGATATCTAAATCTTTTCTTCACTTTTACAAGCATATATATACTTATCACCTGGCTCTGGAAAAAACATCTATTAAATAAATAGAACATTGCCATGAACGACGAGGCAAATAAAGTAGTGAAAAGAAAATAAGAACGAGAATCAAATTAATTTGCCGTTGGGAAATAAAAGATACCCGAGATTATATTTAAGATTTTTTTTTCTGATGGAAAAAGTAAATTATATAGCAAGTCAAGATAAACTATTTTTACTAAATATTACCGTATTCATCAAAAGTACTTTCTAAATAATGAAATATAAATAATTTCAAATCAACATTTATTGCAATATGCTTTCGATTCTTCACAAGATATTTCTAGGTATTCATATTCTCGCGATCGATCTTCTCGATTCAAAACAATAACCGAATCTTCACATGGTATATATATATAACGTAAATATATATATATATATATATATATATATATATATATATAATAAACGTAAAAATACTCATCTTAAGGAAATTTTACGTTCTATATATATATATATATATATATATATATATATATACCCTGTGAAGTTTCGGTTATTATTTTGAATCGAGAATGTCGATCGCGAGAATATGAGTCGCATGATTGAGATTTTGTTTGTGTGTGTGTGTCTGTGTGTCTGTGTGTGTATGTGTATGTAGTAGTCATTTACATACAAGCCGGTTTCGCTGTGTCGCAGCTCATCAGTGTGGCTAGACCAATGAACTTGCTTCTAACCGAGATCTAATCTCGATTTGATGTCAGTCGGAGTCGCTATATATATATATATATATATATAGAGAGAGAGAGAGAGAGAGAGAGAGAGCTCATTTGAGTCGTTAAGAGAGAGAAAAGTAGTGTCAATCTAGATCAGTCATACATTGAAAAATAGGGAGAAAGTGAGAAAGAGCGATTGTTGTTCCTTGTTTTTGTAAGCGAAAACTTTTCATCCCACCCAAATTCCGGCTAGCATCAAAGCCTTTCCAAATATTAACTTCACAAATTAGCACCACCGAAAATTCTCGTCTTTGAAAGTTTTCACCTACAAAACTTCTCACTTCCTCTTCCCAAGACATGTCGTATTCGACTCGATTGAATAGGACTCAAAATATAGAATGAATAATTCAGTTATTGCCGATTTCTATACAAGATCATTTTTATTTTTTGTGTTGCTACACAACTTGATGAATTTCATTTTTCCTTCAATTTTTAGATATTCCATTGGTCCCAGGATACAACAATATTTGAATCACAAAAATGGTTATTTGGCCTCTAATAAGGGAGGAGAAAAATTGTCTGCTTTTAAATTACAAGGGCAAATGCTATATGGTGGCATGTTTTTTTTTGTCTGCTGAAAACGCATATCATATTCATTGATTTTATGGAAAATGTATCCAAAGTTTTTATGAAATACCATTCTTTTGGTCATTTATTAAATTTAAACTGAAATAAAATACATCCGACTTGTTCATGAAAGACAAACCATTACTGAAATCATAATTTGAATAAAATTGTCAAATAGAAATAATAATAATGAAATCAATAATAAGTAAACAAATTTAAACAAATATCTGCAACAGACCATTTCACAAATACTAAGCTTAAATAATTTGATCTGGTGATTTCCATGTAGCTGTAAGAAATAGCTGAGAATCTTCAATTTAAAAGCACAGTTAAGTTTTTTAAAGTTAATGTGTAAATGTAAGATATAAAATATATATTGCTGATTAAAAATTTTGCTAAACTAGACCTGCATACATTAGATTTCGTATATTTAAAACATAAGTAGAAAAAGTGAAACTACCTAATAAAAGTTAACAAATGTGTTTGTTTTATTTGCGAAAGATTTGATTATCATGACAATGTTAGGATATGAAGGTAGCAATGTTTAATTATGCATAACACAGATACTCTCAAGAATAGAAGTATTTTCTCTGTTAAAACCAAGAACAATAGATATGAATACGAAATTAATCACAGGATATAATGTATAATAAACTTACAACAAAATATATAGTAAACTTTGAAAAAAATTATAAAAGTAGAGGAACGAAAAATTAAAAAAATATATGGCATGTTCGTCTATTTGTCAGTTAATGTCTGTTTTGTTGGATTGCTGCACCAGACGATAATTACAGTCGCCTCGATTTTCGAAATGTTCAGTCTGTTTTCTTGCAAATTTTGGTAGCAACAACACGCCTCCTCTGTTTCTGATAAAAACGCGCGGTTTGTAATTACTATAAACAAAGTCAAAGAAAAATTTGCTGAAGTATCATCAACTTCGCAAGGATGTTCACTTCTTTCTTTACTCATATATCACTTCAAGTTTTAATACATTTATTAATTGTTCTTTGATTAAATTTTAATTATTCTTTTTTTATTGGGATTCTTCTGAGTCTATCAAATGTTGTTTGCAAGACAAATAAGTACCAAGTGTCAGAAAATCATAACATTTTTTAATCTGCAACAGTCTCATCAACAATTCCTTCTGCCTAATTTTGCTACAAACATAGAAGTTACATTATTTACATTTTTCAGAGAGCAGTTCTCATCTTTATTGCCATGCTTCCGACGTAAGTATTCTAAAATTGCATTGTCGTCATATTTTAATAAAGCTTTTAGATATTTCCTTTTGCTGTTATTCCCTTACTAGAGTTTGTAGAAAATCTAAATTGGATAGAGTTATGTAATGTGTCTTGAATTCTATAGTCGTAAGATTCCTTGTTGACGCTATTTGTGGTTGTATGAATCATTGTTATGTGATTAATACTCATCATAATTCAGGTCAAATTTACATCGATGAAGTTGATCACTTTGGTGTTAATGGTGGTAGTAATAGTTAGATCACGATCTTTGGAAAATTTCAGAGGATTTGTTTGACATAGACATATATTGCGAAGGAATTCTTCGTTATCTCTAAATGATCCGTTTGTTTTTGGCATTTCAAAGATGAAGTTAGTTTCAATATTAATAATATGCCAATAATTCACAAACCTTTACAGCGTCCTACAAAATACACCATGGAACCCCAGGGAACTATCATGAAATAATAAATGTTTTGTGGCTGAACTATTAAATTTATGTCACGGATGTCAGTTGTGAAGTAATGTTTTGATAAATGTAGAGCCACCGTTAATATTTATTAATTGATGGAATCTCAAATGACAGAAATATCAAAATGTATCGATATGTAATATTTCAATTCTTTTTGTGATAAAATTTCATGTTGCAGCCGTAATTCGCAAACTGATCAATTTCCTCGATATAAGATTAAAAATAATTGGTGTTAGAATGACATTTCTGATCTCAGCTCAGGTATCTCATCCCTACAAACATGATTATTTATATATATATATATATATATATATATGCCTACACGCATGCCTATTAAGCATAATAGAGATAGGAAAACATAATAAAACACTTACGCTATTTTCTCTAGTTACAGTGTAGAACACCGTTTCGTAGCTGTAATTAGATTAAACACTCACACTGTTTTCGTTATTTGCATTACGGAAAATCATTACACGATGTGAAATCGGCCTTTTTCTGACACTCGTTAATGGTCTGCTGGGTGAATATCCGGCTACTGCAGGATTTAAGACCCGACTTGAGGCAAACGGTTAATTTTGCCGGACTAAGGAGCTGAGATACAGCGAATTAGGCCTGTCTCTGGATAGTCTATATATATATATATATATATATATATATATATATTGTAATATAATTATGTTATCGTTTTCACGACACAGAACTTCCCATTTTTGAGAATTATATTTTGTACTATGACTACATACTAAAGAAATCATTTTCGGGGTGACTAACCAATTTTGTGTTTCAATTTTTCCTCTAGGCAACTATTAATCTTCCTCTTTCCTCATGATCACATTACAATATAAAATAATATTTACTTTCTTATTGAGCATTGTAAACTTAAAAATAAAAGTAAGGAACAGTAAAATTTTATTGTCTTTTTTTTCACATTGCTGTACATACAAACACATACATGTGTGTGCGTGTGTGTTGTGTCTGTCTGTCTGTCTGTCTGTTTGTGTGAATGAGTTTAAACAGTTTTAATTTTTTTTCTATTTGAGAATAATTGAATTACACTTGGTAAACAATCTAAATTGGATTGATATATGAAGGTGCCTGGAATTCTCTGGCAATTAACTAACTTGGTGACGTATTTGTGGTTGTATGAATCTTTGTTATGTGATTCATATACATCATTATTCAAATCCAAATTTACATCGAGGAAGTTGATCACTTTGGCGTTAGTGCCGGCAGTAATAGTTCGTGATCATTGAAAAATTTAAGAGATTTTTGTTTATCGTGGGCATATATTGCAAAAGAATTATTCGTCTCTCAACAATCTGTGTTATATTTCTGGCATTTCAAAGATGTAATTTAGTTTGAAGAGTAATTAAATACCAACAAATCACAAAACTCCGCAGAGTCATACCCAAGCTATCATGCAACCACAGGCAAAAATCATGAAATAATAAGAATTTTTTAAAATGTTTCTTCATATCTCTCTCTCGGTTGTCAGTGGTGTAGTAATGTTTTGTTAATTTATAGCTGCCGTTAGTATTTATGCAGTGATAGATTCTCAAATAACACAAATATAAAAATGTATCAACATGTAATATTACAATGCTTATTTTTATTTAAAAAGTTTTAGCTGCAACCGTAATTAACCAATTTGATCAATTTCGTTGAAACAATATTTAGATTAACTTGAGATAGAGGGACCTTTCGAATCCCACAATCAGCTAACACATCATCATAAACATATATATATATATATGTGTGTGTGTGTGTGTGTGTGTGTGTGTGTGTGTGTGTGTGTGTGTGTGTGTGTGTGTGCTCTTATGTGCCTACTGAGCACTAAAAAGGGGAAAATTTCATAAGCAGCATTTACTGTCGCCCATTCCGGTATATTGTCTAGTTACAATATAGAAGACCCGCTCGAAACGGGTACTAGTTTGAACACTCTCATTCTGACGTTAAACTGCCTTTCGGAAAATATAACACTTTATGAAATCGGTCTTTCTCTGACATGCGCCAAAGATCTTGTAGTTGAATATCCGTCTACTTTCGGATTTCAGTTCCATCTTAATGAAAAAGCTTAATCTAGCGGCATCGAAGAGCTGTGATACAGCAAATTACGCCTGTCTGCGGAGGCTTTATATAAATATGTAATTATTTTAACACTTTCACGAAAGAGAGCTTTCTAAGTTTTGGAATCATATTTTGTACTCTGACTTCGCATTCAAAGGTTCTTTTTGGGAGCGACCAATTTTTTAAATACTCCCCCCGCCAAAAAAAAAAAAAGAATTTACGCTCGCACCCCAAAGATAATCGCTTGGAGATGGAAGTATAGTAAAATTGTGATAACTTAACATGGAAAATTCTTTGTCGTGAAATTGTAAAATTTAATTATATTACAATACTATACTTTTGTATTGAGGATTGTAAAATTAAACATAAACGTAATGAACAGTAAATATCTTATTTTCTTTCTTCACATTATTGTATATATATATATATATATATATATATATATATATATATGTGTGTGTGTGTGTGTGTGTGTGAGTGTCTGTCCGAATTTTTGTTCTCAGATTTACTTATTTTCCGTATGAGAATAATTGAATTAAAATTGTAGGAGTACATTTAACTCTTTTTATATATACCCATAAATTACAGCTTAAGTTTTTCAGACTACTCCCTTAATAAAACGAAAAAGAAGAAATAAAGACACTGAAAACGAAATATCTTGAATTACGTTTAGCCCCAGTATATCCGCCAGATTATCACGTAACCTTGAAAACTGCCAGTAGTAAAGAGTTAATTGCTATACATTTCTACGGTGCCAATGTTGCGAGGCAAATAAAACACATCGAAATCTTGCCGGTTGTTATAGATAAATAAAGTGACTGCTCAACTAAATCAACCCACCACTGGGAAAGTCATTAATCACATTGCACGTACTGAAGCGGTGAACAACGGCCAAGTCACGAACCCGTCTGTGAAATACGGGAAAAACGTGACCCGTCTACATACATGAGATTTCTTTCCACTCTTGATTCATGCGGTCAAACATTATAATAGGAGAGCAATCAACGAATTACAAAACATAAATAAAAAGAATTACTGTCGCAGAAATACCGACAACGTAAAATTAATAGTAAATAAGATTATAGCTTTTTATATCCTACTGGATTTCTGCCTAAAACAAAACAAATAAGAATCACATTTTGAATGTCTAAAAGCATTTGCAATGCTTATTTGTTCGAGAGAACGGCTGCAATGTTACTGTTTGTTTTTTGCCAGTGACTGAAGTGAAACAAATTAGGGTTAATATAATGTATATCAAGCCTAAATAAAACCTGTAAACATAAAGGTATTTGGTGAAAAGTATAGACATGACATGCATAGTTCATTCATTATCAAAACAGTTTTATTTTGTTTTATATCTTGGTGTGAGATATTATCATTATCTGATGCAATATCCAGATAAGTATTCTCATATTTGAAATTCTGAAATATCATCATATAACACAATCAACATAATCTAAAGTCTGAATTTAGCTATCCGACTTATTCATACACAACGTATAAAATTTCTATTTATTATATAATTTATAGAGTCACTATCAAAAACACGACAGAATCTTACGGGTCCTGTAAATATTTCCTGGCGTCAAACAGGATTAAGGACGATGGTAATAAGTGATTGATTTGATGAAAAATATCTTCAATCATTTAACAATAGATGTGTATAAGATGTGATTTTTATACTTTCACAATGTAAATTTTAAAAACCAGCTTAAAAATTCAGCTTTAATTAGCTAGTCAAATAAATAATTCTTCTAACACTAATACCATTTTACTTCCATGAAAGATAAACACAATCATTTTTTCAAATCCGAATTCAGTAAATTTATGAAATACATTTTAACTCTAGATATAATTTTCGCAATTGATTATTAATATTAAGTAATAAAAGTTTTACTCTTTTCCATATCGAAACAAATAGATTTTTCAAAGATATTCTACAAAATTTATGTCCGGAAAAGAAGAATATCATGAGAACATACGAGAGCATAAATAAAAACTTAACGGCATTATCTTGTAATTCGTTATTAATGTATCTTTTATATGAAAAGATTGATGATTAAATCAGTTTGTCTGACGATTACAAAAGCGTGAAACCCAGTGTCACAAAATCCCATTAATTCAATGAATATGTTAATTCTATTACTGATATTCAGCGCTTTTCAATAATTACCATGCATATATATTATGTAATTAATATATATATATATATATATATATATATATATATATATATATAGGAAAAACTACTAAAAAGTTGTAAGTTTAAAAATGTATTTTTTAATGTATTTATTTATTTCTATTATATATATATATATATATATATATATATATATATTTGATATTTCAGATCGTCCTCGGCCTTTCATCAGGACCAAATGATTTTAAAATTTACACTAGAAGCGTTCGCCACGAGAGCGTTTGTCGAGAGATGTTTACCTGATGAACACGGTGCGTACATTGACCGAAAAATCGTAAATACGTGAATAAAGATGAGAACAATACTGCGAACAATATAAATAAAATAAATTTTACCTCATTTCAGAAGTATGTTCAAATGTTTTTTTTTATTAATTAATTTGCAAAAATAGTTAGGGAGGCCAATGCTATTTTTGTATTGATTATTATTTGATATCAATTTATGTTTATAGATCAGATTTTACTATTTCTTTACAGTAGAATCGAAAGAAGGGAATAAATGATCGCATGCAAAATTAGTTATCAATATCTGCCTAAAAACATACAACGTGACCAACCTGTCTCACTTTCAAATTCTATTTACTTTTTATCATACAACGCTTGTACAAAAATAACTAAATTCAAGTCTAGAAACGGTTAGTTCAGAATACGCACCTGATGGTAGCGTAGAGCATGAAAGTACAAGTCGTACTTTAGAGGTAGGTTAATATTTACATTAATTAGTATTTACTTAATAGATCTGTTAATTGAATCGATCTGACAGCCGGAGTTATACACTCATGCTGGTGATCTTCTCATATTTATTCTGCTTTGACTACTACTACTTTTACTACTGGTTAATATATTTGTCTAATCTATTCCGTTAATGTGCCTTTATTTCTGGCCTCTAAAAAGGGCCCAAAAATTGGCGATGAGCCCTCTCAAGAACCACAAAATTACTAAATGTCTGCGTGCAAAGTGTCAATATTTATTCAATATTAGACGCATGAATTATATTTTTCACAATATTTTCTATTCAACAGTACTTCGTAATCCAGCAAAGGAAAATCGAACGAAAATAAGTGTAACAATGTTACGCTAACCTTGAACACAAGCCGCTAAACTGTGAGAATTCATGTTTTTCGAGAGCAAAAATGACTCGCGATAAACTGAATAAGAAATTAAAGCTATATTTTTTCTTCATTTTATTTAATTTATATTTTGGTTTACCAATGTTTTGTTTTGTAATTGCATTAGGTTTAGTCGAAAATATGCGGTCAAACTTGGACGAATTTAAATCCGCCATGCTCGATAGTCTTAAGTTCCAACTTGTACAACAAACAAAAGGAAAATTTAATGACAAGTGGAACGACTGAAAACGACTGAAAAAGAACGGCATAAATTTCAAAAACAAACAAAAAGCGGACATCAGAAAATGAAGATCTGTACTTCAACCTCAATTACATCAAAGAAATATGTTTGAACTGGCAAACAGGGTACTAATTACTGAAAACGACAATGCATTCACACAAAATACGATCTGGGGAGTAACAGACACTTTCACACATTCTCCGGGCAAGGATATAACTTTTGCCTCCTATTTTCAATATTTGAGGGTGCATACGCCACAGATTATATAAATCTTTCAGACTAAGAAAATTTGCCTTCGTCGTTCGAAACTATACACCACACAGCACAACAAATTTGTGAACTATATTTTACCACCGAAAACAAGTGAACTAACATTTACTGAAGCGGTTAAATTTCTTGCAGATCTTTTAGGATCTAAAACTTCCCTCTTTCATAAGGGATGGATGTGTATGAAATTAAACAGCTAGAATAGTGAAGAGTACACTATATTCGCGTCGGTCTTAAACATGCATTTCTAATATTTCAAACTGTCAGAATTCAGTTAAAATAATTTCCAGTGTCTGATATTTTTTCAGGCAGACATTTCCGATAACGACGCTTAAATTATATCAAGAGTTCTGAATATATTGGAAAATGTGTCAAACATTACTTTCCCATAAATAGCGGAAAATTGCCAGAGATTCGTGAGCTTACGCCAAGATTCGAAAAATATCGTTGAATATTGCATAGCTCATATAAGAAAAGTACGAGAAAAAGAAAATGAAAATTTAATTCTCCCTCTAAATCAAACAAATCCAGAAAGGCACGTAACAATTTGTCCTCTAACAATGTTATCAGAGTTGCTCTTAACGGAATAAAATGTGTCTTAATTGTAGCCGTGACAGACAGATGATCTCAAATTTTCAAGCAAAACAAAGGATAATAGCTTCATAAAAAACACAAAATCAGATGAAACAGACCAAGATAAATATTAAAAAACATCTGCATGTACAAATCTTAAATAAATATATTAAACTACAGTTGGATTCATTTGGAAAAAGTTGGGAAATTAAACTTGCTAAGTTTACGGGAGATATTATGAGTAATGTAATTTGTCAAGCAAGGATCTTAAAACTAAAAACTTTGTTATTAAGGAATACAGAAAATTCATTCATCACTGACTAGAGGTGGTAATCTAAGTTGTAGGATATGCCAATTAATTCATTTTGCAAAAAAAAAAAAAAATGGAAAAACTGGCCGCTGAGGAAATAATTTAATAAATGATTTAAAAGAAAATTTCAGGAAGTTTTTTTTTCTGGTGGTCTTCGTGATTGTAATAAGATGACGGCAAAATTCGAATTAAACAATGACATCAAGCCAGTATTTAAGTGAAGACGAAATGTGGTTTCGCCTTTTTGCCAAAAATAAATGTCGAATTGACTGACTAAATAGTCCCAGTACCGACATCTCATTTTAACGATATATTTACAAAAATTTCAAAGTGTCATTTATGTTATATACTGAGGCTGGAAAACAACAGTCATTTCGAGATATATAAATTTTTGAACTAACATTTTCATTCTTCATCGTTGACGGTTGTGTCGAGGAGAATGTAGCCAGAGAGAATTATGCACACACAGGAACTGTTGGGGAATCTTTAAACAGAGAAAATTTTCTTTTCATTTTCTTCAATCTTTCTTTGTTCTGTTTTCTTCTGTAACATTTCGGCCAGAAAACCTAAAATTATATATCCCACAACTCTTAGACACCTTTGACTTTCGGGCTGTGGCATAATTGGCATCAATCATATCTTTGACAGCTGTTGTCTGCTTTTTAAACATTGTTGTCGCGTTGTTTTCGGCCTTTGATGTCATTCCTAAGTTTGTTAGCTGTTGCATGTTTTCTGCTTTAATATCAATAATAGCTTATTCGTTTATTGCTGTCAAGCCCGTGTTGTTACTCTGCACCGTCACTATCCTCAGTCTGACTATATATTCTCAGTTATATTTTTGTCATCTCTCGCCTGTGATTTCTGCCTTTGATGTCAAGCCATCTGGAAAAGAACAAAAATAAAAAAAACAATGGAGCACAACATTGATTCCATATATTGTTTTGCAAATCAGTCGGAATGGTTGGTTATAAAAACATATGTATTGCTGTCTGATATTATTGTATTTAGCTTAATATTCTTTTTCTATGTGCCGTAGGTGATCCTGAATTTTCACATAGCACACCTTTTCTGGTTACACCATGCAACCCTCCTTCCATCAACCACTTGATTAGGACCTTTAAATATATTATCCATTGCATTCCCCTGTCTCTCTTTTCCTGTATCTGACTGTTAGTATCAGGTTCTCCAAGTCTGCCTTCCTCATCGCATGTCCCAGGAACTTCAGCTGACTCTACCTGATGCTCAGTATTAATTTCCATTTTGTTTCCATCATTTCTAAGATCTCGTCATTGCTCACTTGCTCGATCCATGATATTCGCAGCATCCTTCTGGAGAACCACATTTCAGTTGCTTCCAGTTTTTCCTTCATCTTTTATGATATTGTCCAGATTTTACTGCCATATTGAAAAACTGACAATACATAGCAATCCAGTACACCCTTCCTTGTTTCGTGCGAAATTATCCTGTTTCTTAATACTTTACGCAACTTCTGTCTATTCGCCTTCGGATCTTTGTATCGCACTTTCCGTCTTCTCTCATAACACTTCCCAGGTACTTAAATTTTTGTATCTGCTTGATTCTAGTATCGCCGCCCTGTATTTGGCATATTATAAAAAAACTGCTCTTAATTTATTATTTCAGTAATGCTCTCTATACAAAATTTTTCCAAGGCTATCAGCTGCTTTATGTCTATGCCATCTGTTCCAAGTGCTTTGTTTTTATTGATTTTGGCTATTGCAGATTCCATTTCACAGTTTAACACTTCCGGTCTGTCCTCATCTTTACGTATTATTGGTTGTTCTCTCTTGTCGTGGAAAAGATATTTTATATATTCTTCCCATCGATGCAGTATGTTCTGTTTTTCCAATATGATTGTTCCATCTATGGATTTTATACATCCTGTTGAAGTGCAGGTTTTTATCCTGTCAGTTCTTTTATTTCTTATGCATGTCTGCTTTATTATATCACTCAGTCTCTCTACTTCTGCACATTTGTCATTGAGCCATTCCTCTTTGGCCCAATAATTTTTAATAGAAAAATATATTATATATTTAATTACATATACAAGCAAGTTAAAATGAAATACAAAAAACTGAATCTATTCCTCAATAAAACAAAATTAAATAAGAATGTTTAACTCTATGAAAATAGCTAATGTGAAGTCATAGATATCAAAAGAAATAAAGGGTATTCAATAATTCAATAACAAATCAAATGCTGCAATGACGGAAATAAATCGTTTACAGAGTATGAAACAAATGAGAAAAGTATTATATTAACAATTTTGAACAAAGAATACCTCGAGAGCATATGATGACTTGGGTTGCATTGAAACATTTAAATACTAAACTTTACTAAATATCAAAAGCTGTGAAAAGATTTTACAAGCGATAATTAAAACATAGGAAAGTGTTAGCATATTACGTATGGTTGCATCTAGTAATTGTGAAATGAGCTGAAACTTATGACGTCCATGTACCAAAGAAAATACCTCATCAGGAAACGGAAGAAGAAAAAAAATTAAAGAAAATTATATTAAAACTAATTTACGGCTGTGAGAAATTGCATGAAGGTGAGGAGCGAGGTCAGATCCGATAACAGCGAAAATCATTATTTTAATTAATCGAGCTTATTTTCAGACACAGCAGAAATTACAGACCAGAGAGTAATACACAATGCATCATTAATAGTAGTCATTTAAACAATATGAAAAACAATAATGAAAGCACATGTCACAAAATTTGAATACTCAAAAACAAATTGAAGTGCGACGTAATGAAGAGAACATTCAGGAAAAACATTGAACAAACTTTTAGTGAGTATGTGACTGATTTGTCTTTGAAGTTTATTAACTTACAGTTCTATCAGAAAATTTGAAATATATGTCTTTCTAGCTGACAACTTAGTCCTGCACACAAATTAGACAAGGTATATTTTCCTTGGGCATTAAAAGAATTATGATCACACACACACACACACACACACACACACACACACACACACACACACACACACACACATATATATATATATATATATATATAATTGTACAGGAAGAGCATAACATATTTGATACATTATGCTTTGTTAGACATTTTCAGTCAATATATTAACTATTCCTAGCCTTTCTCTAAACGTGTCCATTTATATTATTTATACACATTTTTGTATTCTTCTTTGTTGTTGTTATAAAGTTTCAGTACTTCGACCTTTGCATCTCATCTGGCCTAGACTTAATCTGACTCATCTTGCTCACTGGGAAAGTGTCTAGAAATTTCAGATGTCTAAGAAGTTATCAATAATCGTGCAGAATGCCTGTAATAGGAACGGCATTAACTGAACTGGAAAGCACAAACATTTTGTCGTAGGACTGCTCGGGAAACAGGTTGATCAATATTTTCTATATCACTTTACGACATAGCGACGCGAAACACAAGTTTGTAGAGTTCTTCCCATCTGTTTCATGCGTGTCAGAATAAGTAGGGAGTAACTCTCGATAAATAATTTCAGTTTAATGAAACCAGAAATTTTTCATATGACCGAACGTTACACAGTGTCATACTAACGCACAGCTGATACTATGGCATATGAAACACGTACAATATAGTTGTCTCTTAATAGAGGCGTGATGCTACAACAAGATTGCTCCAAGTAAAAGATTCCAATTTTTTTTGTGTCGAAGTCACAAATGTATAGTGAAATCCAGGGAATTTATTTTATTTACTAACTTTAAAATAGATTAATTTTGACCAGTGTCAGTAATATGTGGGTATTCAGAAACTGGTTGATATTTGAAAGATTGTTATTTGATGACTGTTCCAACGACGAATAAACTGTCTAAAATATTGTGACGTTTCTCTTTACATGAATTACCGAAATATATCTAAATCTATGAGGAAAGCGAAAATGAGGAAGTGAGTGCATGCTCTTTGCTGGCATTCAGATATTTCTTTCTTAGAGAAAACTGATCGCAGTACGTGACTCTGTCTAAATATCATATAGAAACGTCAATCTTAGCTGAGTTTTATATGATCTGACGACTTAGAATATTTTATCTTAATCTATTTTACCCAGGGGAATGTTATTATTCTCAACAGCTGAAAGTTTTATAGCATAATAACTCTACTATTTTAGTGCAATCTGCTCACGTAAAAAAAGAGAGATCTACAGTGTGTGATATATTGGTGTTACCAAATTCGTAGAAGACAATAAAGTAAATACCATCTATATTAGATATGGTTTTAGTGAAGAGTTACACATGGAAAACATGTAACCATTTCGTTACGTGTTAGGTGTTCTTGGAGATAAATGTTATCTTGAAGAGTCATTAAGTAGGTTAAAATCCATTCAAATCTTTTGTTCGGATAATTTCTAACTATATATTTCTTTCCAACCATTACCAAAAGATTTGCATTAATTATTTTCTATGCTAACTTCGGATAATTCCTTTCATTTCTTTTTTTATATCCTAACACCAGATATTTCCCAATTTGTATTTTTCTGTTTTACCTCTGAGGTTTCACCTTTTGTTATTGCAATGCTACATGTCTTGCATTTTTTATTCGTTTTTTTTTTTCAAAAATGAAGCGTCTTGCTTTGTATGAAAAAAGTTCAGTGATTCGCTTCCCCGGCTTCAATAACTGCAATATAAACATTCCAACTACGAGTTTGCAATTACGTCGAAGGCTAAATAGTTGCCCTCCGTTTTTGAGTGGCGACGTATTCAATTCATGCCCATTCGTTGTCTTTATTCTATTTTTCTAATGAATACAAATTTAATGTAGCCATGGCTGCCATACAGCGTGTGAATAGCTCCGTTAAATTATACTGTTGTTATAAGGTACCATATTTAATTGAGGATAGACTTGAGTAATAAAAACATGTTGTATATTATAATTAAGACCTATGCAGATAGTAGAATGAACAGATGTTCCATTGTTCAGTTAATATGATCAAACACACCCACACACATAAATATATATATAAGAAAACTTGTGAGAAGAAGAGTGGTTTAGATTCAGTTAGTTACCACATTTAATCACAGTGTTATATATACTGCAAACACATCGGAACTTTTTTAGAAAAATAAAACCTGACTTTTCAACCCAGAACGTGGATGCTGTTATCCCCGGAATGTCTATGTGAAACTTTCCACAGTCTCATCCACTTTGTGAGCATGCGCTGAACCTGGCAGATTTGATCCACATCTCCACGTTATCTGAGAAAATAATGAAACCGAAAAACAAAAACAAAAGATATCAGTGTATCACAAAATCATTTCTTTAGCTTATTTTTTGAATCTGTCTGGATGTTTGTGAATAAAACAGATGTATGCCTGTCTGAAATTTTTTATGTTGCTTACTAGTAAATTGTTTAAAATGTCATCTCAAAACAAAGATATTTTCTACATATTAAATGAATGCCTTGTTAATGTGTGATTAAAATAATATTTATTTCTGTCAGATCGACAGTAGTTATGAATTGCTTAATGTCCGCATTAACTGTATATCCAATTTTCTTAATCAATCAGCTTATCATAATCATTATCTTAATGGAAAACATGATTGGGATTTTGACACAACCTATTACGCAAATGCTTAATGATGGGTTAAATCATTCTCATTGGATATGTGATGATGGGTTAATATACTTACATCCGACATTTTTTTTTATAGAGAATTAAGATCCTTTATTGAAAAACCACTAAATAATTGATCCAAGATATTTACAATCCATTCTAGTCTCGACGACCATATGCAGTTAGCTTAAATTTATTTGACAAATTTTGCTTTAAATTGTTCAAGAGGTATTTATATCTGTGAACCATTAGTTATGTCTTGATATTACTTTGCCAGTATTAATTATCTCAACATTTGGCTGATATGTTCAACGTGATCATTTCATGCATCGAGTCAAATGGATAAATTGTCCTCTAATTTAAGCAAACATATGCATAACACTTGTACCTCAGGGTCTCAATTGCATTTACTAAATTTACACAAAATTATTTTCATATATCAGAGAGTAAATTTATTAAATAAAATCGCCCTTGGTTTTGACCAGAGTATCCAGACATATTCGAAAGCTATATCAACACTTCTGGATAGTCTCGTATTTATCTGGGTAAAGGCTACCGTAATTCCTGTCTTTAGTTCATCTTTACTCTTAGAAAAAGATTTTCATTTTGAAGCTTGGGATGTTTATGAGCCCGATGTAACATTTAATGTGCTTTCAAAAATTGCCACAAGGTTATGAATTGGTTCTCTTGATTGCAGGCCTGATACAAAATTTATACTGCAGGCATAGTTTGATTCAGAATCCACTAACTAATCACAGGTTAACTCTACTTACAGGAGGAATTTGATGTAAGCTTCCGTGCTGTGTTTGAGGCCTTGTAGAAAGATCATTGGAGATATATCAACGCAATCTTAGTGAGCACTCCAAATAACTTCGTGAGCTTTCGGCTTACATAAGCCATTATCAAAGAATGAACATTTAATATATAGTGAACATAGAACATTTGAATTATTAACAGAGTGGAATTAAACAGAGAATATTAAACCATGGACAATAGGTCCATTTTTTGGCGTGGCATAGTGCTGCAGGCGGTGACGAACTTGTGGTGATCACATGATCACATGAGGGTATAGTGGCATGAATGGAATTAGTTTGCGAACTGCTACTACTATGGGTAGAGGGGGTAAGGATAGTAACTATGACCTCTCCCGTCGATTATAGGCATTGAAATATGTTAGTAGAGATGTCCAAATTTATTTTATTTAAGCTAGGTTTAAACTGTTTGATGTAGATAGCTTCTAGAATTTTAAGTTTCCGTTTATTACCTTCTTGTCTAAGGTTACATGTATTTTCAACAAGCGTTTTTCTAAAAAGTATGCGTTGATAGCCGTGGTGTTTTAAATGTCGGAATATGTTATAATTGTCATTTAAGTGTAATGTAAGACTCCGCGAGAGCGAATTCGTAATATGTCCAATGTAGATATTATTTAGTTTATTAGAGATACATTCTCGAAAGGGGCATTTGAATTTATAAACTACATTGTTTTTTATCGCTAACGGTGGGAGAGGAGTTGTTGCGGATGAATGAATTGGATGTAATGGATTTAGCATAATATATGATAAACATTTCTTTTGTTAGGGTCTGTCGGAGAGATATTAGTGTTTATGAGTTTTTTTAGGATATTTTCGTCTATTTGGTAGTTGGAGTGCATTTGAGTACGATATAAGAGAGTGATATGTTTGGGATTGGCTGGGCTAGTACCATGCGTTGATTTTTCAATGTTAATGGTTTTAAGAAAATGTCTTCATCAACTATGTAATTGGGAAAATTATTGTTGATTAGTGTATGTTTTATGTTATTAGTTCGCTTTGGAAGATCTGTTTTGTAGACGAATTGGTTTTTGCACGATGTAGTAGATTTTTTATAATTGCTATTTTGTAGTAGTGGGGGCATTCGCTAATATAATTGAGTGTGAAGAGATTTCTGTTAGCGGGTTTTTTATATGGTGAGATAGTGAATTTATTGCCATCAGTGTTAACTAGTATGTCGAGGAAAGGAATTTTGTTGTCATTGCTGAGTTCATAGGTGAATTTTAGGACTGAGTTATTCTGAAACTTTTTTTTGAATTTGTATGATTTCCTTTGTATTTTTAATTAATGGTAGGATATCATCAACGTATCTAAGGTATATGGATGGTTTTTTGAATTTTTTTAAGGTAGTATTTTCGAGATTAGACATAATCTTTGCTAAATATATGACCGAGTACTGAACCCATGTAGACGCCGTCACGTTGTACATATATATATATAGTGTTGTTTGGGTCGACAAAATGGACTTAGGTAGTACAAGCTAGTAGGATTTTTCTTAAGATGTTGGGATTAATTTCGAGTGGGGATAGTGAAGGATTACTGTAGACATTCCTTATATCTACAGACATTGCTTATAATTATATCGATAGTTTCCCTGACGGGTACGTTAGTAAAAAGCTTTTCGACATCAAGTGAAGCTATGATTTCATTATTAGGTTTTTCGCTCTTGAGAATTTGGATTGCCTCTAGAGTTGACTTAATGCTGTATTTACTCGAAAGGTATGGTTTGATCAGCTGGTTAATATGTTTACCTAGATGGTATACAGGAGTAGGAAATTGGGATATGATAGGGCGGAGAGGATAGTTATGTCTGTGTGTTTTTTTATGGTTCCGTATATGTAACCGGGTTTGTAGTCGCCAACAATTTTAGGGTGTTTTAAGGAGTTCTGATCGGCATTGTTGGCGCTAATGAGTTTATTAAGTTTAGATTTTAGTTGGTGTGTCGGGTTCTTGTTAAGTTTTTTAAATTTTGTTTGGTGTGTCGGGTTCTTGTTAAGTTTTTTAAATTTTGTTTGGTCATGGAATATGTGGTTGAGTTTTTTTGTAATCAGATTTGTTAAGTACGACAAAAATGCTAGCCTTTTCGGCTTTTTTACAATTATGTGGGGGTGGTTGCGTAGTTTGTGCGCAGCACTTTTTAGTTGTTTGGATAGAATTTTCCAGGAGCTTCGGCTTTTATCATGGCGATCCTTGAGTGCCTCAGCCTTAAGTAGGTTTTTAGTCCGGGTTTAGTTGTTATAAGTTCTTCCTCTTTTAGTTTAGTGATACTTTGATAGAGTGTATCGATTCAATGTTTCAAAATGTTATCGGGAAAACTGACAGTTCTTTAAACTCGAAATAACAATAACTTGTTTTGAAAATCGATGCACCCACTGAAGATCTAACTCACTATTCACATTTTCATGATCGAGCAATACAACTTTGTTAACATTGCACATATTATAGATAATTGTGGTTAATCTTCAGTAAATAATATTTTAATAAATTTACGTAGAATTCATTTTTATTCTTTCAACTAAATTCTACTGACTTTCCCAACATATATTTATCAGATATTCTCTTCAGAAATAGGAAATTTCTCTATTTAAGAATAGTATTTTTCTTGTTACTTAAAAAGCCGCACATAATCTATTGTCAAATATGTTTTCTGATGTTCACCACGTCGTGAGGCGTCTTAAAAACAAAGGTTAGTCACTCATAGTAGAAAATAGATATTCAACTAAATTAATATCAGAATCCAAACACCTATAGCTATTCCTTTGATTGTAATGCTTCTCTGCGAATATCAAGAAAGTGCTTAAGTTTAAAATCAATTAATGTCTTAATGGAACCACTTGAAGAGATGTCCGTAGCATATGTCGACATTTTGGATGCAATATCTAAGAAACTATACTTAACACATCCATGGTATTAAAGTGATTTTAGCAAATCAACGAAACATGATGCATTTCAGTTAATTTCATTATCCATCTATTCTTAGTTTCCTAAATATTGTGCCAAGATATATATATATATATATATATATATATATATATATATATATATATATTATCAACCACAGACAGATCTACTTCACTGTATCACAGTTCATCAGTACATTTATACATCCGATTGGCGTCAGTCGGCGATTCTACTTCTAAGGGCGCTCGGTAGAAGCAGGCAAACTTTTAGCGTGTGATATTTCGTGTATAAAAACGCCAATAGTTTAGAGTTTTCTATTTCATTACTGAATCAATGATACGTAGATAATAGAGTAGATACCTTTTTTCAACAAATTCTTCCAGAGTGCTCAATCAGGGTTTGAGAGCATAAATAATCATCCGTATTCAGATATATATATATATGTATATATGTTTCCCTTTTTAAGTTATGGTTTTTCAGTATATGCAGACCCGAGCATCTAGCACTGTTTGCCAACTAGTCTAGAGAAAATAAGAACAAGAATAGAAAACCGTACAGAAGTACTTTGGTAATCAATTATAAAATCATTCTTAAGAAATCATAAGCATTCTTAGATAATAAATAGAAAAGTATTTCTTGAGTACCTTTATCTCTTACATCCTGAAGCGACAAACTATTTAAAACATATTTCTTTGTTAATTATATCGCTTCTGAATAACGAGTGATATATGGGAAAATAATACGACACGTTAATTTCTGAGTATAACAACTACTTATTCGAAAAATACATTAAAATCCATAGGAAGACAATTAGTCATATAAAACAACGCTAATTCCCGAATACTCACCACAATTATTAATGCATTATTAAGGGGTCAGTTATTTCGTGGTTAATCAATAGGTTGTGCTTTAGGTAAACGTGGTGTATGTCTCGTTCGGTGGACAAGACGTATATATCAGTCAGTCAGTCAGTCAAGTACCATACGTGATATAAGTATGGGCAATCATATCTCGAAATAGACATGACAGACTTGGCAGAAATTATCCTGCAGTAGGTTGCCATTAATTTCTGCTATAAACTTTTTTGCCAACCAAGCTATAGTAACCAATCCGTCGTGTTATTTAATCCATAACTGGAGGGAAAGTACGGATTAATACCTTTTCTAAGGGTATTCGTGCGAAAATGAATGCATGGAATTCTCTTGAAATTCTAACTGGACTCCCCGATTTCTCGTTCCGAGCCGATAACCACTACACCACAACGCACGTCCCATAAAGACTGACTAAATCCTAGAAATCAAAGGTTTCGCAATACGCATTTGTAAGCAACAGGCCAAATTAGTATGATTTCAGACTTTTATTCTTCGAAAATGACTGTCAGCGAAGGAAAGTTTATTCTACGCTGCTATTTAAACCATATGTTGTCGGGAGTGAAGAGAATTGTTGTAGGTATTTTTTCTAACTTGATATGCCATTATAAAACAGGCAACATTACTTACGATCTTGTTATATTATTTTAATATATATGCTATCTTTTCGGTGATTTAATAATTTTAATCCTTTTTTCCTTTTAATCCTTTTCGAATGTAATACAAAAACTTTATATAAATTATTATTTAAATGTACAGATTTGATAGAGAGATTAAATTATGTATAATTATATAACTGTTCATATGGATATTTTATATTGATCTATTTCGATAGCTAAGATTTTATGTAAAAAATGACATATTTAAAATCAAATGATATTTTGGAAATGAAGTGAAGTAATACAGTCATCTATTAAATTCATTTGAATATCTATTTATTAAACAAGTAGTTATACAATGAATGTCTTTCAAGTTACTCACAGTCTCACAAAACCTTCAAAGCTTGAGCGTATGTCTTTTAAATATAGCTAGGATTTTATTCTATATTGTAAAATTTCGGGTTACAAGATAATTGTGATACTTACCATTTATCTCAACTATTTAAAAAATTGTGTAATTCGCCACTTTCGAATACTTGTTCTTGTAAATTCTGCGTTCTATTGAATAAATCACCAAATGAAGCCAAAGGCGTATATGAAAAGTATATGTTTGAGTATTTGTCAGTTACAAATTTAAAAAATATGGTAGATAATATATAACGGGAAAATGTTTAGATAGATATGTTTGACAAATTTTAACAGAGCAAAATCCAAAAAATTGTTTATTATTTAAAATAGTGATTTCCTAAGAGTTTTTAAGATTGGCACAATATGTACCGAGACACTGAAGATATACAGGATTTGTTAATCTAAACATTTACGAGAAATTAGATATTTTTAAATTTTAATTATCAAGTTGTTGACAAAAATGGTGACTAGAAATACAAACGGATGAAGAACTTCAACCCGTGGTTAAAGATTTCATTGAAGTAATAGTTTTGTTCGTATCCAGATTTTTTGGGAATAATGGTAGTGTTCGAGGGTAAATATTTCTTTTAAAAAGTATATCTTTACAAATAGTTACTAACGTTTCTGTCAAATCAATATTTGTAAAGAATTTTTGTTTTGAATATTTTCATAAATTAATTCCATGAAATGAATATTTCATTTCAAAAACCGTAAGAGTAGATAAATGGTTTACATATTTGCATTCGGTTTTTCAATACAGAATCATTTTTCAAAGGTGATAAATTTGTAAATTCTGAAGAAATTTTAGAAGCAATTCTTCAAGTTGTAGATCTACAAAGCAATTTGTTTATGCTAACTCTGGGTTATCGCGCAGTGTATATCGGCTCGGAAAGAGAAATCAGAAAGCGAGATGGAATTTCAGTTGAATTCAATGCATTAACTTACGGGCCTATACCTTGACAAAAAGGTATCAATCCGACCTTTTACTCCAGTTATGTGTTAAATAACAGAACAGATTGGGTTCTATAGTTTTGGCAACCATTCTACCGCATAAAGTAAGGGTAACCTATTGCTGGATAATCTTCTGCCCATTCAGTCATGTCTCTTTTGAGTTATGATCGCCTAAGCGTGTTTCACGTATTGCACTTGGCTGACTGATTGTTTTTTTAATTTCCTAAATCATTCCCATATGTAATTAGTTACATCAGAAGCATTTCGGTATGCAATCAAATCTATCTATCTATCTATCTATCTATCTATCTATCTATCTATCTATCTATCTATCTATCTGTGTAAGTATTTCGTTTCTATATATAGATACATATTTTCGAAAAGTTTAAAAGAATGATTGAAAGTTGATGATCTTCTCACAAGTACATGGGTTTTGGGTCATTTCTCTCCGGATAAATGATTTTCATTTTCTGCCTCTTAATTTATATTAAATAAGGTATTTATCGATCATATTGTCCTGGCGCTACAATTTTCGTGAATATCTGAAATATAATTACCCATATTGACGCGATATGTTGCGAAATGTGTAGATGTTTATTTGTCGTATTTTAAATTCAACCTGGTCCGAAATAATTAAAAATAATTCTTATTCTCGTGTAATTATTTTGTTATGTGTTCAGGATATATATTTTGTTTTACCTAGTGACCTTAAGAATAAAAATATATGATAAAGGGTTTTTTTTTCTTGTTTGACATTTTAAAATATGTAATTTTAAAAATTAATTCTCTTGCGATTTTCTTAACTGAAAAATAAATTATATAAGGATCAAAGATAATCATATACGCGCCTTTTAAACCACTCGAAAATTATAATTTTAAGCTATTATGGATAGAAACTTTTGAGGCTAGTTTCAAGGTGTTAGGGAAAATCCTATTGATCATTGTATACTGTCTCGAATGTCGTTGTATTCAGAGAATGCTTTGAAAATTTTATGAAAATGATTTATCATGCATCGAATACAGCTTGTTTAAATACATATAAAAAATTTTCTAATTATAATAACTCTACTACTGTCATTTCTAATAATAATACTTTTTGATATATAACGCATGAGAGATGTCATATTCCATTCTAATCTAGACTTCAGAATAGTTTTCATTCTTAACGGAAGCGATTGTGTCTAACAGTGCATCATCAAAAAATCTCATATTCGGTTATTAGGCATGTAAGTATAATAACGTTATCAGACAATGTGCCATTATTTTTATATGAGTAAATCATAACGCAGGTGTCCCTCAAGGCTCTAATCCTACGCTTTTCTTGATCTACATTAACCGTTTACTCTCGCCTCGATCAAAAATCTGCTGATGTTGACAAAGCTAACCTTGCTACCGAGCTTGAGAAGGACCTCCAGTCTGTGGTGGACTGTGGTAAGAAATCGCTCGTAAATTTTAATACTTCTACTTCGAAGCTGCTATCTATTAACAATCAGAGACTATCGCTCATACCTCCCATTAGCATGGATCAGGCTAGCATGCCTGAGAACAAAACACTACGCCTCCTTGGCCTCACACTGTCAGCGGACATCAAGTGGAATGACCGTATCGAATCCATAGCAAAATCCAAATGCTAAGAAGGTCGGTTCTCTGTGCAGAACCAGGAATTTTTTCCGTCTGAATCCATCCTGCACATATATAAATCTATCATCCACCCGTATATTGAACACTGCTGCCATATATAGTCGTGTGCCCCTGCTATTCACCTTGGGTTTTATGACAAAATCCAACGGCGAATCTGTAATATGATTGATACCGACTTGCCAGTTCGGCTGCAATCGCTCTCTCACCGGACGTGACGGGGCTTCCCGGTGCCTCTTATACAAATATTTTCACGGCTACTCCTACCGTAATTTCTTCTGTTACAGCTTCTTTTCTCGCACTTTCCGACTGTGGAATTCCCTTCCATATACTTTCTTCCCCGACTGTTACAGCCTCCAGGAATGTAAATATATGGTCAATAGACATCTCCTATCTCACTAACTCGCATCCTTTCTCTAAAGCTCTTTTCTCCATCCACTCCACCTCCATTACACTGGTATACTCATCCGTCTATTACCCTTCTCCTGACATCCCCTAGAACTAACTCTTCTTCATCACTTTCCCCTATGTAACCCCTTGCGAAATAGTGGCAGTAAAACTGCCTTGATTTGGGTGAAATGATTAAACAAAAAAAAAGAGCATCATTGTTCGTAATTCATTATAATTTTTGGGAATATATAATTATAATTGAGAAAGAATTAAAAAAACTACATTTGATTTACTGTCCACATTTCTTAAGATGCATAAAATTATTGTATATTCATGTCTGCCCATATAAATGAAAAGGAACAAATTATTGAAGATGAGATACAATATTGCGCCTACCATTGATGCATCATTGGAACGATTCCAAAAGCCGTAATATCAAGCGTAACTGATGTCCGAGGATGAATTGAGACTGAACAATAGAAATCTTTACTATAAATTTGCCAGAATATTGAAGAGACTACCACAGAAATAAATAGATATGCTGTCATTTAACTTTAATCGTAGCCCAACAGATGCTGATATATGATATGTTGTTTTTATTTACGTCTGATCAACATATCGAAATTTGTTGAAATACGTAAAATACATTCTTCTTATTGTACGAATGTTTTTGGAATAATAATTAGTTACTGATTCAAATTCTATTAATTAACACAAAACTAGATGAGAATAGGCTGATTCATATATTTTGTAAATGTATTTGTTTTTGAGTGATTCTAACGAACCAGACATGAATTAGAACACGGCTATCCAATTTCCGAAGCGTTATTAATTAAATCACTGAAACATTTTAGCTAAGAGCGGTAAACCCTTTAGGTAATGTCCAGGCCCGTTTTTTAACTTCAATGATAATTCCAGGACCGGTATTTACGCGTGATGTTGCCTTTAAAATTATTTTCTAGCATAACGATAGAATGATGAAGGAAACGAAAAAGGAATACAGAAAATGAAATTACACTAATCGCTTCGTGGGTGAAAGACAATTGACAAAAACATATTCACTGGATGTTGGAATATACAACAAATAAATATTTAAGTATTGAAAGCAAAATTAATGTTTAAGATAATATACATGCGTGAATCAGTCAGTTATAAAACAACACAATGAAGCTATGTACAGAGGTATTTAATAATGGTGTTTTAATTGGGATAGCATCCAGAATTTGACTTTGCTATTTTAAAATGTATCTAATCCCAACATATATAAATGAAAAATCATTTATTAACAGAGGAAATGTGGTTGGTGAAATTATTTACTATAGTGGGCAAACATTCAAGAAGAGTAGAATGTCTTATAAATTAAATGGAAAGAATGAAAATCACACAATATACCACAAACCTAATTGAATAATAATGGTGCATCAAATAAATAATTTTTAAAAAGAAGAAAATGAGGAAGAAGAAACAGAAGAAGAAGAAGAAGAAATAGACGAAAGGTTTTGAAAACATTCCTGAATAAAATAAAAACGCAGTTTCAACATGAACTTAGTTACAGAGGTTGATATGTTGGTAAAACAAATAAACAATAAATTTACGAAAGTGAATGCTGGTCACTTTTCTCGAAGGTCGAGGACAACAGAGATGATATTTTAGAACGATGTCGAGAATACCATAGATGCAATACGTGAAAAACGATGAAGTGTTAGTAAAATTAGAAACAGAAATAGCACTTATTATTCTAATCAGAATGACACAGTTGAAATTACAAACGCCTGGCAAAGAAAGTGTGACAGAGAGTGTCACATTCATATTAATAGTGAAAACAAAATCGGCAGAGGAATAAAACGTGTAACTCGCTTAAAGATATAGTGCAAATAAATGACAAGTGATTGATTAGATGGGATAGTAAAGGACAAAACGTGATTAGAGTTAGAAAATATGAGAATTTGTGGTAGGACATGATCTCCTCTAAGGAAATGAATGATTAAATGATTGTAAACTATGTATTTTTGTTTTCAATAGAGTTGTCGAAAATATGTGCAAACTTGCCTAGCGTAAAATAATATGCACTTGTTAGTAAAGTAGCTTCAACATCATTTTCTCTCTAAAATATGAATATATTTAGTCATGATGAACATGAAACAATTGTTAAGAGGTTAGAAATTGACGTAAAAAGTTATCGGTAGAAATCGATCGTGTTGTAGTCAATCGTGCGACTTGGCTCTGTGTTATAAACAACAAAACTCGCCAAATAGATAAGACGTCTGGTAGAAACGTTAAAAAATAATATAAAAAAGTGATTCAGTGACAATTATTGGGGAAAATGCCGAGAATGTGTTTACTAGAAAAGCAAGAAATGTAAAAGAAAAATCACTGACATAATGCCAGAAGATATAGGGCAGACTGTGACAAAAATCAAGTGTGTCTTTGTAGAAAAAAACACCTATGTTTGGGATTGGATGAAAAAGGCAAGTAAATCAGGAATGTATTTTTAATATTTAGTGCCAAAATAACATTACATAAACATACATACACACAAGTATACGCATTCATGTACATCGAAGGCAATCTTATTAATTATTATGAATATTCATGTAAATGCATATGTATGTATATACATGTGACTAATTATATCTTTTTCTGCATCTATCTCTCACTCTCTCTATCTCTCTCTCTCACTCTGCCTTTCTGTCTATGTGATTCTCTTTCTACATATATATAGGGCACAAAGAATAAATTATCTGCATTGAACATAAAATGAAAATATATTGATATTCATTTTAACACATATATTAAGCAAGATTACTCAAAAATATAGGGAAATACAAAAAAGTAAACATATTCAATAAAATTGCCATTGGCTACAACCAAGCACTCTAGAAAACTTCGGTACACCTGTATACATTCGGGACAATTTCTTATTTATGTTGGTCATTGCTGCCATATTTTTTGCCTTTAGTTAATTTTGTTTTACAAGGAAATTTGTTGGCATCTTCCTAAACTGAGCCCAACATAAAATAATCAATGGGTTGGATAGATGTTAAACCGATAGATATTGAGTATGAGATGCAGTGTGGATAGAAATAGAGAAAAACGTTTGCCATCACTAATGAGCATTCCAAACACCTTTGTAATCAACATTAGGTTAAACAAATTATTTCCGAAACCTCTTCACTGTCCTCATTTTGACATCGAAATAGTTCTAGATTAAAAGTAACAAAATAAACTGGTTACATAATAGAATATAGAATTAAATATATATATATATATATATATATATATATATATATATAGAGAGAGAGAGAGAGAGCGAGAGAGGGGGAGAGAAAGTGACAGACAAACAGATAGACAGAATCAACCACAGAATCATCCGCAGACAATTCTATTTCAATTGGAACACGCAGCGTTAGACAAACTGATGATTCCGGCAGAGAGTAAAAATGTTGACTACTGACATTTGTTTACATTATGTATATAACATGTTAAAAGCTGGCATTCTCCGCCATGTATATATATATATATATATATATATATATATATATATATGGCGGAGAATGCCAGCTTGTATATATGTATATTTCTGGACTTAACTTTTTATTCGTTTAACATCATGTTTAAAAGGGATAATTTTAAGAGGAAAGTCTGTTTATTTTTAATCATACTTATATATAATTAAACACTACATTATATATATATATATATATATATATATATATATATATATATATATATAGTGTAATAATGGTTATAATGTTTTATGAAAGCATAGTATCACATAGTTTCCACCCACATCTATTGAACAGGTGAAGAAGCCCATCCCTTATTTCCTGTTTAGGATGCGGTTTCAGGTTTTCTCTTTTCTAATCTTCTCACTGTTTTTTTTTCAAGTGGAGTAGATAGTGTAAAGTATCGCCCGGTTCACAATCCACTCACATCTATTGAACAGGTGAAGAGACACTTCCTTTGTTTCCTGTTTAGGATACGGTTTCCGGTTTTCTCTTTTCTAATCTTCTTCTCACTTTGTTTTTTTTTTCAATTGGAGTAGATAGACTTAACTATCGCCGGTTCACACACCACCCACATCTATTGAACAGGTGAATGGGCTCATCCCTTGTTTCCTGTTTAGGATGCGGTTTCCGGTTTTCTTTCTTTCTAATATTCTTACTCTTATGTAGCCCCCTGCACATCAGTGGCGTTATCACCTTGCTTGGGCTGATATGATTAAAAAAGTGGTGGAAACAGCTCAGTTTTGGGAATGCGATATGTAGGTTATGTGGGGGATTGAAACATTGATTGAAGAGGAACAGACGTAAAGACGATAATTTAAGACAAATAAAATAGAGCAATATAGATAGTTTCCTTCAGTGTTTATTTTTTTAGATTCATTATTAAATTAGCCATTGCCATGTATAAGATATATAGTATAATGTTTGCATGGTCAATGATCGCTAGAAATCTTATTTGATATTGTTCAATCATTGTTTGTAAAGTTTTTAAAAAACAAAATGTGGTATGAAATGTACGCACAATTTCTAATAATTTCCATCTTCATAGAAGCAATTTACATATTATCTAATCGCATTACATTAATTCTTTTTATTATTGCTGCCTTTTTTTTTGGTTATTTTTATTATTTCATGTGGTATACATATTTAATCCAACTCCTAATGGGAAAATAAGACCAGAAATTCGTTCAGGATATATTACCCTGATTTATTTGTAAGACCAAATTACAAGCTAAGCCCGTATACATTTTGCATCAATAAAGACCGTCGTAATGTCTTAACTGTTTTTCTGACTACAACATTTTATATTTCTTTCAGACGCTGTGACTAGCGGAATATATTCCGATCAATTTTTCTCTAGTACATATTTAGATTTTTTCATCAAGATCCCAGAATTCGGATATTTTGTAAGATATTCAAAGAAACATTGCAACCTGTGAGAAGTGTCATATCAATAAGAACTCACATTCTGTTTTGCAGTTTTGGTTATAATGTAAGTGCGAATGACTAACCAAATCTATGTAATGTTTTTTAAAAGATTCTTGCGGTTACCATTCTCTAAATATTACCTATTTTATTGTGCAGGTCTGGCTTACATTTTCATTGCAAACATTGTATTCACAAACATTATATTCAAAAGATGCTAATAACCTGGAAAACAGTTTTTAATAGTTAATTTTCTTTTAATCATGTCACCCCAAGCAAGGCATTCCACTGCCACTCTAGCGCAGGGGGTCACACAGGGCGATAGACCAGTTAGGATGTACATAGGGGGAGAGTTGGAGAGAATGGGATGGTTAGTGTGTTTCGGAGATATCTATTGACCTTACATTTAAACTCCTGGGGGCTATAGTCGTCGGGGAAGCAAGCATGCGGAAGGGAATTCCACAGGCGGGAAGTGCGAGAAAAGAAACTGTTGGAGTAGAAATTGCGGTTACATTTCATCAGTTTCACTGTAAAAGGGTGGGACCTAGTTGCCAATCTAGTATCTCGTGCAAACTGACACCTAGGGGGCACCAGTGATTTAAGTTCATCAGAGCAGAAGCGATGATAGTATTTATAGAAGAGGCACAGGGAAGCCACGTCACGCCGGTGAGAGAGTGACTGCAGGCGGTCAGCCAATTATTTCTGGATATTTATTATATAATCTATACTTTAGATAAACATAATTTTCAATATGTGTGGTTGTTAAATTCTAGATAGCAAACATTGGTACAATGATGTAAGAATAAAAACTTAGGTTTAAGTTTTTAATACTGCAATCCTTAACAATTATGGATACGTGGTTGTCTAGATAATATTCTTTAGTGTGGACATAGTATTCATCATGACGAGTTTTATCTTGTCATCCTTTATGCGTTTTCTTCATTGTATTTTTTGCTTTATTTGTATGCACTTTGCGGGTGGAGCAGAAGAAGCTGTAATCGTAATTGACATTTTCATTTTTTTCTTGATTTCCGTTATTACAGAATACAGATACATTTATAATTTCTGACGCAGGTAATCGTACAATCTTCTATAGTTTACAGAACCGATTGTTGTACTTATGTAAGACAGTTCTAGACCTTCGGATCTGGAATCATATAGATGTTCAATATCACATTTGGGATGATGGATGCGGAATGAGGTGAAAACAATTCTTATTTTGTGAGTTTCTTTGCTTAAAATTAGCCATGGTTCATTTGATAATATTCAAACTGAATTGAATCACAGAAACAGCCAAGGTGTTTATGGCTGATAGCCTCTTTAGTGAAATCAACTCGGTATTTACACCAGCTTCAGACGACCGTGGTATTCTTTTCTTAATTTCTCCCTTATTTTAACATGCTGTATTCTATTACTTTTGCTCATTTCTAGTTATTTATATGCTTTATATTTATTTATATAAGGGTGGCAGTAAAAAGGATATTCAAACAGACTGGGCAAGGCCAGGTGTGCGTTTAAGGAAATGAACAATATCTGGAGTTCAACACAGTACAGCAACAACACCAAGCTCAAAAGATACCAAAGCAGTGTTGTATCTACTCTCCTTTACCCATCTGAGTGCTGGAGGATGACTAAGGCGGATCTCGTCAAATTTCAGACGAATACTGAGAATATCTTGGCCAGAGAAGATCTCCCATGAAGACCTGTTAAAGAGATGCAAGCAAGAGAACATGGGCACCATCATTACAAGAAGGCGGTGGAGATGATTTAGGCATGTGCTCCGGAAAGTCCACAGTCAATCATATGAACAGCATTGCACTGCACCCCAGCCGGCAAAAAAGAGGAGAAGACAAAGAATGACATGGAGAAGTACGGTAGAGAATGGAATGAAAGTCATGCAGTACTCTTAGGGTTAACTGACAAGTCTGGCCCAAGATAGGCAGTGGTGGAGAAGCTTTGTTGCTACACTAAACACCATTTTGTGTAACGGATGATGAGAAAATATACATCTTGTTTCAAATTTCGTAATCTTAGTGACAAAATCAGTTGAATTTAATTATGTACTTCTTCATTTCTTATATATTACATTTGCACATTTGTCTAATCCGAAATCCATGATGATGACTTCACTCAAACATTTTTAAAAATTGGAAATACATTTTAACACATTTTGTATAAGGCAACATGTGTGAGATCATGCATATAATTAGATGATTAAATTCGTTCTTGTACAGTTTGTATCCTTATTTGTTACTGCGTAGTTCATGGGATAGGGGATTAAGAACACCCAATTCGGAAGGTGTGACAAACGGTCGCCTTAAAAGAATCCTCTTTCATTGGAACATGCAGTGCAATTCGTGTGAAATATATATTATGTAGCTTTCACAGACCCATGATATATTCATTTATATTTACTATCACCGATGAGAATTAGTTTATTTCAATAGTTCATCTATTCGTTTGATCCTTTATAGATTGGGATTATACACATCTGTGTTGGTACAAGTATTCTCCCAACACTTTTGACTTTCTACAATATTTGGAGGCTTTTGTAATTGTATGATACTCACAATGTCCCTGCTAAATTTATTAAGGTCAGTTTGGAATGCCTTATTTTGCTGAAATAAACTACAATGCTTTTCCTACTGTCCTGTTATGTGTGATTTTAGTTTCGTGTCTTGCATTTACGTGATTATATATTTGGATGACTTGAAATCTCAACTAATATGAATGTTTCACATCTGACTTGATCAATTTCTCGCATTATGTTTGCCTTCATCTTTCTGTCTGTTATATATTTTTTTCATTGTCATCAGATTACATTTCCCATTAGACGGTAAATTTTTTCTATATATTTCATTATTTATTTTTGTTATGTTTTTATGTGGTCTTTCCATCAACAATGCTTACAATGCTGCAATGTATGCTTGTAGACTATGGTTATTGTTAATTGACATATAAGTATTTTTTAAGTTTTTTTCTAAGATTTGTTTGACAGTTACTCTACTTAGTATTTCAATTATATTTTTTCTTTAAAATCTTTTGTTTCAGAGAATTCTTCTCCAATGTTCTTGACTCATCGTCATCAGTGTCTAAATCTTAAAAAATCATTTTTTTCCTCAGATTGACTCTTCCGTTTTATTTCCGGAATGGTTATAATTTCTTACCTCATTCATATTAGTTGCCAACTCAAATTCTCACATGCGATCTTTTTATTTTCAGGACTCATTTTTGTTCGGATTTTGGCTTATTGTACATTTTACTTATATTTATTTTTACTTGATCTAATTCTGTATTTGTGGGGATTTTATTTTGCATGGTATCTCTGTGAACATTGGCAAACATATTTGGGTCGAGATAGGATCTTATTTTAGTTACTACAAAATATCTCTATATTTAGTCTGTCAGATTCGTGATTTTTTGTCGTGGCTTCTCAAGTGCAGTAAAAAAAATTCCATGACGTGTTCATACTCTTTCTGATACCATTTCTTTTGCTTCCATTTTATTAATTGATTTGGCAGTTAGCCGTCAAGTACAAATCCGTTTTGGGTGACCAGGTGTCTAATTGTTTGTGGAAGAATTTCTCCAGTGACAGATTCTACGACCTCAGGCTAGTTTATTTTTATGAGGGAAGATGCACTTGCTGGCGCGGATGACGGCCGATTCAATATTTTTTTTTTTTTTTTTTGCTTATGAATACGGAGATTTTATTTTTACTCTGTTGTCTTCAACCACCAAGGGGCATTTTTGTTTATCATACCAGATTTCGGATGGCTGTCGACTAAAACTAAAGAGCTAGTTTTTTCCATTAGACACTGCTATTTCTTTTCGGGTATTAGCTTGTTTTTTCGGCCACTGGGAATTATTATTATTATTATCATTATTATTGTCGTTAATAATATTTCGTTTATTAACATCACTACTATTCTTCTTCTTATCTTATTCTTAATATTAACATTGCGAAATATCTTGAAAATATTTTAGAATTCTGAAGGATTAAACTATTCAAGGAAAAATGAATAATTTAAATCGCCTTAAATAATATGAGCTGTAATTTGGTATCTGGGAGAGTCGCCATGGTTCCTAGGGATTGGGACAATTTTAATACTCATGGTAATCAATACAAATTTATTCACAGAATAAAGGTTATTTGAATTTTAAGATGTTAACAGTCCACTCGAACAGAATAAAAAGATCAGGGAGTAATGATATTGAGAATAAAATTATGCATCCGTTCAAGTCTCACATTTAAATTCAATCGTGTAAACCTTTCAGGGGACAAAAATATATGAGCACTTTAACTTTAATATAAAATGAATGGAAATTAAAATTAACAAATGTGTGCTGTTTAAACTATATCAAGAAAATTAGTATAAAGTATTAAAAAGTCATACGCATTTAAAAATTACTAATCTTTGTCCATGTTTTTAGAGTTTCGTTGAAAAATTTCTCTAAAATAAATTGAGTAAGACCTCACATTTAGAGCAGAAAAAAGTAATATTTCTTACAGCTTAAAATAGCTGTAATGTCATGCGTTCAAAAATTAGAACTAGTTTATTCAAAACTGATATAAAATGCGATTTTAAATGATTACTGATTTCTATTATACAAATTGAAATGAAAAAAAAACACGATTAGTTGGAAATAATCAGCCTTCAATATATAATTCGTAAGACCTGGTCTTTACTCAGAATATAAAAGTGGTTGTCAAAAGTATTTTGCATGGCGTAAAAGTCTGATTACAAATTCTACATCACAAATTCATTACTGAGAGGCGGAGACTGTGGACAAACTTTCTAACGCTCTCCACTCTAATGCATCACCCGACGACCGTACATTCTTTTAGCATTCTGTCTATGCTGCAAATATTTTGCTATCATCGTCAATATTCTGCCATGGACTTGAACTCAAAATTGAATGTTCAGGATTTTTAAAATCTTGGTGACAGGGAAAAACTATTGCAGTTTCTTTGCTTTATGGTCGAGCGACTAACTGCCTCTCTCTTTCCAGCTTATCCAGCGCCGTCTTTAAAATACAAAAGAGAACAATGGTAACAATACAATATTAAAATTATTTAGACATGATCGTAGAGTGGACACTCGGAAAAAGAACAAAATTTTGATATAAAAGAACTCAATGCAAAAAATTCAATTGTGTTTTAGTTACTATGAAATTACAATATGAATAATATCAATGAACATGTCTCATAACAGGAGCATAAGCATGGACCTGAAGTTTTTAATTAAAAGTTCGTCGTGAAATATGCAACCTTATTTTAATTTTAGGGAACCTTCAAATAAGATTCCCTAAAAATAAAGTACTACTGACTCATAGAAATTAATTGAATGTTCCATGCAAACCTCGAAAATATTTTTCGCTAAAGGCTTATTAATTGCAGTTGTTCATTTATAACTTATGTTTCAGTATAAATTAAAATTAAAAATTATTTTGCTAAATTAAATGACCAATATAATAGATATTTTTGGCGTTCATAATTACAAGAAAAATTAGTATACCATAATTATTTAATCGTAATTTAACCGAATGAATCCAGTTCATATACATCACCAGGTGGTACAAAATTAAAAAAATTAACCAGTTTTTAAAAAGTATTGTTTACCTATTTAGATATTGTATGGCACCACTATGCATCATTCCCAAGCAAAATTAAAAAGCGTTATCCCATGACATCAGGATACTATGTTGCTTTTCGCAACAAAACTCTTCAAATCCATAGTCAAGCCTACTTCTCATTTTTATTAAACAATATTCGCTCACCTAGAAGCTTATTCGCTGCCTACCACTTCCTAATTTTCTGAATAACCATGAATTCATTTTATATTTTCTAAACATGAAACATGAATATCTTTGTGTAGTGATGTAATGTTGGAAAGCATTGTAATAACAAAATAATATATATATATATATATATATATATATATATATATATATATATATATATATATATATATATATATATATATATATATTTCCTTATGTGTTTGTATGTATGTGTGTGTTCTACAAATTCTCACTTTAAGCCTTACAACAAACGAAAATTAACCTAAGGTTTTAACAAATACAAAATGATCTAATTTGATGTGCATATAACATTTCAGAGGTTGTATTTGTCTATTACAGTCTTGAATTTATCAAACTGGACCATTATTTAATGCACCAGGTAGAGTGCTCTTAGTCTTCATTTTCCATTATACATGGTGTTACACATATGGAGTAGAATGTCTTTAAATATCGTCTTCCAAACCAGATTAATACTATCAATTCCGCTGATTTAAGATTTTTGTTTCTTAAAAGCTGTTTCGCATTTTGAATCTGTAAATTCATATAAAAATGAGATATACACTAAATTTGACCAAAAAGTATAGAGAAATAACAATCACCTCTATTGGAGATAAAATTTGCAAATCAATGATTCTCACTATAATACGAACAAAAGTACAGTTGGTTCCAATAATTTACACCGATTTTAAATGTGAATTATTTTTAAGCAGGAAGTGATTTTTTTCAATGTGTTTCAGATTTAAATAATTTCTGTTTTAGGAAATTTCAAATCGATGTCTATGACGAAATTGCCGGTTCACGTAGGAATCATCATCATTCGAAAGAGTGATTTCAATTGGCCACGACTATCGTGCAATTTCAGGCTTTTAGAATTCTTCCTTTAGGATCATCTTAAAAGTAAGCTCTATGCCAACGAACGAACAACAATTCAACAGCTGAAGGATTCAATATTAATGCATATTGGTGTAATCGAGGTGCATCTTTGTAGAAACGCATTCAAAGATTCTGACCATGAATTGGAGGTGTGCCGCCGATATTGGGCAATACTATTCTGTTAAATAATAATTTCCATCAATTATATAATAGGATTCAAGAGTGGAATCACTACATTTTTATCAATAACAATATTTTATTTATTGTTAACTTCGATATATTATTATGTTATTCGAAAATGTGCTTCAAAAAGTCAAATTGACTTTCTAAGAATAGATCAACTGTTAGAAAATGCTTAAGAATTCGGTGCATTATTGAGACCTCAGGGCAAACGCTCTACAGCCTTACATTTTCTATATTTCTTCATGATCTTTGATGCATACATAAAAGAAAGATCGAGATCTCCCACTCTGATGATAATTGCCATATTAATGCTCTAGAAAAATTACAAATATTTGCTTGGATCACTAGACGAAGACATTAAATTTAACAAAAAACATAAGTAATTCTTGAGTTCTGACAGTGAAAATATCAAGACCGAGTTTTACTTTATCACCAATACCCGCAAGATATATTTTTGTACAGTTATTGACTATGCAACAAACCAAGCTATCATCGCAGGCACCGTTACCAGTTCCACGAAATCGTACATCGTCTTATAATGCTACCAGTTCATTACCTCTAAAACTAATTCCTAATTGCTAGGTAAGGATATAATGCAAATTGTCTGAGTTAAAACAATAATATACGTCGAATCGTTTACATACCTAGAAAGCGAGACATATTCTATTGAAATTTAGGGAAAATACATGGGTGAGCTTGAATAAAATAAATGTTATATTGAAATCTGATCAACCAGAAACCTTCAAGCGGTGAAATCTTTAGCTATTGTAGAGGCGGTGTTAATATTGGCTATCAGTGGCTGTGCGTGAACTAAAAAACTGCTGTCGAACTTCATGGAACCTACACTTTAGTCATGAGCACTATAATTAAAATCTGGTAGAAATACCATTCAACTAATCCCACAATTTGTACAATCTTACATGAACGCAGAAGACGCTTTTCAGGACGCTACTAGTGATCAAACGAGAACTCGCGAGAGATTTATGTTTTACACGCACTGCGATGATGCAAGAGGAGTTGCTAGCTCATCAACCACATACACAGGTTAGCAATGTTATGAAAAATATTTCCCCCCTAATGATCGACCGTCCTTCTTTGTTTACTCGATAGAAACGTAACTATCCGAGGTAAATCTGCTTAATATAATATTCTGTCTATTATTTTCGGCTATGTTGTGTAATCACTAATTTTTTTTTGAATTTATATAGCTTAACGATTTCCACTATTGAAGCAGTGCATATGACTAAACCAGTAGACACATAGATTAAAAACAACAGTGCGAATTTACTAGATATATTTGAAACGCTGATTTAGTTAATGTAACTCTGCTTTGTGAGAAGCGTAATTACTATTTAGTTAATATAATATTTAGTTAATAGTTTAAATATAAAATTTAAACGTCCGTATTTCTAGATGTTTGAACAGGAGTAACGTTTTTCTATTGTTTCCTATTTAGTTTCGATTTTAGTTTAATTATTGAATGTTCTAAATATTTTTCATTACCAGTAAATCTCTTGCATCTTGCTTGTTTTATCGTTTTGATTGGGGTAAATTGTTTCGAATTACAGATTTGTGAAAAAAATTATTTTCTTGTTGTAATTAATGTTTACTAATTATTATTTACAATATAGAAAATTTCATTTACCAAAAAGGCTGTATTTGTTTGAAATTAAGATGCTATATGAATATATTTATCTATTTTGGAGAAAATATATAATGCGCTTTTACTTCTCCAATTATTTGTGATTTCATTGCCGAAATTCAAAACATGGAGAAGTTTCCAGTTACCATATCTATTTTATTTTTATGAGACCAGTTGCAATAAAAAGGATAATTAACAAAGTCTACCGTGCTATTTTAATCTAGCCAGATGAAACACTGGTGTGCATCGATGACTAAAGTTTATTAGCATACAGTTAATGTAGCTCTCTCATATGTAATTTGTACTCGAAGTGCCAATTTAATTTCCGGTGTGGAGAGCCATTAGACCGTAAGAACATCTTTTCATCTGGTTAGCGTCAAATTTTTTAACTGTGTTTCTGTGTTAAATGCATTCTGGAATAAAATTCGACATAAATTTATTATGATCTTCAATATACACACACAATTATATATATATATATATATATATATATATATATATATATATATATATATATATATATATATATATATATATATATATATACACACCAATAGAGAGTCTGCCATCTGAGGAAAGGCGAATATATATATATATATATATATATATATATATATATATATGTGTGTGTGTGTGTGTGTGTGTGTGTGTGTGTGTACACATATTGATTTTAATTGTTATATATAGGGTTTTTAGTGGTTTTACTGATATAGTGTATTTGTTCAAGCTGGTTATTTATAATAAAATCTCGATTTTGAGATTTTGATACAGAGTTAATAATTAAAATGTGTACGTCTCTTAAAGGTTCAAATTCATTATGACTTCGAAGTTTTGTCAGGAAACCGTTTTGATGTTCTCACAACTCAGGGTTTTTATAAGTATATTTCTGTGGGAAAAATTATAAAGTCAGTCACTTTGTTACGATTTTAAAATATTTCTTTATTTCACTAGGATAAGATCATCTTTTATTCTAACTTGTTAATTGCTTTTATTTGATATGGTATACGATTTTCAAGTTGCGTTTCACCAAGAAATATAAGTGTAACTTTTAATTATTTTTTCTACAGTTTATATATTCTGCAATGATTTATTGTCCACAAATATCTCGAAAAAGAAAACGAAGGAAAGTCGTTAATGTTTTCCTGATTGGAAATAGTTAAATCACTTTGGTTGTATGCCCTTTGCCCTAACAAGGATGAGTAGAGTTGGCTGCAAACGGACTCTTGGACTATCAATCCAAATGCTTGTGTTATGAAATGACCATAATTGCAGAACATTAATGGTAATTCATTTTTCATGAATAAAAATACATTATTTAATTTCGACAAGATTAATTACTGATCTGAACTTGTCTATTTGCAACCATTTCAGATGGTTTTACAGCACTCCCAAAGAAGCCAGGCCAACAAAAATGTGAACTTCAGAGAACAATTAATTTGCTGAGACAAATAACAAAACGCATCTTCCAAATTCTGATAAACTGATTCGGCATCAGAATCGCCCGAGAGATAGGGCAAAAACAGTGGGTTTGTGAAAGACACCGGACCAAGGAAATCAATATTCATGATCAGAATATCTGCATAGAGAAAAATACAAAAACATGACGTATATCTGCGTTTTAATTATTACGCCAGTTTGTTTGGCTATTATGCCACGAAAACGTTTTATAGATGTACGACAACCTTGTCGTATCCCGGAAAGCAATTTAGAAATATCAAGAATTTATACTGGAAGCAAACCGCCATCATACAGACAGGAAATATATTCAGCCCATATACGAAATAGAAAAGGCTGTATGATAAGTATATGTCTTCTCACCGGATCTATTCAATGAGATCTGTACAATGAGACGATTCTGAGTGAGTTAGAAGTCCTCCCAAGATTCATCATTGGCGAACATAAACTTAAACAATATATGATAGGTAGACAATACACTGTTGATAGCTGACATGAAAAAGAAAATCTTGAATAACCACCAGCAAGTAAAACAGATAAGAGTGGTGAAAATGCCTTAAAGAATATCTTCAAGAAAACCAAAATCATACTCACCAGCAAATGTCAACGAATTGACAACTACACTTTGGAGTGCACTAAAATCAAACAGGTGCAGATGTTTAGATATCTTTGAAAGATTCTACCGGAGGATGAAAATTGCGACATTGATATCTGAAGACGGATTGGCATAACGGAAGACGCATATCAAAGGTAGAGTAGAATATTGACTGACAGGAAATATTCGTTGGCGATAAATAAAAGATTAGTGGGTTATTATTTTATATCATTCCTCCTATATGACATTGAATGCTGAATGATATCCTCAAGGATGAAGCAGAGATTCGAAACAAAAGAAATGTCGTTCTACATAAGGATGCTGGGGATACTATAGAAAGAACATATGTGCAACGAAAAGGATGCAAACGAAAATGAAATTTCCTTGCTATCAGGAAAAGCAAACTGAGGATCTTTGGACAAGTAATGAGGATGTAGGGATTGTGGAACCTGATGTTCACGGAACGCATAGAGCGAAAGAGAGACGGCAGGAACACAATGTACAATGTGTAAATACTTCGGGTCTCATTATAATTATCCTTCGGGAATAAAACAGCAGTTTGCAAATCAAAATGCAAATAAAAAAACAATTTATATTTCGGTGGCAATTCAACATTTATTGAACTGGAAACACGCCCAAATTTAAATAACATTCAACCGCCAGTTAATTTACCTAAATTAAAAATTGAGTTATATTCATATATATGTGTATATGTGTGTGTATGTGTGTTCGTGTGTCTGGCTGTCTCTATGCATTTTCTCTCGTTTGTTCCTATTTGTTAATATCAGGCACCATGTAACCGATATCTATATCTGTTTACAATTTACTTCCTTCTTAAATTTAAAATTTCTCTCTCGTAGCCGTTTACATTGGCACATTCTTATCGGTTCTTCCTCTCTTGTTCCCCACTTTTCCTTCTGGTTCCTCTGTGTCTTTCTCTTTCTTTTTTCCTTTTGTTTTCTCATCTTTCTTACCCGCTTTATTTTACCCTCGATTTGGGGTTGAGTTTCCAGCGAGTGGCACTCTTTTAAACAAAACAATCTACTACCAGTTGATTCATTTTTATGAGGGAAATTGCTTGAATGGAATTGATATTGAAAGTAATGATAACACGAATTCTTAATTTAACTGGACTAAAAGTAATAGTAAAGTTCACACTGTTAATAATATTCGACGACACAGTCTTTCAGACTTTCTAAGTTATGCACAACAAGGCATTTTCTATGCATCCAAGTTGGCAGGAGTACTTCGATACAAACATACACATGCAACGTATAAATACACACACATTTACAAACTCATATACACATACAGTTTGTTAAATATGGCAAAATGGATATCTGCTCATACAGATGCATCTAAAATATAATTCCATAATCTCATTTTATATTTAATTGATATGTAGTATATATATATATATATATATATATATATATATTACGCTCTCATTATGATTGAGCTCTCTAGAAAATAAAATGTTAAAAAACAGTTTCTACTTCTGCGATATAAGCAATACTTTTCAGAAAAGAATTGAGTTTGTTCTGTGACGGGCGTGTGTAAAATTTACCTTCGCCGGATAAAAAATCGGTCGATTTTCTATCCCGGCAAGAAGCATGTGGATGTGTTTAGCCACACTGATGAGCTTTGATACCGCGAAACGGGATATGATTGAGCTAAAGCGCTTCAGACGATAAAAATTTAGAGGCAAATTTTTTATTCTTTATCTTTAATTGAAAACTACTTAGGATTTTGGATAAACTTAAAATCAATTAAATATTTTTGTCTCTCCTATTTAATGAAAGATGATTGAAAGAAAGGTTGCTTCACTGATTCAGCCTATCTATCTATCTATCTATCTATCTATCTATCTATCTATCTATCTATCTATCCACCTGTTAGATTTTAACATTATGGTTAAAAGTATTATATTGTTTACTAATGTATATTTGTTAAAAGAATCTATTCCTTTGTCAGGGAATTTAATCCGTTTTTGAAGCTTTGTAACAAAATTCATATAAATCTTTTGGGTAAGGCAATTTACTTGAGTTCCCATCCTAGTCCTACATAAACACACACACGTGCACAAAGAGTGATGAAAAAATTATCATCATTTCCAAATCTTTAATAAATCTATCTATATGCAGAATGGAAAGTATGTCTCCATGTAGTATATGAAGGTCAACTGAGGTACAGAAACGAATAGCGATATGACAAAAAAGCAACAAGAATATGTAGAAGGAGAAAATTGTACGAGTAGGAACGATTGGAAAGACGATAAGAAGGCCAAGTTAGTAGCGAATATGATCACAAATATATACGAGAAGTCGTGAAAAATGTGGTGCAAATGGTAAAGATCAGTAGAGGGGCGTAAAAGAGAGGAAACCAAAAGGAAATAATAATAGAAATACGAGAAACAAAAATATATATAATTCTAGAGAGACGATTTCAATATTATCGCTAGTATAGTGATTATAACTCGAATTTCTCTGAAAAGCAATATAAAAGGACGTCGAAGGGATAAAGTAAAACTGCTATGTAATTAGAATTCGTAATTACAAACCAAAATTTGGTCATAAAAAAGAGAATTTCAATTGATTTAATTATTTGTACACCTGCAATATTTCAAAATTTCCGTTGAGGAAATTATCTCAAGAAATGGTGGAAAATGCAAAATCTTCAGAGAAAATTCCATGCACTTAATGCAGTTAGAATATGGCTGCTCACCTATTCCATTTTTGCAAATTTAATTCATTATATATAATCATTCCACCCCAAGCAAGTCGGTACCGCTACTGGTTTGCAGGGGGATTCCATAAAAGAAGAGTGAACGTTTAAGCAAGAGGAGAGCGAAAGAATAACAGATCAGATACAAGGGGTGTCGGAGAAAGTGCAAGATGATAGGAAAATCAGTGTGAAGTAATTTTGGAGGAAATAAAAGAACAAAATACCCGAGATGATGTGGAAAGAATAGAGATGAACTGGAGTCATGTGGAGAAGGAATAGGAATTGACAATGCATTTGATTTCTTGGAGATTGTATCCGTCAAGACAGCAAGTATACGGAAGAGAGTTCTACGAGCAGGAAGTACGAGAAAGGAAGCTGAGGAAGTAAAAGTGGTGGTTGATTTAACTGTAAAAGTGTGTGACATTGTTGCAAATCTGTTTGATGAGGGGGCATCAGTGAACTAAGGTCTTTCGAGCAGAAGACATATATATTTTTACTAAACTTACATTGTTAAATATAAGAGCAGATGAATGTATCTTATGTTTAATCATGAGACATTCTAAACATCGTATTTTGACCTTAATATCAGTTGAAAATAAAGACAACAATTCTCCAACATTTGGATATTTTTTTATTATTTTGGTTCTAATCTTTCGGCTCATATGAGTCTACTTCAGAGAGGTTACAGGGACGTTAACATAAAAACATCCACCATCAAAAATGATTTTATCTTGTGTTGACATAAAACTTTGCTAAGCAACGATGACAGTTACAAATAGCAAACGCGTGAGAGCTCGAAATCTTAACAGAACATTATATCTAAATGCAATGCATGTGTTATGATCAGATTAAAATGTGTTTTTATTAAGTGTGGGTTGTTTTGATTTAATGTAGATGGCCTCCAATATCTGAAGGTACTTTTTACTGTGTGTATGGTGAGTATTATTGTATTGCTGACTAAAATCTGTCTAATGTAACCTACATGACTAAGTTTTTCTAAAAAAATATTGTTTAATTGAACTCTGATCAGACACAAGACGGGTCTACGTGTGAGCATGGTTGTAGTATAGATTGTGATTGAAAATAGTGTAAATAAAATTAATTTACATGAATTTAATTTAAAAGTGACATTGGGAAAAGTCTGGAATGTACTGTTGATAACATTTTACTCAAAAGTTTTTTTTTTATATTTTGTTATTTTTGTGTTTTTATTTTTATAATTATTATATATTTATAGTTATATTTTTAAGATGTTTTTCTTTCGTTTTTACGAGAATGAATATTATTATTATTATTATTATTATTATTATTATTATTATTATTATTATTATTATTATTATTATCGTCTTAGAGAAATTTTGTTTGATATATATATATATATATATATATTAATATTATTCGTTTTTATTTTTATCATGAATAACTATTATTAGTATTATTATTTTTTATGATGTTTTTTAAGATTGTATTATATTTTTTCTTACAAAGAGTTATCATTTTAACTATACTTATAATAAATTAATACTAGTGGTTATATTTTAATTTATATTAATATGTATGATTTATAATTTATTTCTTACCATAAATATAATTGGAGTAGATAGACTAAACTATCGCCCGGTTCACACGTCTAATGAACAGGTGTAGAGGCTCATCCCTTGTTCCCTGTTTAGGATATGGTTTCCGGCTTTCTCTTTTCCAATCTCCTCACTTTTTTTTTCAATTGGAGTAGATAGACTAAACTATCGCCCGGTTCATACTCTACCCACGTCTATTGAACAGGTGTAGAGGCTCATCCCTTGTTCCCTGTTTAGGGTGTGGTTTCCGGTTTTCTCTTTTCCAATCTTTTCAGCTCTTATGTTTCCCCCGGCACATCAGTGGTGTTACCACCTTGCTTGGGGTGATATGATTAAAAAAAACTACCCCATAATAGGTATATTTTAATTTAAGATTAAATCCCATGTCGTTTTTCAAAGAATGAATATGAGTGAAATAGACGTCGCTTTTGATCTAAAACGTTTATTTTATTCATTTAAATTCTTTTCTACACGCTCCCATTCTTTTTCTTTCTTTCTTTTTATTTATTTATTCTCTCTTTTTTTAGGTTTATCTTTATAAATCTCATTTATTTATATTTAATCTCAGTTTTTTAGTAATCTTAATTAATTTTATTGAATTTTTAAATTAATATGATTTTTGAAAATAATAGTAATAGATGTTAGTTTTTCAAATTGTATTAAAATTATGATGTACAATTTCTTTTTTATAGTAAATATATCCCATTATATTTTAAACTAATATAGTATATAGAACCCAATCTCTTCTGCTATTTAACCCATAACTGGAAGGAAGAGACGGATTAGTACCTTTCCCAAGGGTATTTGCGCGTAAGTGAATAAAATGGATTCAAATGGAATTCGAACTCGGCTCCCCGGTTTCTCGTTCAGAGCCGATATCCACTGTACAACAACGCTTTCCTCCAGTTATATGTTAAATAATAAGATAGATTGAGTTCTATAGTCTTGCCTGGCAACCAGTCTACCGCAGAAATCTATAGCAACCTACTGCTGGAAAATCTTCTGTCCAGTTCTATATATATAAATTTATGCTTAGACAAACCAATGTACACAAATATATGTATGTATGTATGTATGTATGTATTCAAATATTATCGCTGATAAAAAAATCAACACAAAACGAAAACATATATAAAAACAGTTAAATACAGCTACTAATAAGAAATTCAGAAATCTTGCGTAAATAATGCATATATAACCCTAATTATTAAATATTAATATGAAAATCAGTGTGACAGTGATAGCTTATTAAATATTAACCAGATGGTACATGCTAGATTAAAAACTATCAAACATTAACAGGATAATCTATGCTAGATTAAATACCTCATAACAATGCAACTTGATAGTCTATGTTAGATTAAATACTAAGCAAATTTCAATATGTTGATATATGCCAAATTAAATTCCTAGGAAATATTAAGTTTACAACGTATGTCAAATGAAATACCCAACAAATGAGGGTAAATAAATATTTAGAGTAAAAATATAAACATATCTTTATCTTATTACAACCCATATAGTATAGTAATTTGTTAAGTATGTTTACAATTATCGGTAATTTAATTTCTCTGGTTTAGCAGGTTAACCTTTTTATTAAATTTGGTTATTTCTATATTCTTGTTAAGACAAAAATAACAAGGTGCGCGGAGAAAATTACAAGTTATAGCCCTTGTAAATACTGCCCATTTAACGGTAGATATATTTTTTTAAACGTCAGTATACTTGTATAATGAAATATTATATGAACTAATATTGAAAGATAGAGTGTGCTGGTAAGAGCGGTGTTTGAACAGGGTTTATTAGACGGGATATAAAACGTTTTGATATCAAGATTTTTAAAGATAGTGCGGAGATAAACTAGTGAACTCGTTAAGCAATTATTATATAGAGGACAATCTTTATAATTGCTACAAGTGAATCCGCTTGTATTAATTTCATTATATTTGGTATCACCCATCTCAGAATTGCAATGCATCGAGATTCCTGCATGTTGTTGAGGAAATTTTATTGTTTGTTTTTATTAATTTCTCGAGGTTATACTTGCAACAATACGCAAACTTAAGACAATTATTATTGAATATTTTACTAAGAAGATTAGGATTGGAAAAGTGTTTATTGATAAGGTTTAACAATCTTCATCTTAATTACGTTTTAATTATCAGAATATAAGGGGAAGTAAACTAGAATATCTCCCTATATCTGTTCTTCCTATTATCGTCATTATTAATCAGATTTCTGAATTTGATAGTAATAATATTATAACCGCTATTTCTGAGAGCAGAATTATAAAATTCGCTATGTTTATCGATAATTTTTTGCTAGAAGAATTCTTGCTAATTCTAAATTCAATTGAAGTGGGTATATGATTTAGGACTGACGGAGAATGATTAGAATTAAGCTGTTTATATATTGGGTTAGAATTAATATTCATGACATGTCGGAAAGTATCATAATATACGAAAGTAACATAAAATACATTCTACTTGTTAAATGTTGGTAGTTATTTTGATGAAAGACTTAAAAATTTTAGTTCTGTTTATATCATTTTCCTAATACTGTCTAATCTATGATATTCTAGAATCCTTCAGTAAATGCGTTTGCAGACGCTTTCCAAATCCGGCTATAAATTTCACGGTTAAATAGACACGTCGCTACAAACAAGAGTTAAAAAATTGTGTATTTATATACATGCGACTATATGTGTCTGTACATGTGTATATATAGATTTATGTTTGTATATGAGTATATGTTTGTCTATATATACCTATATGTGTACATTTGTGTTTGTCCTTTTATCTCCAATTCTTATTTGGATAAATATACAATAATCAATATCTAATGCTTTGTTAAACTTAGAATTTAAAACTAGTATATTCTAACATTGATTGATAATAAATGTATAAAAAACATTTCAAAATAATTTTTTTTATTTTTATTGTAAAATTTAAGTAATAGTCGAGTAGTAATATTGATTTCTATTTGAATCAAATATTAATATTAATGCCCCAACAAAATATTTTAGACTGTTCTAACGTTCCTAAAATTTACAGTTGATTAGAGACTAGAGACTAGGTAACAACGTCTCCCTGTTTGAGGCGATTTGGGTGGTTTTGAAACTTTCCAAATTATACAACTTGTAATCAGCACCAGCACTTCATAAGACATGAATAGTTTCAAAACAAAATATCTATTTTTTAGTGATGTTATAACATATTTTTGGTGCAGTAGATATCAACTTAGAACGAGAAATCGGGGAACCGAGTTCAAAATCCAATTGAATTCCTTGCGTACACATGCGCTCAAATATCCTTAGGAAAGGTGTTAATCCGTCTCTTTCCAATAATTTTGGTTTAAATTACAGGACACACTGTGTTCTAGAGCCTCGGGCGGGAACCAGTCTACTGCGGGATAATCTTCTGCACAGTCAGTCATGTCTCTTTCAAGACATGATCGTCCAAGCGTGTATCAGGTATGACACTTAACTGACTGACTGAAATAACTCTCATCTTCTTAACACATAAAGCGTTCTAATGACCGCATACTTCCGTAGAAAAATTTAATATTCTTTCAACCTGATTAAACAGAATCCTTTTTGTACAGGTATAGTGGCTCATCCCTGGTTCCCTGTTTAGGATGTGGTTTCCGGCTTTCTCTTTTCCAATCTTTTCACTTTTCTTGTTTTATTCTTTTCCTTTTTTTTCAATTGGAGTAGATAGACTAAAGAATCGCCTGGTTTACACTCCACCCACCTCTATTGTACAGGTGTAGAGGCTCATCCCTTGTTCCCTGTTTAGGATGTGGTTTCCGGCTTTCTCTTTTCCAAATCTTTTCACTCTCCCGTAGTCACATCAGTGGCGTTACTGCATTGCTCGGGATGATATGATTAAAAAAAACCCAAAAAACTTTGCCTTTTTCTTTTTCTTTCACTTTTTTCCCACTTTTTCTTCCTCATTCGTCTCTTTCTTTCTTTCTCCAACAAATAATACTATAAATTATCATGAATTACGTCTGTTTTCTTTCATCTCCTTGCATCTTTATATAGTGTAATATGTTTATTTTCAAAATTTTAATTAAAAATTTAATTCTAATGATTTATCTACATGTAGACTTAGTATATATAATTGTTTACTCTTGTTATTAAAAAGCATTAATTTTATAAAATTTAATGTCCTTGTACATTGAGTGAACATAAATCTATTACACTGAAATTTTTTATAAATGCACCAGACGATTGCATATTGCATGAATATTCCCGCCGTGTCAAAATACAGGAAATATGCATATTTCTTAATGTATATCTATCTATCTATCTATCTATCTATCTATCTATCTATCTATCTATCTATATGTGTGTGTGTGTGTGTGTGTGTGTGTGTGTGTGTGTGTGTGTGTGTGGTTGGGTGTTTCATTTACTTAAGCATATATATTGAAATATTGCCTGTTGTTAAATTTGACTGCGTTCCAAAATATATTATTCTGATTTTATAAAATTTACTTAGGTGTTATACATGTCCTATAATAATACGATTGATTGCCTCTTAAAACAAGTATATAGGTGTGTTTTACAAGCATCAGTGCATGTCGATTTAACACGCACCTAATATTGTTGCCACGTATCCCTCTATGAAGCCATTCTCAACTGAACATGTGAACATGCTCCTTCTTGTTTTTGTTCCATTTGCAGTAAAGTTGGATTCAATTTCTTTCTAAAATCTTATCTCCGATCTTTCCAAACATTTGACAACCATCATAATTTATAACTATTAGTTGTTGGTATATTACGGGGCTAATTTTGGTCTTAAATGTCAATAACACCAGAGGTAGTCTATATTGTTTACTTATCCTTTTATAAAATAAAAACAAGTATTCATGGCAAGATATATGTCTGTAAACATATGTAAGTATATATATATATATATAGTCATCCGCAGACAAATCTGTTTAGCAGCTCCTCAGTACGGTTAGATATACGATTGCTTCTAGCCAGCATTGAAATCCGACCGAATTGACGTCAGTCAGCGATTCTAGTATGAGCTATTGGCGATCGGCATAAGAAGGCAGATTTTAACGTATTATATACAATGTATAAACACGCCAATAAATGAGAATATTCGAATTCATGATTGAATGAACGATGCGTAGATGCATGAGTAGCTACTGTTTTTTAAAATCTACCATTCCTCGATAAATCTCCTTTTGGGTTTGAGAGCGTTTTCGCTGTTTCGCTGTATCACAAATCCCCAGTACCGTCAAACATCCGATTCTTTCTAGACAGGATTGAATTATATGTGTGTGCGTTCGTGTGTGCCTGTGTACATGCCTCCTTGTTTTATAAGCAGTACAGAAAAGAAGAAGGGATGAAGTGAGGTTAATGAGTTTTTGGTCTAATTCCGTTGATGTGCTTTTAGAAACAAGCTGTTATTGTTGCCGTTAAAATGGCTATCGTGAATTTATTCGCTGATTCTTTGATGATAAAGGTTGATTTAACGTTATGTGTGATACGCGTTTACGCAGAGGGAAAAAACTTGGGAATAGAGCCAATCTGAGGCGCTCATATATGGTGAGTAAAGTGGGAATTAGCGTCAGGTTACTCTCTCGAAAACAAATTATTTAGAAATTAAGCTGCTATAAATTGGAAAAATCCTATTTTCTATACTTTTATCTTTAACATAAATTAACAGAGCCTTCTAGAGAAACACTATTTAGAACGAAGCTATTCAATATATCGAGGTTGATGTTTCATTCTCTTTGTGTGGATGGTATCAAGAACAAACTACTGTTTCTGTTTATATAAATTTTCTACTATCAATTTTTAGCTGGTTTAAGATTTGATTTCAATGCATGAAAGGTATGTAAAAGAAAGTTTTCTCTACTTCTTCTTGTGTATGTAGTGTCCCATCATGATCTAAACGATTATGGCCCTCTACTTGCCCTATCCCTTGTCGCTTCTAATATACATTGCCTTGCTAGATCATTTAATCCTAACTCCTCCAATCCTCTTGCTCAAATCTATCAGGTATGTCGAGCTTTCCCTAATCCCTCTTCCCCTTTATCCATACCGTGAGGATCATGTTCTCCAAGCTTTCTCTCCTCATTATATTTACCAAAAATGTTGCTGTCTTTTCTTGATGATAAATTCTAGTTTAATGTTCGTGTTCATCCAGTCCCAAACCTCGTCATTACACGCGTCCTTAATCAATGGTATCGTCAGCGTCCTTCTGTAGATCAAGTTTTTTGTTGTTTCAAGTTTTTTTCTCATCTTTCATGGGATTGACCAGCATTCGCTGACATATTGAAGCACAGTCATCATATAACAACTCAAAATTTCCAACGATAATTTTCTGTCGCTTAACGCCCTACTCAACTTCAAGTATGCATCATTGACCATGCTAATACGCTCTCGGATGTTCGTATCGCCTTTTCCGTTTTATGATGTAAAGAGACGTTAGGTAGCAAAATCTTAACACTTGCTGTCTAAGATATCGGTAGCCATGTTTTCTGGAAGGATAAGTGTTCAAGTAATTTTAAAGGTTATTAATTTTTATTAAAAGCTAATTCATCTTGTTGGCTATTTTTCCTAGACAAGTAACGGATTCTCACATTATCTAGAAGATGACATTAATCTGGAAGTTATGGATAAATGAATATTTGCTGTGGCTCTTGTCATTTTATCTAAAATTCTTTCAAATTATTTATATAATATAAAACATATCAACTCTATTATATTCCTTACCCCAAATTAAATAATAAAAAAAAACTAGAGTTAGTGAAAATATATTTCTTCAGAGCGATATTGAGAGTTCGATGAACGGAGCAAGAGAGTAAGCAACAGCAAAACCCTGTACCGTCAGATTCAGAAAAAATGGCTTAAATGTCTTGAAAGAAATAATAGGAACAATAGTTGGAAAATATAACCCACACGGAACATTTGTTTGGAAGTGTAGTTAGTGAAATGCTGCAATTCCCATGTCTGAAGAGCATGTGTTTATGTATGACAGTGCATCATAGTGAAGAAAGATAAACAATGCACGCGAGATGATATCAGTACTTTCATGAACACATTTGTCCTGAAGCTGGTGACATATAGAAGAAGAAGAAGAAGAAGAAGAAGAAGAAGAAGAAGAAGAAGAAGAAGAAGAATGGGTAGGCTTTGGAGAGAAGGACTGCATTTCTGAATGTCTTTTTGATATTAACAAAAACCAATCTGGTTCTTAATTTTTCATTCAAGACACCTCCTTGTCCATAGCCTTCTTAGTTGCTCTTGGAAACAAGTGTTATTTAGTATCCTGTGATATGCTGTGCATCTTTGGACCCATTTATTCCCACAGCCATTGTGGTATCATAGTCCGAAATTGCCGTGTGTTACACCTTCTCTCTCTTTGCTGGCTTTGGCATTGGGATTTCCAATGATTATTCTGATCTCTTAGGATTTGCAGTGTTTCTCTGGCATAATCAACCATGAAGTACAAAGAATGGATTTCGTCTTCTGCATTTTCGGTTGTTGTTGCCTATACCATTATTTCCTTGTGTCTTTAGCCAATGTAATGCTGACTCTTTTTCATTATTTTCATACTCCTACGTAAATTACTCTGTGGTCATCATTGATGTAGTCTGCATTTTTGGCCATCTTCTTTCACATACGCCTAAAATATTTATGTTTAATCTAGTTATGTCTTGCTTCATATTTTCCAACTGTGGTTCAGTTTTCTAACGTTCCATCTCCGAAGATTTATTTATTGTTTGTTGCGAAGAGCCACTGAGTAATGTTCTTGTAACACCTATCACTCAAATCTTTCCATTCCGGGTGAAGGATAAATTCTGGGGGAATATATCCTCTTACGCCGTTAATCACAAGAATATCAGGATGTCGTTCCTTAATGCGCAATGGATTAGTGTCCTTAGCTTTAACCACTTTATGCCGTTAGGGTTTGTCACATTGTGCAAAGCAATAAATATACGTGAGAGAAGTATTTGGGTGATTTTCGAATTGCCTACTCCACGGTATTTTATCGTGATTCCACTTCTACTAAGCTGGACGGTAACCCCTGAAGAATTCTTCCGCTTTTTGTAAATTTAATGTTTTTCCTACAAGGTTCCTAATATCCTGTGAGACAAACAAGGAAAAACATTCTAAAAGGGAAAGAATAAACACGACAAATAACTTAACATAGATGAAAGGAAACAAACACCGCTTGCCAAACCAAAGATTAGTATTTCGTTGCCAGTAGTCAAAGAAAGGTTGCAATTAAAACTTTCTGAAAGTTTTCAAAATTGTTTCAAAGACAATATTAACAAACTATCTTTCTTTTTGGTTAATCAGCAGCAACTTATATTAATTCAAAAAAATATCCACATATATATATATATATACAGAGAGAGAGAGAGAGAAAATTATACAAGAGAGAGAGGCAGTGACATGGATGTGTGTTGAAATACTATCCTATGCCAAACTTTAGATGAAAATTTCGATATGATAATTTTAAATTCCAAATTTATCTATGTAAGTTACAAACTATTGGAGGAAATTGATTCTGAAAGGGAAGGATTATACAAGACAAAATATTTAACATTGATGAAACGGAAAAAAAAAAGTAATATAAACTGCCATAAGACAAAACTCCGTCTGCAAAAGCATAGATTAGTGTTTCGTTGCCAGACGTCAAAAAAGGTTATAATTAACATTTAGTTCGATTTTTTAAAATGTTTCAAAGGTAATAATAATAATAATAATAATAATAATAATAATAATAATAATAATAATATACCATTTTTGCACTATTGGCAACTCAGGAGCAACTAATCTTGGATTTATATATATATATATATATATATATATATATATATAGACTGAAAATTACCTATACAATATAGACAGAAGAAAGAGAGATTGAGAGAGAGAGAGAGAGAGAGAAATGGCAAAATAGAAGTGAGTAGAAATTCAAGACGATTCAAAGTACTGATATGGCGGCTCGACTGCAGCCACTTCCCCACCGTCGAAATGTGACCTCCCTTTGTCTGTTCTATAAATACTTTCATGGCTTCTGCTCGGATGAACTTAAGTCACTGGTGCTTCCTCAACAGGTGCTTACTCTTGCAACCAGACTGGCAACTGGGTCCCACCCATTCACAGTCAGGTTAGCCAAATGCAGACGACAATTCTACTCCTGCAACTTCTCTCGCACTTCCCGCCTGTGGAACTCGCTTCATTATTCTTTCTTTCCTGACGGCTACAACCTCCAGAAATTTAAATACAATGTCAATGCTCATCTATTAACCACTGGGCTCTAGCCCTCTCCCCACCCCGTATATCCTTCTCTTTCTCTCCACCTATATATCTGTCATCGCCCCTGCATTCTCAGCTTTCGATTGCTCCTTTCTAACTAGTTTGTACTCCTTACTCTTTTCTAATTAATCTTTTTACAGTTATGTAGCCCCCAGTTCATCAGTGGTATTTCTGCCTTGCTTGAGATGAAATGATTAAAAATAAAAAACAGATATTAGTTTTGGTCACAAGTAAAATTTACAAAATTTCTATCACTGAATTTTACAAAAGCTTCTTCTGGACTTGGTTAAGGGTTGTTTCAAACGTTCATTTACAGTCCTTGAAAAATCAGCGCATAAGCGGAATATTTTTTGTTTCTTTTTTTTAAAGTAATCTCAGAGTGATGCCCATTGGAAATATGATTTTTCCGCTCTCTCAAACTGCTTAACAATTAGTTCTAAAACAGCTAAAGAAACACTCTTGTTTGTCTGAGTTATGAATCTTACATCGTTTACTTCATATTTAGCTTTTGCTTTTGGCATTTCTTGGGATATTCTGGGAACACTTCTGGAAAACATTTTAAGTTCTTTTTTTAATTCTCTACTTTATTTTTCAGCTGCCTTATTATAATTGAAGGTATCAATATTTAATTTCTTAAAAGAAGCGTTAATTGAGATATTATAAAGATCAAATAATGCACGCAAATTGTTCCAAATATATTGTCTGTATCCATAATACAAGAACTACAGCTTTATCAGTTTTGCCAACAAAAGAAATGTTACGCGCGAATTAACACATAAAGTTTAATTTTTTCCTTAAAATGTTTGAGCAACATTTTAAAGTTGATAAACTGGTTTTACACATTTTCTTCAAGATTCTTTATTTATGATCCTGCTATGAGAAACACTGTCATTTTTTTTTTTTTTTTTGCATTAGTAATTTTCACAAAGATACTCTTTGGAGATAATTCTAAGTCAGTTAAGAGCATGCTCTAAATTTTGCGAATATGTCTTTTAGGTTTTTTTATCATTACATTATATTTGCCAGATTTACATACGTTTTATTTTTCTTCCATTGTTTGTAATTCCAATAATTCTCCACTCCATCATTACTTGTATGTTTTGTTCATAAAAAACGATTACTTTTTAAATGCACAACACTAAAAAGATATTAGTTATTGAGGTAGTTATATCGGTGTGTACTTCAGGAACACCTGGTATCGTATTTTGTATGACTTATTTTAAAATTAAAATAAAACAAATTGAAATTAATTATTCAAGAGTTAATCTATGCTGACATAACGAAAATAGCCTGCAAATTATAATGGACCTATCTTGTTCCTATTTCTTTTTTTGGATAACTATCTTCATAAATAGACGGACATTATGCACATATTTTCTTCACAGCGATAGTATGTTACATTTTACTTTTCGTTCAGGGTCAAATGCACAGTAGTGTTTATACATTTTGGCCACCTTGGAAGCAAACCTTTAGTCAATTGCAAAATCGGTTTGATCATATAAAGGTAACTCAATCGACGTATGTCCTGATTGATCTCCTGTACACTTCGTAAAAATGTACTATATATCGTCAACTTATCAAAAATATGCAAAGCTCATATCAGTCGTGGCTTAGACGCATTTTATACATCAAGTGGCAACATTTCACGCCAGGTATAATTTGCCGAAAACCCAGGAGAGGACAACTGCGCATTCATAATTATCGGTGCAGGGTAGAATATCTTAAGATCATGAGATATGTTGTAAACACCTTTTTCAAGTTTAGTTCGGACTTGCTAATTGCCCCGAAACAGATTCATGGAATATTTCATACATGACAATTATTGAAATAAGTGACAAAAATGAGAAAAACAGAGAGGGTCTTGCTGAATAATGTTAGTTTTTGATTGTTGCTGTTGTTTGTTTTTTTAAACAAGAAAATAGAACGTTTTAAGTTAAAAAATGCCTCTTAGGAAAGGTGATATAGACTTGATCGCAATGGATATTCAACCTGGGCTTTTATGTCACATGTGCGCAGATGATGTTTTATGTACTACTGGATTACCTAGTAAATCGAAAATTACATTAAAATCGGCAGTCTCATGCACACTATGTGAAGATCTGTTTTGATGAGGAAAGGTGATATAGACTTGATCGCAATGGATATTCAACCTGAGCTTTTATGTCACATGTGCGCAGATGATGTTTTATGTAGTACTGGATTACCTAGTAAATCGAAAATTACATTAAAATCGGCAGTCTCATGCACACTATGTGACGATCTGTTTTGATGAGGAAAGGTGATATAGACTTGATCGCAATGGATATTCAACCTGAGCTTTTATGTCACATGTGCGCAGATGATGTTTTATGTAGTACTGGATTACCTAGTAAATCGAAAATTACATTAAAATCGGCAGTCTCATGCACACTATGTGACGATCTGTTTTGATGAGGAAAGGTGATATAGACTTGATCGCAATGGATATTCAACCTGAGCTTTTATGTCACATGTGCGCAAATGATGTTTTATGTTGTACTGGATTATCTAGCAAATCGAAAATTACATTAAAATCGGCAGTCTCATGCACACTATGTGAAGATCTATTTTGATAGTAGTGCAGAGTGCTTATTTCTGTATTATGAAAAAAGTGCAAGTCTATCGTCTGGCTAAAAAAACTCGAGAGATGACACGAGATAAAAGTTGCTTCCCAGACACTCCAAAAGACTTTCGTATGCAACATATATAAAAAATGTTGTTTGATAAGTATATTAAAAAAGTTTCTGACACCGAATTCAAAAAATTGTCGCATATGTCAGGAATGAAAAGCTTAAATGTTCTACTGGGAGAATTAATTAACACCGATTTCACAAAAATATTGCAATACTAGGAACAAAACCGAGTGCCTCTCGGATTTATCTTACCTCATTGGCAGGGAGATAAGCTGAAATATAAACAATGAAGAAATATATTTGTTTAAGCCTTTAAAGAAATAGAAAATTATCATGAGCACACAAATCTACATGATGTAAATTCTTTCCGTTATTTTATTTAAAATTGCTACGACTAATCATTTCTTATCACCGCCATTCAATGTGGACATTGGTCATGGTTATCGTGTCAATGTAAACACTATCAGCTTGTTAATAGCTGCCTAGTATGTACTTCAGGATACATAGATACGGTTTTGAATTCCATCTAATGTCATTCTACTTTGGTAGATAACCATACCAAATTTAATCATTCTATCTATATACGGACATTTGGAATATCTGGATATATTACATATGTTGTTTTAGGTCTTACTCATCATCACTGCCATATCACTAGTTTAGATTAACTTAGAACAATCGTGCTACTGGAAACACGAGACTTAAAAATAATATATAAAACCTAATTAATAGCTCATGATTCAAGATAGCAGCTGAAAAATCTAAAGAATTAATAAAAAGGAAACATTGTTCATCATAACTGTTATGAAAACTATTCATAATTTCATACATTGTAGAGAATGCATAATCATTGTCAATTATTGTCCACGTTTTGATTAAAAGTGTGTGTTCCCGCACAAATAGGGCATAGTCTGTAGAGCTGACAATTTATCTTATTAAGCTAAAATTATAAAACTGAGTCTCAACCATTTAAAATTTAGCCATGGGGACGCCCTATCTAAACTAGTAAAAACATTCAGAATAACACTTTAGGACACACTAATTTTGGCGATGAAGACCGAAAAGAAATCTCTAATATATTATACAATACAGTATGTGATCTGCCTATGAAATTGGATGAATTAATAATTAAATCGGTAAACTACCATTTGTAACTAAAATGAAGAAACAAATGTTTTAAAGAAAAATTGAAAGGTGAACATTTTTGGAAAAAACTGATTTTCAGTATCCAATTAATTACTTATATATGCAAGAAGAATTCTTATACCATCATAGTTAAAAAAAACCTTATGCTTAAAGAAATGCATATAAGACATCCTGGAATTTCTTGGATGAAATCCTTAATGACGTGTTATACGTCTTGGCTAAAAATGAATAGTATTATTGAAAATTTAGTAAAATCTGGCAGCAATGTTAACCCTTATGAAATCTCAGCCTTAGCCAGAAACTAATATTTTATGGTCCGGAATACATATAGACGAGTCTGTTTTCGATCCTTGTCGAGAATCCCATGTCGATGAACAGTCTGCAATGTGCATAGCAGGTGATTGATGAAGACTGATGATGTTGGTTTAAAGAAACAGTCATTTTTATGTGTGTAAGGCAAATATATTTTTGCAGTATCCATATGCATTGGTTAAAAATGCCCGACCGATGATTATAGCAACTGATATCAATAAATATGTAGCATTCACAGTAAGGAAAGTCAATATGCTTTTAGATATTATTGATAAACATAAAAATGTATATTGTGCAAAATAACTTTCATCGTATGAGACTGTATTTAAAATGAATATATGCATATAAAAATTCATATACTGTTATTGACAATAAATGTTTATTGATTTTCCGTTTTTTTTGTACATTTTGTTTAATTAAAGTTTTAGTTATTCTTCTGCTATCTTATAGTGTTCACTCATTTACCATAAAAATTGATTATTATCGCATGTATTAGCCGTAGCAAAATTAAAATATCTTCAAATTGTAATCGGAAAAGTCTCTCCGTATTCACCAATATTTTATGTGTAACTTATGTGAGCTTTTATACAATTCATTTAAAATTACTTTTATAAAATCTAATTTTTGATTTATATAAATCTATTTGCCTATATTTTACTTTAATTAATTTCTGCGATAATTCCCATTTTAAATTTACCTAGACATCTCATTTGATAATGTCTAATGCGAGTTATACTATGTCAAAACGTATTATAGCCAATACTATTTATATATCCTTGTGCTACCTCCGTGAATGGGGATATTAAATAAAGTACACCCGATATCTTATAATATCTCCTCTTTTTGAAGGTAGATAGAACTCTTTAATTTTAGTCAATCTCAAGCTGATAAATATTTTGGCTGTTAGGGTTAATACGCCAAGTCACCTAAAGAAATAATTAAACATAATATGAAATAAACAATCTTAGTTTTTACAAAAAATAGTCATACCGTATCTATTGTATCTCTGGTCAAAAAGGGATTCGTCTCTCAGGGATTACTCAGTGTGGAACCAAAAATCTTTAACTTGAACAAACTCTTGTAGCAGAAACCTGTTTATCAATTACCAGCTTTGGAGCAAATGATAAAATTGCAAAGAATTAAAAAAAACAAAAACAAAAGGAATCGAGGAATTTTTTCCATGCACCCAAAAATACGCAAAAAAAACAGTGATGAGACATGCAAAATGTAGAGAACTAGGGTAGGAAATGAAATAAAAACATATCTGAACCCAAATAAGGTCGCCAATATCCGCATGGACATCATGCAAAATAATCGAAGCTGGAATATAAAAAGGTATGAGGTAAAACTAAATATAAAAAAATATGCATTGTACAAACAATATGATGTAAATGTGGAAATAAATAGAATGACAGTTGATGAGGTAAAAATAAAATAAATAAGATACCAAATAATAATATCTGGGGAAATTAAAAATAAAAATAAATAATTTACATGCGATCTGAACAGCTGCAGTTATTAAGAGCAAGTCACCGAACATGAAAGAAAAATTAGGACAGAATTTCTTGAATAAAACAGAGGTGAAATCACTGAAAGCTATATCATTCAAATACTTAGCAGATTAACTTGCATACAAATGTCAAACAATTTCCAGCTCCCAAACATCCATGGGAAAATGTCCAATAAACATAACGCGCAAAGATATAATCATGTACAGTAAACACTGTAAACGGACAAAATGCTGAGAAACATATGCAAAATGGATAATGTTTTATACGCGGAAAATATCCGAACTCACCAGATACTAGAAAGCTTGGTCTTAATACAAATAAAAGGTTAAAGAGAAGATAAATAGAAATAAGGCATCCCGTTTCTAGATTTATGAGAGAATTATTGCGTAATATTTATTTTATTTTATCACAAACTAAACTGAAATGACCCCCGCTATATTCTGAAATTAACAACTAACATGCCCGAAATTAAAAATATAAAATGGTGACAATTTACACATCTCACCCTGTATATACTTACTTCTTCAGTCGATATATCGACGTATATGGAAAGGAAGTGTCAGAGACAGTGTTCTGAAATATGCAAACATTTTTTTTATGTAATATTCCTAAAGATACCAGTAAAACCTTTTCACTTGAGCAAAACCTATTGAACTAAATAATTCAAATAAATCATTTGAAACTCGTCTTTATGGGCAATCGGAATTTTATAAACACACGATTAGCTAGGTAATTAAATTTTAAATGAAACTGCTTTTATATATTTCATCTCAGCATGCAAATATAAGCATTTGGTTTTCAGCTCACGCTCCGAAAAGCCTATACGTAAAATTGATAGTTTAAAATGAAGACGGTAGAAGCGTTGGTATTCTTCAAATCATGCGTAAAGATGAAGATTAATAAAAAGAAAAAAAATTGTAAAATAACATGCAGTTTGTGTTCTTTTCAATCTTTTCTCAGGTCAGTGCATTTTCAGCATAGATTTCGACATCATTAATGATCGTATCTTGAAAAATTAAAATATAACTAAAAGACATCAAATGTTTTAATAATTAATAATATATATTCTGAGACATCTCGATTAGGTAGTCACCGATATTAATGTTTAATTGTGAAATTCTTCCACATATATTTTTGTGTAAAATGTTAATAAAATAAATAAACTTCCAGTTGGTATCATTTAAATGTTAAAGGTTTCCATAATTCTAATATGCCAGTCTAAACATTTAATACATTTGCCGACTGGTAGATACAAACATTATTATGAAGTCACCATATTCTACATTTGACTGATGCTTGAGGGCAGTTTGTATAGGCAAATTATTTTCCAAATTAATGCTGTTGGATAAGCAAAAACAATTAAGATTTTATGTTTGGAGAACATTTCACTATGGTTTTATATAACTCTACAATATATAAAGACTCTTGTAGACATTCTAAAAGAATGATACATTCATAAAAATTATGAATTCGGTTAAATTCCATAGATCATTTAAAATCATATAAACTCATTAATTGTACTTTCTCGTTTGTATGAATTGTACCGTTATCAAAGATCTTAGGCATCTCCAGATATGTGTTTATTTTTTCTCACAAATTTGCCAATTGACTAAAATATGTCAACAAATATTGAAATAAGAGTTATTATAATGTATAAAAAATAAGATTACTATTCATATAGACATATAAATTTTGCCCTGAATGTATGCGTTAATTTTCATTGGGTCTGTTGTGGATTCCGAGTGAGGAACCACACAAAATAATGAACAACAAAACAGATATTTGAGATAGGAATATAGGTTATATTAAACGTAAAGACACAGCTGGAACACAGGTTAGTAATCCATGAATGTAATAAGTATGAATATATATATATATATATATATATATATATATATATATATATATATATATAAGTCTTTGAAATGAAGTCATGCTAGAGTTAATAAATCCGTGAAATACTATTCGGCTGAGTGAAGGTCAGAGCAAGTTACTATGAATATGGACGCGGTATTCTGTGTGTAACTTCGGTATCGCTCGTTAACTTACGTATCAGTCCGGTAATCTCCTGGTTTCATAATGGCAGGAGAATATGTATAAAGTCGAAATCCTTTATCATAGAAGAAAGGGAGGTCCCACAACAGGATTGATGGACATTATATAGGAAAATGATATTTTTCAGCAATTTACAAAGGTCATCAATATAAATTGATTGCGATACAGCAAATTATATATAGTGTTTTGATCTGTGAATTCTAAACTTATTCACGTAAAATGTAATCACATATACTCTCACAAAAATATAGTATTCGTCTTTACTAAAATAAGGAAAGACAAGTTAAAGTATGAAAAAATGTTTAATAGCTTCTCGAGAATAATAGTTAACATTCGATTCTTTTACTTTTTATTTGTGTAATATTCAAATACGATCAGGCAATCCGTATCCTAGATTTTCTCAAACATTTTAATTAAAGTTAAACTTTCAACCTATTGGTATGTGTTACTTTAGAGAAAAATATAGACTTAAATATATGAATAGGGCACATAAAATTATTACATGCTTGTCATTTTATTTAAGACATATTTAAGCATTTAATGAAACTCATAACTGTGGTTCTATTCAACAAGGAAATCACTGATTGGTAAAGTTTATAAGAGAAAATTTATTTAGATATGTCTTATGTGAAGTATAAAATATTTTCTTTCATTATTAGATTTAAATTTTCATTCCACCTTAATTCTGTTCAGATGAGTATCATTAAAATTAGGTTTTGTTTCTTATCTTACTGGTACTCTGTTATCCAGTAATTGAGTATCACTTTCGTTCATGTTTGTATCATATTAAGCAAATCTAAATAGAATTCGGGAATGTATTAAAAGTGGAAATTGGAAGTTGAAAAAACAACTGTAACAACACCAACATCAAATATTCATTTCCTACAAAATAGCAAATGTAAAATTAAAAAAAACTCTATTATAGCTGCAATTAATTCTACAGGATTCAGTTACATTAAAATGCATTATAAGTGTCTGTTGATGTATTTCTCAGAGTGACACTTTGGAATGAAAAGCAATTTGTCTGCTTCCGAGTAATATTTTCTTTCATTTAGTTTTCCTCTTACCTATATTATTATCAACTGCATAAAAACACCTCATGGAAGGTAACAGTACATCAATATCATATGAGAACTAAATGAGATTCTGTTTAGATGAGAACTCTTATACTTAAAATGTACGGAATTTTTTAAATTAATTTCAAGGATTCGAATCACGTTAGAATATAACACTGTAATAAAAAATAACCAAAGATTAATTTATCTTAAATATATCCAAAATATAAAGGCATATTTAATTAATGATATATTTCGCACTCTGGAATATTATATTCTACTATGCCAGATGCATGCCCATAATTTTCAATGATATTTGAGAAAATTATTACTGAATTTTCTATCAGACTTATACTGTACTATCCGATAGAAAATGTGCAAATGTTTTCCAATTATTTTTATAGTTCTTAATACATTAGAAATTATATTTTTCTTGTACTTTTTTGTACTTTTATGAAATTATTGTTATGTAAAATCAGTATTATTATTATTTTCATCATCATTATGTTTTGATTTCTCATATGACAACAGTACGTAACAGATCTGCGGCAAGTGTCGTTTTGTTATTTCATGATATGTTTCTCGCATTCCAATAATATTCCTGATGTTAAATGGACAAAATTATTTTTGTGTATGTGCTGTAATTATCAAGAAATTTTATTTTACTGAAGCTGGGACTTTTCAGGGATATTTTCAATGTGCTGCTCTGTATCTTTTCTCATTCAAAGAACAGCGTCTAAAACAGGATTTTATTATCTTTTTTCACATTTCGATTTAATGTGTATATACATCGATAGCTTTTCAGATTTCTTGATTGCTATGTTTCAATCCACTACATAGTCATTTTATTTCAGATTTTTATAATCTGGAGTGCTTCAGTAATCCTGAAAATATATTGTAATCCGACAGAATTGTGATGTTTCAATTTTTTTAAAACGACCGATATAATACTTATATCAGTGTTTGCCAAGATATTTTTCCAAAGTTTTGGAACATTTTGTAGTGTAAATATAGAGCAAATTTACATGACGATTTTATGTTCATTAGGAAAATGTAGAAAACATGTTGAGATTAGATGTTCTATGCTTTTATGATATTAAATAATCTGCTTTTTCTTTCAATATTGTTATGCATAATAATTGTCTAAAAGATCATCTTGAAAAATGTCTGTTCTTGTGTTGCAAGAATAAGCTATTCCGTTTCAACATTAAATCCTGATGATCATAACACGTGATGAGAGTTTACTTTATCAACATCGGTTTAATTACAACTTTTGAACATACGACATGCAAAGTTGTACTTTTCATTGCCAGCACAGTTTCATCTTTTCCAGAGCTTTATCTTTGGCTGTATCTTTCATATTATTTGCCGCAAAAATTGGTTTGCATTTTGTTTTTGTTTTCTACAAGATCAAGTAGATATAAATCTTGTTTGTATGTAGAAAACTCTTTCATGGTTAATTTTTTTCTGTTTTCATTTTGCTTGAATATCTGTATGATCCATTCTTTAAAGTTTCTACATATTTGTTGTCTTCTATTATATTTCTAGCAGAATAAAAAAACAACAAACTTCTTTCAGGGTATGTACAAATCAAACTTTGGATGATGTACCTTATGGTCAGAAAGAAGATTTTTCAAGAATCCATTCGTATGATATCATTTTTTCTCCGTAAAATGATGTGCAAACATTAATGAGAAAGCGAGATTGTTAATGGTTAAAAAATCTTCTGGGGATTCAGTTACATTCTTATTCACTTTTAGCAGTTTTCTTCAATATTTGTAGTGAATTCCTGCTCCCTCATTTACACCGAAACTTTTAAAAGGTTCTGCTTTATTTAAATCTTTGATTGTTCTCATATGATCGGGATTAATAGAAGAGGATTGTTGTAGCAATTCTCGTCATGGTCCCAAATCATAACGTGACCGATGAGGCGATCCGGTGCACTTGTAGGTTTGTATTTATTTCATTATAATTATGGAAGAAAAAACAAAGTAGATGTTTATTTTTATTTATTTAATTTTTATTTATTTTGCATTTAATATCAGTATTGTTATTATTATTCTATTATTATTATTATTAATATTTTACATAGTTTGACCTGCATTTGTTTTACAGTCAAATGCCGCGTCTCAAGCAATTGCCTAAAAGAAGCGAGGGATATTTGTGTGTGTGTGTGTGTGTGTGTGTGTGTGTGTGTGTGTGTGTGTGTGTGTGTGTGTGTGTGTGTGTGTGTGTGTTTCCAAACAAAGGATATCTATTAAAATAATAAAATAGTAAAAGATGTTTACAGGTGTATAGGATGTGGGTGTCAAAAATAAATTTTGGAAGTCTTAGATATATGGTGCATTTATTTATACATACGTTCTTCAGAAATGTGTAATGCATTAGTTACGTTTTTGTTTTCATTTTCAACGATACCTCGTAGTTGTTCTGCATCTTTTTATAGAATAACATTTCTGTTGCTTCAAATGCCTTCCCATCTTGGAAGAGATTGCCCAGCGTTTTCTGCCATTCAGGGGGATAGGCATCACTGAACAATTTAAATTCTCTTATTCTTGTTTCCTCCAAAATGTTCATTTCTCTAAATGTATAATGACTCTTTGGATATCTCACTACTCCTTCTCATCTCAGTGTTGTAATTTCCATCCTCAATTAGAAACCTTCAATCTCACATATTTTTTCTGCACATAATATTTCTAGCATATCAATACCTTTGTATGTTAATTAAAAAAAAACAGTTTTCACGCGCAGCATGAATAGTTTTAGTTTTTAGTTCCACATCTTTTCTTTATTATTACTTTTGTTGTTGTTGTTGTTGTGAATTGGAATAGATATCTTAGCAGAAACTCACAAAGTGTCATATTGACTAATGGTATTCTTCTCTTACAGTATAATGTAATTCAATTTATCTTCTTTTGTTCCATAAGAAACAATCGCAATAGTTCAAATATTCAGATAATTTAAAAAATTAAATATAATAACCATTAGAGTTATTTTTACAAGTAATAGCGAGCAGACTAAGGATACTAAAAACCTAGATAACTTTAAATGTTCCCCTTACATTAAAAATGATCCTATTTTATGCATAAGATCGTTGCTTTTCACAAATTCTTAATTGTTGGTAAAAGTTATTTTAATTTCTCTATTAACTTTCTATTTCAAACAATGGTTTTGTCATCCATCTCTATAACTTATTTAGGTAGGTTTCTCATGGCATTTCTTTTTATTTATGGTCATCACTATTGACTGTTAGTGTTCTGTTTTCCAAATTCTCGACATTTATATTTCCAAAATTTCTGATTACCAATTTCGTAGTAGGGTGCTTTTGGTTCTATTTTCATTAAAACGCTTCGATACTCACATATGCAAGATTTCAGTGTCAGAAGATATATGCTCATTCCGCAAATATTTAAATTGTTATATTTTGTTTTTGTTGTTCTAATTTATAATCCACATTTTATACTGTATATCCTCCATATTATTATACATTCTGCATTCGTAAAACTGATAGTCTTTTCTAATCATTTTCCTTTACTATAGATCTGTACAAGAAACTGTCTTGTTCTTTTTTCTGTCCGCTACCAGCACTGTAATATATGGGTGTCTTATAGTGTTAAGATAATGACCACCAAAATGATTTCCAAATAAAACTAATTGTACACGTGAAATCAATTCGTTGTAAAGTTTGGATACATTTAATCAAAAGAGAGGACATTGTCTGAAAACTACTTTTATTTTGTGTGTCTACTAAACAAATTTTTGACCCTTTTCTGTCATTTTTTCATTTGTAGATAAAAGCAATGCATTTCCAAAATTAATACAACTGAAACAGCACTTCAAATATATTTAACAGAAATATATGTGCTAAAACTTATAAAACGTTATTGGTAAATTTTTAAAATATAGTCTTAATTGTCGCTCTAATTTCGTAATTGAGTTCACCCCAAGCAAGACAGTAAAGCCACTAAGTCCAAAGCGTTTACTGGGTTGGAATAATTAGAAACAGCAATATTACTGATATGTGAAAACAAATGCTTGATGAGGGCGACATTGATTGTCATTACATTTATATTTTGTAAGATTAAATAAGGCTGGAAATCATGGAATAAAATGGCAGTTCTACTAGAGAGAAATAAGAGAAAATAAACAGTTAGCATAGAGCTTACTGTTACAACTAGAAAACTCAGCTGTATATTAATGTCATTTCGACACTAGTATAGTTTCCTGCTTAAATTCATAAAGTCTATGTTAGAATCATGGTAAAGTATGCATTCAAAAATTACGAGGACGGTATTTATAGAAAAGGCAAAGGAAGAAAACTTTACGTCGGTGTGAAAGTTGATAAGGCCGAGATGCAAGATCAGAAACAATAATATTGTTGACGCTCCTTTCGGTTTAATGAAAGCGCTCAATCTAAATAGCAGGACAACAAGGAGACATGAGGCAGCAATATTTTAAGCCTGGAAGAATTTCAGACTTTGTCATAGAACGAGAGTAGCTAGTAGCCTTAGGAGAACGCTCTGAACATACCAGAGAGTCGTCCAAGAACACTGATACCGTAACGACCATTACGAGTTCCAGTTTGAATGTCGAAATACTCACTGACCGTATTATTGTTCTAACAAAGTTTCAAGTGTTGTATTTTGCGGTGTTTATTCTTTATTTTTTATTTGGGTTCTTCTGTGTTATTCTTGCAAGTCCTTTTATCGGGTCAACGAGAGTTTCCAATTTCTATGCTTAAAATATCTACGATATACTTTGCCATGTTTTCGCATCATTTTCTATACACTTTTTTCATTATTATTATCCTTACATCACGGCGATAATTTCGTCTGTCATTCTGTTTTTTTGTTTTGTTTTTCTTGTGATTATATATATTAATGATGGCATTGAGTTTCCGCAGAAATATTGAATTTTATTGATTATTACTTAATATCTTTTCTTCAAGTGTTTAAATATATATAATAAGTGTTTAGGAAATAACAAATTCTACGTAAATGACTTATTGGTAGTGTAAAATAATCCATTTTACTTCATTTTTAAGATGTTTTACATGCTTCCTGTTTTTGAAGTGCTTTATGTGATGGCTACCCTCTTACACCAAAGATCAAGTGTAACATATATATATATATATATATATATATATATATATATATATATATATATATTATACAACTACATACATACTTACGCACACACATATATTTATAGAGAGAGAGAGACAGACAGACAGACAGACAGAGAAATAGAAAGAGAGACAGAAAAAGCAAGAACTTGAGAGAGGTATAAATTCTGATAAATAAATGTAGTGCATTTGATGTTTGGTGCATTGCACGCTTAAACGGACAAGCATCACTGGTCCTGAATTATTTAAGTCTTTCAGATTAGGGTTCCAAGAAGTCATTCTGTTGTAAATCTTTTCAACTTTGGGAGTGAATTCACGTGAGTATATGGTGTTGACAAGACATCACTGGGTGAATGACCTCTTCGAAGCAGCCCACCGACCAGGATGGAAGAATTATTCCGATGAACTTCCACAGCTGCGACTAAGGCAAATCACCTTTTTGGAGAGGAACATTTGTGGTTTAACTTAAAGAGGTATGAGCTCTGACAAGTTAAGATATCCATGATTCGGGACCTCTGGAACATAATATAAGATCATTTTTTGGAACAGATGTTCTGGCATATGATAAGGACAAATCGAGATAAATGGTAAACATCTCAACACGTTCCCTACTACGCAATTATATTTTCCGGGTTTAACATTTTGAGGTATGGTTCTAAATTTAGAAAACTCCTGATAGAAAATCTGTATAAATTATATATGTCAGTTTTTTCACACTTTTTATAGATTTAATTTTAACTGATATCCATAGAGTAAGGACTATAGAATAAAGATCGTGTTTCCATTATTTAATATTCGGCATATGCTGTTAATTTCAAATAATATTCTCTTTTTATGGCATTCTCAATATATTGTGGATGAATGTACACCCCGTGAAAATATGAATGCACGTCATGGTTTTCACCCTTTATATTTCAAATGTAAAACTACCTATCCCGTAGCAGGGCACAAATCAATAGTTCTTATGACACTTCCATAACAATTGTTCATATATTTACAAAGAATCCTTCCCAAAAAGGACAACAGACTTTAGCATTACATAGTTAAATATGCACAATATTTCTTCGCTGTGATTCTGAAACATTTCTTAATAGAAATGTTTCTGAAAATATGCATGTGCTCAAAGTGTCTTTCTGTATATCTTCGTGAGATTTTATAAAGGGAAAATATGAGTTTTCATCAGTGTTGCAATTCAATTTTTTGATGGGAAAAAATGTAACTTTACATTTTCTTTTTTGGATTGTTTTTAATGATACTTGCTTTTGTCCATTTAAGCATCTAAACACCCGTTTGCGGATTCGCTGTCAAGGATTACGGATTTATACAAAACTCGGACGTACCATTCATAAACTACGATCGATATTACTCAAAGATTACACATATGAAATTGCCACGAGAAAGGTATGAACAGTACTAATTATATATATGTGTGTGTGTGTGTGTGTGTGTGTTTGATGTGTGTGTAATAATGTTCATATATATGTATATATATATGTAATACTGTTCATATATATGTAATAATGTTCATATATATGTATATATATAACACTGTTCATATATATATGTATATATATATAATACTGTTCATATATATATATATACATTATGTTGTTTATATATAATTGCGTCTATATATTTTAATGTTCATATATATTTATCTATATATTATGATTTTCTTATATATGTATATATATAATACTGTTCATATACATGTATAAATATTTGCAATACTGTTCATATACATGTATATATATATATATAATACTGTTCACATACATGCATAAATATATTTAATACTGTTCTTATATGTGTATATATATAATTTTAATACTGTTCTTGTATATACATAGAGATTTTTTATTGTTGATATACATATATATATAATAGTGTTCATATATATGTATATATACTATTTATATATATGTATATATATATATATATATATATATAATATTGTTCATAGACATGTATACATAATGCTGTTCATATATATGTATATATATAATACTGTTTGTATATATTATACATATACTATTGTTCGTATTTATGTATATATGTGTAGTACTGTTGATATATATGTATATCCATATATATATATAATGCTGTGTCCTGAAGTGTATGCATATATTGTCATGTAACCATTAAAAAACAGAATATAACTTTACTGTCCTGTTCTGAAGAGTTCGTTTTGAATATATGCGAAAGGAAACAGAAACACATAAAACACATAAATAATGTCTTTATTTTTTATACTTTCGCATCAGAAGTCTCTTTCATCTCATAGGTTTTATTGCTTTGCTTGGTAAAAGCATTTCTAAATGTTTAACACTGTAACAGAAAACGATTATAACTTAAGTACTGCAGAATACTTTAAAGAATCTGTCAATTTTAATTATTTTTCTGCAGATTCTTTGTCGTATGAATATTGTTTGTAGAATTGACCGCCGATCAGATGGAATTCACGGACACTATATTTCTTCGAGGTAAAAGGATTCGATGTACTCAAGTAGATCGGTATGTGTTAGTTCATCAGAGTTCGTGCCAACAATTCGCGGCAAAATATGCCATGTTATCTTTACTCTTTGAAGATAGATGAGTTCGTTTTGCAGTTAAAAGCCGGGGTCAAACATTTCGCATATGAAATCTTGATATTTAAAAGCCTAAAATGAAATGAAATTTACGAATTTTTTTTTAATAAGACTTTAATTTTCTACAAAAAGTCCTTTGTTTGTCGTGTTTAACATTGTTTATTCGATGTCGATAAACAGAAAATGAAGTAAAGTGAAAATATATATGGAAGTAGCTAGCTGATTGTGTATATGAAACTCACTAAGATTTTAAACATAAGAGAGTTAGAGGAAGATAATTCATGACTACCAAAAGAGTTTACGCAACGACTACGAACGATTTACCCCAGTGTTTTTTATAAAGTGTTTGGTTCGAAATTCCTACCAAACGAAAAACGTCTTTAATCTAAATGTGAGGTCAACAGACACCTCCTAACACACTAACTCGCACCCATTCTCTATAACACTCTTCCTATACACCTCCTTACTCGTCTAACCCCCTCCTTCTGACATTTCGTATATCTAATCACTCTCTTACCACATTTTCCTATGTAACCCACTGCACTATAGTGGCAGTGGAATGCCTTGGTTGGAGTTAAATGATTAATATATATATATATATATATATATATATATATATATATAGAGAGAGAGAGAGAGAGAGAGAGAGAATGAAAGATACTATAAAGTTTCTGTTCAGGTTCAAGAAGAAAATAGATTGTTATAATTTGGTGTCGACCTGGTCAAATTTTACATTTACATTATCACTATCTCTTGTAGTTAGCATAGGGTCAAATAAAGTCATTTCTTCGTCTGTCTCTCTCTGTGTCTGTCTGTCACTCTCCCCCGCATTTTCTCTCTCTCACTTTCTCTCTCTCTCATTCTCTCTCTCTCTATATATATGTATATATGTGTTCGCATATATGAGTGTATCAATGTTTATGTTTGTGTACCAATGTGTATACTTAGTTATGATGTTATGTCTGTGCATGTTTCACTTTTTCCGCATTTCCAAAATATCACATTCATCCATAATAATTTAACATTAAATTTTTCTTGGGATTCCTTTCTGAACTTAAACCAAAATTAGATACGAATCAGTCAACATTATATATATATATATATATATATATATATATATATATATATAGTATATCGAGGCAGCAAGACATTTTCTAAACATATGTTGTTAAATGTAAGAGACAATGAATGTCTATTATGTTTAATCATGAGCCGTTCTAAACGTCGTATTTTTGCTTTAATTTCAGTTTTAAAGTTGATTTTATTGAGTGTTGTTAAATCAACTTTAAAACAGGAAATAACATATTACATTGCATTTGACTATTTGGTTTTGTTGTCATTTCGCGCTATCCCGCGGTGTGACGTCATAAAACCGCATCGCGAACTTAAGAACTGCGTTTATTATTATGTCAACACAAAATAAAATCGTCGGTGATGGTAGATTTTATAATATTTCAGTTTAAGCAACCTCTCTGAAGATGGCTCATGTGAGCCAAAAGCTTAGAAGATTACCAATAAATAATTATCCAAATGTTGGAGAATTTTTGTCTTTATTTTCAACTGAAATTAAAGCAAAAATACGACGTTTAGAACGGCTCATGATTAAACATAATAGACATTCATTGTCTCTTACATTTAACAACATATGTTTAGAAATATATATATATATATATATATATATATATATATATAAATCGAGCCTTATTTGGCAGCTCTATATCAGTATCATTGCCATGTTAATGACACTTGCATTTTTAGAGATGTAACCCAATGTCGTTTACAAATGAGCTATGTTGGGTTTTGTGTACTTAAAGGTTAAACATTATACAGATACCACGTTCTGATAGATACGTGCACAGGCATATAATTATGTTTATTTTTAATCGTATCATCCAGAGCAAGACAGTAATGCCACTGATGGGCAGGGGGCTACATAAGTGTAAAAAGATTAATGATAAGAGAGTGAAGAGGAAGACCAACCAGTTAGAAAGGAGCAATAGAAGGATGGGAAACAGGTGTGATGACAGTTTCAATGATGGAGAGAAAGGAAAGGATATAAGGGGTGGGGAAAGAACTAGAGTCAAGTGGTTAATAGATGAGTATTGACATTGCATTTAAATTCCTGGAGGTTGTAGCCGTCAGGAAACAATAATATGGGAGTGAGTTCTACAGGCGGGAAGTGCGAGAGAAGAAACTGGAGGAGTAGTAATGTCGTCTGCATTTGGTTAATCTAACTGTGAATGTGTGGGAACCAGTTGCCAATCTGGTTGCACAAGTAAACACCTGTTGAGAGTATTGCTTCTACTTTCGACTTTCTGGAATTGCGAAATAATTTAATGGGAATAGCATAGTTTTAAGTTGTTAATATTTGTACTTTTATTTCTTTTTGATAGAGATGATAGAACGTAATAAGGAAATATATTGTTTAATTAGGTTTGAATTTGTAAAAGTGTTTAATTATTGTGCACACTAAGTGGATTTATCTACTTCTATATGCCGTGTTCTTTCTAGCTCTATACGATCATTGCCTTCAACATCTCCCTATTTCTGGAGGCTCTTGGTATGCTTTCACATGTTATCCCATCTAAACACCTTTCTACCACACATAATTAAGTACGTTAGGTATGTTACTCTGTGCATTCCCATGCTTAATTTTTCCTATATCTGACCTGTGAGATTATCATTTTCTTAGCCCTCCTTCCTAACAAAGAACTTTAGCTCTTCAGTATTACTTTCCATTTCGTCACCATCTGTTAAAATCCTCATAGTTGCTGCCATGCTCATTACAGGAGATCAAAGGCATCATGCCGTAAAACCACATTTCGGTTTCTTCAAGTCTCTCCTTTATCTTTGAAAAGATATTCCAGAATTAAGAACTACATTGAAGAGCAGACATCACATGACAATCCAATAATCTCTTTTCTGTATCCAGCAAAGTTTTCTTCTCTCAATACTCTACACAGTATTTGAAATGCATCATTGCGCATGCCGATTCGACTTCAGCTCTGAGTGTCGCACTTTATGTTAAAATGTTTCCTAGGTATTTCATTTCTGTACCTGCTAGATTTTACTTTTTCCGTCTCTAGTTGGCATTTTGGCTCCTCTTTTTTCTAATGACCATGAATTCAGTTCTCTTGTAGTTTATTTGTAGTTATTTCTTTTCGCTTTCATCAGATATATTCTGTTGTAGTTCTCTTTCCGTGCCTGAAATCAGAAATGCATAATATGCACATCTTATATTGTTCAGAATGTGCCCTCCGATGAGGAAACTAGGCATGACTTCTAGGGTCCTCAGAACAGTCACGCACTCTAAGTTGAATAGTCCCGGTGAAAAGAAGCAACTTTCTCTTACACTTCTTTCTATGTTTGTACATTTTCTAAGCTCGTTTCATATCCGTATGCAGGCTGTAGGCTAACAGTTGTGGTTCTTGATTTCTCTAACATTTTTTTAACACACACGTCTAGCTTGCTGGATATTTTTATCAAGACTTACCGTCGTACTTTTTTTAATATCTTTGCATAAACTGATGTGCGTTGTGGTACAGTGGATATCGACTCGGAACGAGAAATTGGGGAACCGAGTTCAAATTCCAGTTGAATTCATTGCATTCACTTACGTGCAAATACCCTTGGGAAAGGTATTAATCCATCTCTTCCTTCCAGTTATGGGTTAAATAACACTACAGATTGGGTTCTATAGCCTTTTCTGCCAACCAATCTACCACAGAAAGCAATGGCAACCTACTGCGGGATAATCTTCTACCTAGTCAGTCATGTCTCTTTCGAGACATGATCGCCCAAGCGTTTACCACGTATGGCACTTAGCTGACTGACATATACTGAAGTTGATATATATATATTTTCCTATTAATCAACATTTCATAACTACTCTTTCAAACCGATACAAACCTTTGTTTATTATTATTGATATAGCAGAATTTTGAGTGTGTGATCCTTTATATAAAGAAAATCAGATCTTGATATATTTACATAAATTTACCACATGTTATTTTTTTATTTCCAAAATTAAATTCATCCTTAAAATAAAAAACTGGATTTTTAAAATGTATTATTAAATATTTTTTATGACTTTGTGGTGATTGGTAAATGTAAAAACATGGTCTCTGTATCTAATGAAGAGATGTAATTAGTTGAATCAGTGGTCTGTATGTTTTTGTTTGTCTCTATCAATCACTCTTCACCCCTGTGACATTCTCTAACACTGTTTGTATATTTTTGTATACGTTTACCACAAGCAATGAAAATAAAATAATAGGAATATTTATACTGTAGTTAAAGATTGACATTTCATTCAAAATTTGAGCATCACTATTGGAAAGCATGAAGTCAGAACAGAAGACCACTGGAATAACGTGCGTGAGTCGGAACTCTTACTAAAAAATCAGCGGATATATCTTGCGATGTTCATAGCAAAATAATGATTTCCGTCGATAAATTAATACTACGCTAAAATTCATAAGTCTATGTACCAAAACTCCTGCAAGAAACTGTTCAGAGAACTTGTGGTTTGGCGGCAAGACAGTGACTGAAACCTTGATGCCAATAACATATCAGATTCTATATAAGTTTTTATAAAGAATCTCTAAATGTACTGAACTTTCACCGTTGCAGATGTGTAATGGATAGTCATTATAGACAAGGATACATCATATTTCATGGCAAGTGAAATATCGAGCACAACAAAGATACACACATTTCTTAGTAGCTGACCTAGTAGTTCGTTCGACATATCTTTCGACATCCAGATGCAGATATACCGTGAATCCTAGGGTACCACATAAAACGCAACCGCAGTACATGTAGTTCATCTTTGGTTATGACAGCCTGACGGAACCCACCCGAGTCCAGTCAGATTTTAATTCAGAGATTTCTTTCTTTTAGACCATTTTTTCCAAGAAAAACAATCAGTTCCGTTATTTCCCTATCATTAAGGAAAGAAGAGATGGATACATTATGTGCTTATACACAAGGTTATAAGTAAGTCTAATATAATATATTCGACTGGAATTCGAACTCGGTTCTCTTATTTCTCATTCCGAGACACTATACAAAACTCCACTATGTCTCAACATCTTCTCACTATGAAGGCATAATGAGTCCCTCTTCAGGATGTTATTGTCAGGTCTTTTGCTAGAAGTCAAAAATGTTACTGTAAAATGATTCAAAGAGTGTAAATTTTATTTAAAAGCATTAAAATAAAAAAAACCTTTACATCAGTTGCAATATTAGAAATCTTGAACTGAGCAAACTTTTTAATTTATAGTGTTATCAGCATAGATATGATTAAATGACATGCCATCTACAATAGCATTTGCATGACATTTATTATAGTATTAAAATATATATTTGAAAAGGACCAACTTTTATAAATATTTTACATCCTTAAATCTAGAATAAAAAATATATATAACATTAAAATATAAATCTAAAAACATTATCAGATTTTTCAACGACTCACAAGCAAATACAAAATCACACACACGCACACACATATGTATACTGACCTTCAGTTAAAAATATTTGAAGTCATTAACAAACTATTTTAATATATCTTTGTAGCAGTCCAATGTTTAATTCAACATTCAGTAAATAATGTGAACCAATCTTGTATAGATTAATGATTACCAATAACCTTTCGAAAATAATTTTCGTTTAAACCTAAATCTGGAATTCTCTTTTCTTGTGTTTTTGTTTTACTCTTTGAAAATTGTTCAGTCTTTATACGCCGGAGGAAAATATATTGATCTGTCCACTTTCAATTTTGATAAATTGAACTCAGTTCTTATGTTGGTTTAAGATTTTCAATAATGTCCACATTCATATAATTCTCGTTAACATATCAGCATAAATTCTCTTTCATTAAATGAAGGTTTGTCTTTTTGGGGTACTCTTTTCAAACTTTTCTTTTATTATTTTTTCTAGCAACATTGATTTTCAAGTCGATTCGTTGAATTCCTTAAGCGTAAATCCTTAAATGCCATCCAAAAGAAATATCTTCTGTCTGGAATCTAATTTTCAATAATGTCTTTTCTTTTAAACTCACATGCTCATCAATATATTGAGCAAGATTTTTAAATGGAGAAAATTCTAAATATACTTGAAGAGACCCATATGCCTAACAAAGTAAACGACAGAGATTGTTAATGATATATGATATACAATACACATTATTGTGTCAAATATAATTCATAATCATACACAATACTAAGTAAACAAATCTCCTCTTGGGTTAAAGCTGGCATCGATGCTTTTATCCCTGCCAGAAAATTCCAACTAAAACCTAATTCGTCCCCCTGGTTCTCACCCGCTTGCTCGGCCGCTATTGCCCACCGGAACCATTTCTTCCGGCTCTATCGAAGCTGCTCGTCGAACCAAAACAGGCGCCTTTTCACCTCAGCAGGGAACAAGTGTAAAAAAGTACTGAACGAAGCCAAGAGGGCGTTTGCTACCAGAATTAGGCAACGCATAGCATCCTCTAAGTTTGGCTCCAAAGATTACTGGCGTCTCTGCAAAAGCGTGCTCAGCAGGAACAAGACTTCAATACCCCCACTAATCAATGAATTTGAAGTTCTCACCTCCCCAGCCGACAAGGCTAAATGCTTTGCCCGTAGATTCTCAACCAATTCGACACTGGACTCGTTAGGAATACCTACACCAGACTTCCCACCCAGAACTAAGGCTCAACTAAATAACGTCCACATTTCACCCTCGCTGGTCGCCAAGATAATTGCGCAACTTGACCCACACAAAGCGAGCGGCGGTGACGGAATCCCAGTCATAGTACTGAAGAAATGTGCCCCAGAACTCTCCTCTGTCCTCTCTAAACTCTATAACCTCTGCCTATCTGCTTCCTGCTTTCCTGCCTGTTGGAAGTCCTCCTGCGTAGTACCTATATTTAAGAATTCTGGCGAACCCTCAGACCCCGCCAATTACCGTCCTATTAGTCTCTTTCCAATCTTTGGCAAAGTTTTCGAAGCCATTATCAACGCCGAGGTGATTCAGCACCTTATGACCAACGGGCTTCTCTCTGACAAACAGTATGGGTTTCGCTTCACCAGGTCTACTGCTGATATGCTAACGACCATTACCGAGTACATATACCAGGCACTCGACAAGAATGGTGAAGCCCGAAACGTTGCCTTGGATATCTCCAAAGCATTCGACAGGATCTGGCATGCTGGCCTCTTGTGCAAACTGCGGAGCTATGGGATAACTGTACATCTGTTTGACCTCATCCAGTCCTTCCTCTCTAACCGCACATTAAAGGTGGTATTAAATGGGCATGCCTCCCAAAACTACCAGACGAACGCGGGCGTCCCTCAAGGTTCTATCCTAGGTCCCACGCTCTTTCTGATCTACATTAATGATCTCCCCGACACCGTTAGATCCCAAGTTGGCATGTATGCCGACGACACAACAATCTACTCCCGCATCGATCAGAAACCAGGTCTGGACGACAAAGTGAACCTCGCTGCCGCACTTGAAAGGGACCTCCAATCCGTAGTGACCTGGGGTAGGAAATGGTTGGTAAATTTCAATGTCTCCAAAACAAAGCTGTTATCAACTAACCACCATAGACAATCGCATCTACCTCCCATTAGCATGGGACAGGCTAGCCTCCCAGAGAGTAAAATACTACACCTCCTTGGCCTTACACTCTCGGCGGACCTCAAATGGAATGACTATATTGAATCCATTGCCAAATCTGCTGCTATGAAAGTGGGCTCCCTGTGCAGGGCCCGGAAATTTTTCCCACCTGAAACTATTCTGCATATATACAAATCTACCATCCGCCCGTGTATTGAATATTGCTGCCATATCTGGTCGGGTGCCCCTGCTGCTCTCCTTGGGCTTCTTGACAAAATATAAAGGAGGATCTGTAACGTGGTTGATACTGACTTGGCAGACCGGCTGCAGCCGCTCTCACACCGGCGTGATGTAGCTTCCCTGTGCCTCTTCTACAAGTACTTTCATGGCTTCTGCTCCGATGAGCTTAGATCACTGGTGCCGCCTAAGCACGAATTTACACGAGATACTAGATTAGCAACTAGGTCCCACCCTTTTACAGTTAAACAAATAAGTAAATTCTACTCCAACAGCTTCTTTTCTCGCGCTTCCCACCTGTGGAACTCCCTTCCACAAGTCTGCTTTTCCGACAGTTACAATCTCCAGCTGTTTAAATGTAGGGTCAATAGACACCTCCTATCACACTAACTCCCAACTATTCTCACAACACTCTCATCTACCCAACCCTCATTCTCGGTATCCTCACCCCCACCCTCTGTTATTTCCTATATTTAATCAGCCTTTCTCCACTCTACGTAGCCCCCTGCACAGTAGTGGCAGTGACATGCCTTGCTCGGGGTGAAACGCTTATAAAAAAAAAATTGTATCGTGACATACATATTCAAACAGTATATGTAAGGATGTGTGTTGTGGTGCAGTCGATATCAGCTTGGAACAAAAAATCGGAGAGCGAGTTTTAATTCCTGGTGAATTGCTTGCATTCTTTTACGCGCAAATACCGATGGATATAGTATTAATCCGTCGCTTCTCCCTACAGTTAGGCGTTAAATTGCAGGACGCATTGGATTCTATAGGCTTGGTTGGCAAAGAGTCTACCGTAGAAAATAATGGCAACCTACTTCGAGATAATCTCCTGCCAGCCAGTCATGTCTCTTTCGATACATGATCGCTCAACCGTGTATCACGAATGACAAGATTGATATGTAAGTTTTGAAGAAATTGTTCAGTATAATTTAAATAAACAGTAGACAATAAATCAGACAAAGTGTGTAGCCTTATTTGCTGCGTTAATTGTTTTTTTTTTCAACCACAAAATGAATCTGATTTTATATATCCGACCAAGTAATTTCGAAGAGAGGGGAAAATATGATGAACGATTCTCAAAGAACAGGCCACTACTGCGCAAGAGTGAAATAGATGATTATCAATAATAGAGTCTATTTACTTGAGCATGAGTTCAGAATATTTGGTTATGGACTTCACATATAAAGCAAATACAACGCTAGATTTATAATTTGAGACTTTTGTTGAATTTTGAAGCCACATTGTGCATTCACAGGACAAATGTAAGTACTCTATCCATTGGTAAATGTGGAATATGAAGCGTGATATATAATATTTGAAATTAGATGAACGGCAATCACCAATGTAACTTGTTTGCCAAATATAAATCAAAATAATATAGGTTTTCCTTAGTCGAATGAGACGACATGCAATGATAAAATAAAATTAATTAATTCAGTCCATCCTAATAAACAATGAAACTACGCAATCAAATAGGATATTATATGTTGTTATAATTTGTTATCTATAATATTATTCAATTACGTCAGGCTTTGTTCTGAAAACTTATATTCTTAAGAAATTTCAACCTGAATAACTTTAACCATCGATGAACTCAAATTTTTATATATATTCCAAAGAATTTGTTTCCAGAGAGATTTCGAGAAAAAATCTATTATCTACAGAACTAATTTTCTCGTCTCTTTAAACTACTTGCATTAATGGTTGTTATGATAAAAAGCGGCATTTAATTATAGTCAGTAAAATTCCAAAAATGTCACAGTAATTTGCACATGCCAATATTCACTCAGACAATAGAAAATATATTATAAACAGTAATGCAAAAACACAAGTTGCAACAAAAAATCAATCATTTTCTATCTTTTTTCAATGTTTCCTACTAATTCAACAAATAAATGCTGATTGCTTCTGTCATTTATTGTTTATGATCTATATCTATAGTGGTCAGTTAATTGCCATACGTGATACACGCTTGGGCGATCATGTCCCGAAAGAGACATGATTGACTGGGCAGAAGATTATCCCGTAGTAGGTTGCCATTGCTTTCTGCGGTAGACTGGTTGCCGACCAATGCTATAGAACCCAATCTGTCCTATTATTTAACCCGTAACTGGAGGGAAGAGACGGATTAATACCTTTCCCAAGGGTATTTGCGCGTAAGTGACTGCAAGGAATTCAACTGGAATTCGAACTCGGTTTCCCGATTTGTCGTTCTGAGTCGATATCCACTCACACCAACGCACATCCGCACAGTATAATCTAAAATATAAATTTTGTTCAATCTGTTCAGTTGAGTGGAGGGAAGTGACAGATTAATATCTTTCCCAAGAGTATTTGCGCGTAAGTGAATGCAAGAAATTTCAACCGGAATTCGAACTCGGTTCCTCGATTTCTCGTTCCGAGCCGATATCCACTGCGCCACAACGCACATCCTATCTATAGCGGTATTGCCCCTAAAAAATTAGTAATTACATTCTTGATGGATCTGAATACATTGGCTTTTAAAGAGTGACGATTAGAATTTGATAGAGCGACATGCATACAAAATGTATATTCGGGACGATTTAAAGTTAATTTGGACAGGATATGCATTGTAGTGCAGTGGATATCAATTCAAAACAAGAAATCGGGGAGCCAAGTTCGAATTCCACTTAAATTTCTTGCATTCACTTACCCGCAAATATCCTTGTGAAAGCGATTAATAAGACTCTTCTCTCCAGTTATAGGTTACTAACAGGACAGATCGAGTTATATCGCCTTCGCTAGCAAACGGTCTACCTCAGAAAGTAATATCAGCCTACTGCAGCATAATCTTCTGCCCAGTCATGAGACATGAGCCCCCAAGCGTGTATCACGTTTGGAACTTAACTGACTGACCCTGTACTTATGTATTATTATCAGTTTTTATTGTTTCACATGATCTGTACTCATCCACATTTGTATAGATGATTATTTACGTGTGCAGATATGCCGTCATGTAACATGAAACAAAACATTTAAAATTTTCAATTTATTTTTGCTTACCATTATGCCACTACACGTATTAGTGCAAAATTTTAATATGACTGCAAAAAGAAATTTATTATGAAAAAAACACCCGTCATCCAATTTTTGCGCGACTCATCAGAACTGTAAACAAGGAAATATTATGAAATCTATACAAACATCTTTGGTGCAATGAATGAAATTGAAAAAGAAGAAAAATATATTGAACAAAATATATTAATTTTTCTTTTGCTTAAGTTATCAAGTCTGTTGATGCTAGAAACCTAGCAAATCAAACACCATCTTGCTTTACAAAGAAAGGGCCAACTGGACGTGATAAGCAATGTCTCTTAAATCTACAGATGGAATAACAAGAGTGACCAGGTCAAAAGACAGATCCAGATCACACTGAAATCCAAAGCGCAACACTGATTTTTAATTAGATGAACAGCAATAGAAGACCCGTATATATTTCGAATAATATCGCTAGACGAAAAATTCTTATTCATAAAAATGAACGTTTATAAATCCAGAGATTATATCATAAGTTTTATAGTTGCAGCGACGTAAACGTTTCAGTTGTTGAGTTTTCACACAACAATATTCAGTGAGTTTTATTTTTTTAATTGATATTATGTATTAATTAGATAATCTATTTTCGATTATCTCTCCGTCTTCACGTGTCTCCATTGATATATGTATATACATACATATATATTTTTTTTCTCGTACTGTTATACAAGTTAAACAATATTGAGTTTAGTTAGCAATTATAAGTGTGTCTACTTCTTTAATATTCTTTGATACGATATGCTAAGAAGTGTGTATCTTTGACAATGAATTTTATTTGCGCTTAGCGACGCAGATGTTGGATTTTAGTTGGGAACGGATATTGTTGAAAACGCCAAGCAGGTGCAAAAGAGAAAGAGATATACGGATTCTGGATCTATATAATAACTGGCACGTTATAAGGTCAGATTTTGCCATAGATAAGTCTGCACCGGAAGACAACTATCAGTAAATTGTAAATGACGTCTTTCTAAGACTGGAATGTTTTTAATTTGATTTAATGGTATATATATATATATATATATATATATATATATATATATATATATATATATATATATAATTTAAATATATATACACACACATATATATATATATGTTGTTACTATTATTATATTTAATATATTTAATAATAATAATAATAAAAATAATAATAATGTGGAGAACTTGGCACTTGATTAGTTAGATTCATGCCGACATCAAAGTTTAGTGAAGTTATATCTATGATGTCTTCACTCCCCTAGCTTTTTTCATATTTTTTAATCCATGCTTTACGTTTGTGACACTATAGAAATATATTTAAACATTTGAGGACTTCTAATAAAACTGTATGCTGGTCTCATTAAATATGTTTAACAATATATATATATATATATATATATATATATATATATATATATATATATATATATATCATGTTATAGTTTAGAACATGTAAAAATTATAATTTACTACAAATGTGTACATTTAGTTTCGTCATCGAAAAACAATGTCAGAAAAATTTTTGAAAAAGAAGATAAAAACTCATTTCCCCTGTTTCTTTTAGAAAATTCTGCAAGGTAAATAGAATAGAAAAAAAGGAAAAAAAAAAAAAAAGGAATCGAAGAAAAAATGGGATAAAACAAAATAGAAAGAGGAACCCATAGAAAATAATCATCGTTGGAAGACAAGAAAGAAGAAAATGAGCTAAGAGGAAAGAGCCGACGATAACGGCCCAGAGAGACATAGGGAGAAATTTTGGAAGGAAGTGAAATATCTATAGATACACATAAGGGTAATGTGACATCTGGGCTTAACAAAAAATGAATCCATATCACCAATAGAAAAATCAAAATTTTCCATTGAGACTTTAGTTTGTTGTCATGGATAAGGACTGATTTCGTGCATTTCAAGATTATATTGATTGCCTCTTGAAATGTCCGAATAAAATTAACATGAATTCTAGGGCAATGTAGAAGAGGCTCTCAGATACAGACAGCGCACCGATTATCAGTCATGTGATTAAAACAACTATAGCACAATCACATCAATTTTTACAGCAGCTGTTATTCAAAATTTTGATATATAACAGTGTCTCGGTGTATATATTTCTTCTATCAATGATGTTTGCGACGCAAATTGCAAAAACAATGAAAATTCTTGCAACAATATCGGCGACGTCGGACTGCCATCCACGAGGACGACCATACTAAATGCTTCCGGGCGACGATTAAACTTCTCAAAACATAAGCCATTTTCACCTGGACCGCACAAAGAGACTTCTTCATGTAAACAATTCAATTTCTTTCGTTGATGCACTTCTATGTAAATCAATTTCAAAATTGCATTTCATAATCTTCTTGTACACCTTTTTCTCATCCTCATCACTGTAAAACATTAACAATCTACAACAAACGATCTCATCTAAAACAATAAGACTGGCTACGAATGTAAATAAAATATATAAACTTATACTTTTTTTAAAGACATCTTCGTTGAGTGAGTAAGTTTTTTGATATCAGTTTTCAGCACCCTCGCATACAGTAAGAAAATGTAGCACACTAAGGAAACCTTGTCGTTAAGCCAGATTTAGGGTCTAAACGTTCTCATCGACAGCTCGAATAACACACCCTAAAATCAAATTGAAATTTTTACTCTAACTTGTTCAAACTGTTAGCTAGCCGTCACTTCCACTCTATCAAAAATGAACAATCCTAGAATATGGTATCTCCGAATATTTAACAGATAGACACCCACATACGTAATAACTCAATAGTAATTCATATGATAGTACAAGAAATGATTATATGATAGATTTACATATGTATATATATATATATATATATATATATATATATAGTCATCCGCAGACAGATGTGTTTCGCTGTATCACACATATATCAGTATTTGGGATAAAAATATAAATTTTTTTGGCTGCTGCAACACAAACTGAATTTGACAGCCGCTTTCGTCACTGTATGAAGCGATGTCACTAATCGGCTCTCATCTGATCAACGTGAAAATATGAGATTTGCTTCTCTAGAGAGTGTTAAGTATCGGCAATAATGTGTTTATACATAAAACATAGCGCACAAATTGAAATCAATATGTTTTTAGTTTCTCAATTTGCAGTATTAACAATAATATTAAGATTTTTATTGGTTTCTGTGTTCAATATGTGTCAATCCATATCTCTCTGTTTAAAATCTGTAAATATATCAATGTTTCTAGATATGTAGATCTCTGCCGGTATTCTCTTGTTATTTTGATAATCTCCTAGAAGGCTATCTTAGACATGGATTCTTAGAGCTGATGTCGTTATATCAATTAACGCGGAGGTGTTATTTAATAAACTTAGAATTAGGAGAATCTCGAATGTATATGCACCAACATTTGCTTCAAAATCGAATATTCTTCTGAGATTAATATTTGAAATTGGAATATGACTTTCAAATATTATTAAGTTAGCGAAAACCATATGGAACTTTAAAAAGGATGGTATTGATTCGAAGAAATTAATCTGATTAATGATGCAGCCCATCGGGAAAGGTTGAAGAAAATCTGATAAAAACCCTGATAAATATATAAAATTATAATATTCCACGAACAGTACTGAAACTGTCAAGTCATATTGTGGATTTTCCTGTATATTATTTCACTTTCATTTAAGGATTTCCAGAATAACTTTACATTTCATAAAGATAAAATAAACTTTCTACATAGGAAAAAACTTATTGAAGATACGTTTCCTTTAAACATGACCAAGCAGATTATGCCAGTTAATAGGCGAATATAATACTGGAATTAAATGCTCGGCATTAAGTTAAGTGCTGAGGGATTAAATCATGTCTATTAAGTAGAATTATGGTGTCATTAAGCAAGGTAAATTACTATACCCTTAACAGTATAATGGTAGATAAGTTCTAGTTATACAGAGATATGGAAGCAGTAAGGCTACAGGATCTGAAATTGCACTGTAATTTTAGGTTCAAGTTTTTATGCGATTTTCAATTGCAATGATACAACACTAGCTTGTTTACAAACAGTATACTCTCTATCTAGGAAGATCTGGCATACATAAAGAACTATCTGTCTATCTCTCAATCTCTCTCTTTCTTTATATATATATATATATATATATGTGTGTGTGTGTGTGTGTGTGTGTGTGTGTGTGTGTGTGTGTGTGTGTGTGTGTCTGTGTGTGTGTGTGTGTGTTTTGTCTGTGTGTGTGTGTGTGTGTGTGTGTGTGTGTGTGTGTGTGTGGAATTACTAAATTAGTCAAGCAAGGTCGAATGCCAGTTGAGTTCTGTAATTTCAGAATGAATCCATTCCCTCGAAACACCCATGTTTTGAGTTAAATATTAGTGGCCACTAGGCTTATTAAACTTGATTGCGACATATCTAAAAGGACATAGATGAATTCAAAAAGATGTCCATAGCTTTAGCACAAAATGCATGTCTCTTCACTGAATTCCTTTTACTCTGCAGAATTATTCAAAACCTCATTAAAATCATAATTTTGTGTTTTGTTTATATATATATATATATATATATATATATATATATATATATATATATATAAACAAAATTTAATAAAAATACTACACAGAGCACCACCACACAGCAGTAATATCAAAAAGTGTAAATAATTCCTAGAAGAAACCCAAGCAATAATCAACATCATAAATCAAACCAACTTAAACAGTAAACAAAAGAAAACAATGTTGGGAAAAAGTAGCATACAAACGAATACCGACATTACTTTACAAATATAAATTGAATAACTAGAAAATGAACAAAAACAAAGTATACCAGGAATATAAATATACAATATAAAAATAACAATATAACTAAAAATATTGCAAAACAGAAAATTATGAACAAATACAAATAATCTAAGTATTCAATAACTACAAAGACCAGAAAAAAATACAAACGAAAAATATAATATGAAAGCACATGATGCCCACAAAATATAAATATACACAAAAGAAAATAACACAAAACTAAACTACAAAAAATCGAGCGGCACGCGGCAAATCATCTTCTGCATCAATTCCTTCTTTTAAGTCGATCAAAGTTGATGTTATACTTGTCTTCCAATAATCTTTACCAAAACAAGAAATTTTGTTCACACTCGCTCATCTGCGTCCCACGCCAAATAAAATGTAGGGTGCAAGCTGGGGTGTCAGGTGGTCATATTAGGGCAGTGATACGCTAGCAGAGGTTGTGTGACAAGCATGGCTGTTTTATCCTGTTTGTGTTACACGGTGCATAATCCTGTGTCCCGTCTGATTCATTGTAAGAAGATCAAAGATTTCATGACGTAACGATCACTCGTAATCACGAAAAAAAAAACTACATATTCAACATTAGTATAATTCAGTTCATTTGGATCCTCTGAAATGGCCGTACTAAAACTTCCGCCGCGAATGCCAAATAGAACTGCATAGCGTTTGTCAATTTTTAGCTGATCGAATCGTGTCATGGGGGTACTTTTCTCACAGACGGTGGCTAACCGACTCTACCATATGTCTCAATCGACAAAATCACAAAACGCACATGCGCACCATTTAAATATAAACGGTGAAATTTGAACTATAGTTTCCAGTATTTATATTTTGTTTTCATGTGAGTTGATCAAATTGATCTTGATAGGGATAGTCATTATACTTATTTTTTAATGTTATCCTTTAATTTCTTGCAGCTAATCAAAAATTTGATATGTTATTTTGAAAAAGAAATAAAATAATACTGTGAGAATCAAATTATAATGAAGGAAAACCCAGTAATTTGGAAGAAAGATAAAATTATTTTTATTACAGGGAATTCTGTGTATTAGTTTTCATTTTACACACACACACACACACACACACACACACACACACACACACACACACATATATATATATATATATATATATATTAATTTAGCGTTAGAATATGTAAAAAAAACTACTACCATGTACCTTCAACAGTGAACTCACAATTTTTCATCAGGTAGTAATAAACTTTTTTTTATTCTTAAACATTTCTCATAAGAACAACAACTTCTTTTAGATTTTTCAGTACGATGTAAATGATATTTTAAAAAAAGAAACATAGGTAAGAATAGATCAGAATGTAAGATAAGAAATCACGATAAAGAAAAGGAAAAGGAAAAGGAAAAATACAAAAGAAATGGGAACTGATGTGAAAAACAATTGAGGAAATGTTAAAAGGGAAGAGCCATTGAAAACGCCTAAAAGAGAGACATTTTAAATTCTGCAGGGAATTGAATTGCAGACGTATTAATATGTTTTACTTTGTTGTGGCTAAACATTTTTGGCATTTATTTTTAATTGATGAAATCCTATACACAAACAAAATGAAGATTACATTTTCTTCTTGTTTTCTTTTTAAATATATTTTAATTTATGTTTTATGAATATGTTTTATGAATTGCCTTTCATGAATCACGTTTCATGAATCTATATCAATCTGGGTGTAAGAATAACTTGTCATCTTAAAACATTTTAACACTTTTAATTTGATTAACAAAATAGTGATTTAATGAACGCATGCGCTCATAGAAAAATACTTAATTAGTTTTTTGACCCAGATAGATCCAGTTCCTTGAGGTTAACAAGCGGATGTAATTAGTGTATTTGGAGCCTATAACGAATTCAGTAAATACACAAAAAGAGAAGAAGGCGTAAGTTCAATTTTTTTTTTTTTTTTTTGACATACTTATTTTAATTGGTAACACTGCAAAGGGATAACAGTATGTGGAAGAATTTGGAACAGGTATATTAAAAATGAGCAGAAAAATATCAAGAGGACAGTAGATAGCGATTAACATTGCATTTACGTTTTTGCAGATTAGGGTTGACTGGAAAGCAAAGAGCCTATACGAAGTTACACAAGCGAGAAGTGCGAGGAAAGAAAATGTTGGCATAGAAAGTATGTCTTCATGTAACCACCTGGAATTTAATTGATTAGATATCGGTACTAGTCCAGTATTGCGCTTAAATTCATAAACTTTATGTACAACAGCAAATAGGTCATCAAAACAAATACCATGAAAGTATTTTAAAAAACTCGTAGAAGAAACGTTGGAAGATTAATGACTAAAACCGATCCGTCAAATCAAAACCAGTATCAGTGCTGATTCTTCTTGGATGTGAACAAGAAGCACAAGGTAAATATCAGGAGCACAGGATCATACATGGCAGCAATATTCTAGACATGGATGAAGTGTAGACTTATCGATATGCAAGATCGATTCAACACGACACATTGGACCAACATTCTTAACAGCTGATCAAACAATTGATTCAATAAAGTCTTTCCAGTTCTCCAAAATATACGTTCAATCGCTGAATATTTTTCTCTCTCTAAGATGAACATTCGTCCTTGGAATGTATGTAGCCTGTTGATGAGTACGCATTTTGTCTTTTCTCTTATTTGCATGCATATATCTTTTATCTTTTATATTAATTCTCTGTATTTTCTGCATATGTTTCTATGAGTCATTCATTTTTAGCATTTCTGCATTTCTCCCTTATTTCATCGATTAGTTTTCTGTATGTCCGTTCTATGTCTTGACATTATTTTCTCTCTTCTTTATATCATTTTGATAAATTCATGTGTGATCCATTAGTTTTTTGTCCATTTTCCTTTTTGATGATGTCGTTTGCTGATGTCACTAAAGCTTCTCTCAATGTACCCTACATATATTTTCTATGTTTTCTCTCTACTCTTCTTTTTACACAATTCAGTTATTTTCCTTCAGATTTGGGCTATTAAGGATTTTGTTAAATTTCAATTTTAGTCTTCTTTAGTTATATATGTTTCATGTTTAGATTACAAATTACAGGGAGGGAAACACTTTAACGGTTGGCACTTAGATAAGTTTTCCCGTGAACAGCTGCATTTCTGAATCTCTTCTTAAATGTTATGTAGTGGGTCTGGTCTTTTTTTAATTTCTCCGTCTGGGCTTCTCCATGTTCATAATCATCTTGCGTGTTTCATGGAATCAGGAGTTTACTGTTAGCTTTTGATTTGCCGTGAACCATTAGACACTTTTTGTATCAATTATCATTGTGCAAGAACCGACCGGAGAAATGAAGAGAGAATAACATTGATATTTTTTCCTATGCTTGCAACTCAAATGTCTGGTGTAAAATGACAAGAAATTGCAATTAGCATGGAGACATGAATGCCAAAGTAGGCAAGTAGCCATCAAATTCGGAACGTGGAATCCTTAACAAACATTAGCAAAAAATATCCCCGGTAGGCATCTAAGATGACGACACCACAATTCACTCCCGCCTTGCTAAGAAATCTGCCGAGGCTGACAAAACGATCCTTGCAGCTGCACTCGAAAATTACCTCAAGTTAGTGGTTGACTATGGGAAAAAGATGGCGTGTTAAATTTACTGCTTCACTTTAATCACTGATTAAAATGACTTATACTATTTACAAAAATTACTATTATACTAATATTGTGTAGTTAAGGTATAAAGAATAAAAAAATGTAAAGGAGACTGACCAAAGAAATAGGATATAATAATGAAGTTAAAAGAGGAGGAAGAGAAAGAGAAAGAGAAGTGACGTGCCAATATGAGAAATCGTCATATATATATATATTTTTTTTTTTAAATTTTCCTAACAAAATACCCAGTCTTGAGCGTATGGAGGATGTTCAGTACAATCAAGGATACCCGATCTATATCATCTAATAGCCCAAGTGAAGTCTTGAATGTTTGCCGTTATCTAGGGGAACATATTACATGCATGTCTTAAAGCTAGTAGCAAATTTTTTATCTTGGTGCGGGCGGGTACTGATCATAGTTTGTTGGGTCACATATCGAAGAATTATATTGTTTATTTAGACCCGAAACTTCTAGTGACATATAAGCAACAACACTGACGACGCACCTAAATTCTGTACTTAAAGAATATATAAGTATATATAAGTTTGAACGTATTATTTTATTCACAGATGAATTTGTAATAAAATTTGATCTTTCGAGGACATCTTATTAATATGTAACATAAATATATTACATTTTAATGTTGTATTAAAACCACACGCACACACACACAAACAGACACATATATATACGTATATGTGTGTATGTATGTATGTATGTATGTATATTTTATAAACATCCGCAAATAGATCTGTTTCGCTATATCACTGCTCATGAGTACAGTTAGACGTCCGTTGCTTTTAACCAGGATTGAAATATATATATATATATATATATATATTCGGTCGGGTTTCAATCCTGGGTAAAAGCAATCGGATATATAACCGTACTGATGAGCTGTGATACAGCGAAACAGATCGATCTCCGGATGAAAATTTTACGCTTTTAACTTCGTTATTGTGCACACTTGAAGAAAAAGAAAATTAAAAATGTTAGATTTAATCCATTTTGTCCCGTGTCTCTTAAAGGGTCATAAATACTTTTTCTCTGTTTACATTTAGATACGAAACAGAGCATATATTAATATGTCGAAAATTAGGAAAAATTAAAAAGTAATATTAGAGTTTAATCGGAAATCTTCCGTGGTTGATTGATGTAAGACGCTTCATATCTAATGGCGGTCCTTACCTAGGAAACGCAGGTTGGAATACTAGATTGTTCAAGCAACGAGATGTAAAAAAATGTACACCTTAATAATAAAAATAAAAACAGATCTTCTACTCAAATATGTGTATCCATTAAAAATCATGTTCAGATAAATAAATTATATATATATATATATATAGTGTGTTTCTGTGTCAACGCACATTTTGATCGACATTTTAATAAAGCGTTATAATTAAACAGTACAATTATGTATGTGTATTACGTATGACACTTGGCTGAAATCAAATATTTTAAAATCATTTTTGTAAATATTTATTCCTATCTAACACGTCTGGAATTTTTATATAAATCATGTCTTCCATTTGTCCGCCAATGACAAAATTTTAAAAAGTGTTTATTACAGGAGAGGTAATCATTTTTTTATCGATGAAAACATTAATTTCGAAATTCTTACTTAAATCAAATAATGGTCGGATTTATATAAACATTACAGGACATGTTCATAACTGACTGAAAACATTTTTGTAATTACATATTATATAAAATGTTAGTAATATTCTTTACATATGTTACCAAACCAAAAATTATTTTTCTGAATTTTCCAGAAATTTGCGAGTGTTCGCACATATACCTAATATTAATTAACATTCCGGAGTCATTGCAGAATGCTAATCAACTATCTTTCTTTCTAAAATTGCCCTTTTTCAAAAAAATTGCTCCGAATTGTGAAAAAATATGCAATGATACACTTTAACTGATTTTATAAAAAATATATATTAAGGATATCATAGCCTGAAACGAAGAAAATATTAATGAATAATGAAGTTTTTCAAGAATTCTTTACATCGTTATTATCTTTTATTATAATAATTTATAAATACTCAAAATGCGTTTAAAATTTCATCAGTGATCGTCCACGGAATGTTGTTAAGATAATACATGAAGATTATGTTTACTAATCGAAAATTGAATAACATAATATAAGTAATCGAGCAATTCGATTTGTAAAAGAAATACATTTTTATTTGTTTGCATACAGATGACCAATATTTTCTTTGTACGGCTGGCCATACGTGATATATGACTTTTATAGATCGCGTTTTTCAAATGTTCCGCACGTGACAGGAATAAAACATAAAGAATTTTTTCGGCACGGTACAATTATTTCATTCCGCTTCCGTGTTTTCCCAGCTCAATGTTTCAACATTAACATTAAAAATAAAATTAATAAATATCATAACATTTCACAAATTATTGCGTTTTCTCTATCATGTTATATTTTTTCATTCTTTGTTTTTAAATTGTAAAATTGCATTAAAAGAAAGTACTTTGTTATTGTAAGATTTAATTGGAGTAGATAGATTAACTATCGCCCGGTTCACACTCCACCCACGTCTATTGAACGGGTAAAGAGGCTCATCCCTTGTTTCCTGTTTAGGATGTGGTTTCCGGCTTTCTCTTTTCCAATCTTTTCACTCTTACGTAGTCCCCTGCACATAAGTGGTGTTACCGCCTTGCTCGGGGTGATATGATAAAAAAAAAATTATGTTTCACAAAACATATTCAAAAGTAAAGCAATGAAGCTAAATTAACTAGAATTCTACAAAATATTACATAAGTGTTTATTGCATATTGTGTTAAACTTTTAATGTTATTTCATAGAAAAAAATCGAAAAACGAATCGTACAAATAAGCTACATAAGATTTTATCAAATTCGAATAACTTCACTAGTATTTTTGACATCTTCTGTCATGTTAATTATCGCCCCTGATAATACGACGATAACTCTTGATAACAAGGCTACAGTAATTCAGAGCAGATTTTGTAGTCCATTTCATGCAGTTAGCAATTAATATATGTTTCAAATCAGATTAGCATCAGTTTATATTTGCAAATTTGAATAAAAAACGTATCAGTGACGTATGACATATTTTTGCAAGATTGAAAAAAACGAGAAATGTCTATTGTTTACCAAATATCGATGAAAAATGGCCGAAAAAGTGAATGTCTTTTTTTCTGGAAAAATTTACTTTCCAATAAATATGATTTTGATTTGAAATGCAGCGGATTACTGTGCTAGCTGGTACCAGTAAAGTTAATCACTTGGCTTTCAATTTAAGCAAACCTTAAAGCTTCAAGAAGACTTTCTTATTTTTAAAACTTCAATTTAAATTTAGGCATAAAAATGAGTGGAGGTACCGAAATAAATAATACATCTATCTCCATCAACCAAATGAACAAATCTAGATGTTTCATCGAAAAAACTTCAATTTATACACAAAATATTTTGGACTCATACAAAGTATTTCTAGCAGACTAAGCATGACTTATAATTAAACACTATTTTTTATTTATCGTTTTCATTCAGGACGTAGGCAATCATGAACTTCACATCTCCTTATCTCTAGTCGTTTTCTCCTTTTATCCCTTCCAAACCCCACTGTCATCTATTTACTCAAGCCCATCAAATACATTAGCTTTACCCTGTCTTCATTTCCCTATATCCGACCTGTGAGTATCATATACTCTATGCCCTCTTTCTTAATTACTTGTCCATGAAGCTGTTTTTTCTTCATGTCAAATATAGCTTTCTATTTTGTTTCCAACCTCTCCAAACCTCATCGTTGCTCACATGTTCTAATCTTGGTATCCCCAGGATAATTATGCAAGCCCTAAAGTCGGTCGCTTCAATTTCCCTTCTTGCTTGATTTTACTATCCCCAGATTAAAATTGGCATTTTAGTATTCTCTTTCTCCTGATAAGAATGCATTTAGTTTTGTTTTAATTTCTGTGTGGTCCTTTATTTTCGCTTTATTCAACTACATTCAGTAGGAAGATTTGTAGTGATATTTCCATGTTTACTATCTGCATTGCATCATCTGATTATCTAAACATGTTTTGATTGTTTTCGCCAATGATGAATCCTAGAATGACTTCTTGGCTTTCAGAATTAGCTCGTTGTATAGTCTGAATAGATCTGGAGTGAAGATACATCCCTGTCTTACAAACCCTTTCTGTATTTGTATATTTGTTGAACCCGTTTCCTATCCGTATGCTGTAGGGTTTTTTTCAGTAAAGTTTCTTGTTTACTGTAATGAATTTTTCAAATATGACTACGTTGCCGAGATTTTCTAAGAAATCTTTTTGTTTACTTTGTCGAACGTTTAGCAAAGTCTATGAAGCACAGATACAAATCCTTCTGCATCTGCACTGCATTTTCTGATAACATTCTAAGCAACAATATTGCGTTTCTTCCAGTGTCGCGAAGAACCGCACTGTTCTTGCACGGACCTTGGCTTGATTCTGCTGCGTACTCTATTCAAAATTAAGATGATTAGTTTTGTTACGAAACTCATTAAGCTTATTGTTCGGTGGAGTTTAAAGTCTTTTGCCTCTAGCTTCATAGTCAATGCTAAGGAAATCGATCTGCCTAAGTCTTTCGGTATATCGCCACTTTTCTAGATTTAATTCATAATTTCTGTAATGTGTCTAAGCCGAAGTCATCTAATGCTGTAAGCTTCTCTATTGCAATACCGTCTGGTCCAGCTCTTTTGTTTCTATTGAGTTTAGCCATTGTCGCTAACACTTCGGTTTATAATTTTTCTGGTATATCCTTTTTTATCTTTGTATTATCAGTTGCCCTCTTTTCCTATCGCTGGATTATTTCCTATTTCTCTAATATGAGCGTTCCATCCTTGGATTATTCACAGCCTATTTATGACCATGTCTTTTGTTCTGTTATTGATCTTATATTTTATGTATATCTAATTAGTTCTTATCAATCTCTCTATTTCTGAACAGTTGATAAGCTATTCTATGCTTGTCTGCATTTGCTTCTTATTTTTGGTGTAGTTTTCTCTGTTCCGTTTGTTCTGTTGGCTACTTTTTTCTCTCCTCTGCATCAAGTCGAGAATCTCATAAGTTATCCATCTATTTTCTTTTTTTCTTCTAGGTATCATTTCTTTTAGGATAATGCTGTTTGCTAATGTCTTTTACTCTTCCATTAGTGAGTCCCATTTCGATTTTCCTTTTCCAATTCATTCCTCGTATTTATTTTTCACACTGTCTGTGCATTTTTTCTACAAGTTGAGGTCGTTCATAAGTCTGTTATATTGCAGTCTGTTTGCTGAAATAAGCTTCTTCCCTCTCAGAATTTATATCCTTATTTTGAACGCGACTGGAAGGTGGTCGACACCATAGTCGAAGCTTGGATAAGTTTTCCCTGAATCTACTTTTTATAGTTATACACGCAGTTGTTGATCGTTCTAAAGTTCTACACTGCTAGTGTAATTTTTTGTTTGGTGTGAATATTCGCAAGATAAGCAGTCCGCTGACACCTGTTACTCATGCGAGAGATCACTTATAGATTAGTATCTCTTTTACGCATTTAGCACTAAAACTCACTAATGACTAATAAAATCGGTGGCTAGGAATCGAATCTCATACAAATTATAGTGGTGATAATGAGGATATCTAATCTCATGTTGAGTTATAACAGGTAGAAAAAAAGCAATGTTTGATTCGCGCACATAACAGTAACGACGAAAATATTGAAACACACTGAATTAATGTTTTATTTTGGTGTGTTTAATAGAACAGAGAAATATTTCAAATCTGAAATAAATATTGGGTCATATGTTAAAATTGTAGCAACAAAAACAGCAAGAACTACAACAGGAATATCAGCAGTTGTTGGACCATCAAAAACACAACAGAATCTAATTGTAATTATTCAAAATAAAACGGAAATTTCCCCAAGTTCTGATACTCCTGACTCGGTATCAAAGCAATTGTTTGAGTTCACATAAAATGCATATGATGGAATTACCAAGTATGCTTTTTTTAGAAGATATGAACAAAAGAATACTGCAAATCGGAATACGAAAAACAAAAAATGCAGACTCTTTTGTGAAAGTAAATACCGGTACAACTTGAAAAATGCTGTAATTCATTACAGCCAAAGAAACAAAAGGCATTTCATTTAAGACAGAGTAAATATTCACATTAACTTGCTAGAGAAAAAAAACTCATTATTCAGGACTCAATGGAAATGTACGGGCCTGACGAAAATGTAAACGAGAGTTTGTTGCATATGCCGGAATCGTTAACAAGGAGTGTGAAAGATGTAGCTTGAACGAAATGATTCATAATATATTTAAAGGGTTACTTTTCTTCCAAGTGTTAACAGTAAAAAAGACGAAGAAATACTGGCGAAAAATCTTTCAAAAATTTAACAAATTAATATCCTTGCCCTACAGCTAATACCGGAATAATATCAGTGAATCGTTAACGTGACACGATACAGAAGTAATTTAAGAAAAAGAACGTGCAAACATACAAACGGAAGACAAATGTGGAAAAAGAAAAACTAATCTATTTTCCATATGTGAAAATTTACATCTCAAAGACGACGAGCCATTTAAGAATTTTTCGTTTTATGCTGTGGAAATGTAGGGCAAAATGTCGCACTGTATAACTAAAATAAGGTAAAGTTGTCACAGACAAAAATCGTACACAGCGTTTATAGTGTGAATGCAACTAGACACTAGCAATAATATCACAATAATCAATGAATCCACTTGGAAAGCACAAGAGAACATATATTGAAACGGAATTCACTCTTCGCAAAGTGATAAATTGTTTTTATTGGCGAAATGACTTGTTTTATATCATATAGTCTCTTTTCCTACAAAAATAAATCTCGCCAAATATATTGCTAGGATCACTATCTGATCAAATGTGCTGAATCAATGGTGCTTGTACAAACAACGAATGTTACGATTGCGATTTTAGGCTGGTGACGAACATTATATTTCAAAAATTCGACGGTCTTCACTGCCACCGCTACGGCGATTTTTCTGAAGCACCCTGAGTGACTAGTAAATTCAAACTCCAAAACAAATTCCAGTCGATGACCAAACTTTTTAAATCATAAATCACTTTATCGGGGACCAGTCAACACGAACGCTTCACAAAAATTAGTTTCACAAATAATTACAAAATGCTCTTTTTCGTTGTCCTTTCGTCGTCACGTTCAACAAAAAGAAATTCAATCTGCAACAAAGACTCCGTCTTAATAGGACCAAACTAAATAAAATATATGATAAATTTTATTTATATTTTTTATACAAAGACATCTTCGGTGACATGCCATAAGTAAAGAGGTTGCTTTACTGTGTTGTCAGCACCCACTATTGGTCAAACCCAGATTTTACTGAAACGTACTCTTCAACGGTTGTAGATAGACGCTTTAAAATCAAAATTAAAATAAGTGCTAAAGACATTCTGTCAGCTTGACGTCACTTCGGCGCCATTGTCAACTATCCACCGGTACAAACTTAAATGTTGGACTTGATTCTCTGAACTTGACAGACAAAAAAAAAATCCAGATGCGACAATGTCATGTTTAAAAATGGCAGATGGCTGATATATTTAAACGAAATATAAATTTCACTCAAATACCCAACACAAAGACACTTCAATGATTCTCAAAAATATCGTCTAACGAATATTTAACAGCATTATACCATTTAATTCCGTAACAAGTGTTTAAATGGTAAGTCTTACGGGTTAATAAAATGCTCCAAACTTATCGGTAATTGTTGGATGGAATTATCTGAGCTATGTAATTTACATATAAATGTTAATTACAAAACCTGAAGTGGAAAAGCGACCAGTTAAAGAAAAGAAACCAGATTAAACATTTTAAAGAAAAATTGAAAAAAATACCCTACAGATTTTTTGTGAGAAAAGTTGCATTTGTGTTCAAAATTCAAACCGAAATGAAAAAAAAGGGTCAACGGCAGTATTTAAACAGAAACGTAAGATACCATTCACAGCTTTGATTTACGTCAACCAATAATTGGACAAACTTGAAAAAACATAGGCGTTAATAAAAAGATGAAAATTACCAAATGGGAAGCGGTAGCAGGGTATGTAAAGAAAAAAGTAATAAAATTCCTGATTTGGCGTATTTTTCGACAGGGTTAAACAAGTGTTTAATACTACAAAACTGTCCAGGTTCAGAGAGATTTTTTTATGAAATAAAATTGTGGAGTATTTTTGCGAAAATTCCTCTGTCTCATTGTGTTTTCGCAGCTAGTTATCTGGATGAGATATTAATAAAGTTTATCCATTGATCAACATATCGAGCATATGAAAACAGTTTTAAAAAATACAAGACTTTTTTGGAACTTAGAGAGAAAAAATGAGAAATGATTTGCCTAATTTCAAGTATCTAGGACGGACCAATGTCAAATGTTTCACACATCGTAAGTCACAAGATTACATGCTTCTCTGCGACTAGCAAACTATTAGCAAATATGTATGTCTAATATGAAAAATTTGAGAACTGCTCTGAACAATTTACTTAAAAAGGCTTACAGCGAAACTGGACAGATAACTGTCCAAATGCGTTTGAAGAAATAACAAAAGCTAATGCTAGACCTCATCATCACAATAATTTACAGAACAGAACATGTATCGCATCTAGGAGCAGGTGGTTATAGTATAGATGCAATAATTCTACATGAATATAATGATGGCACCATGAAATCAAACGCAGATGCTTTGCAATCGCAATTACCAACAGGAAAAATGTTCTTAACAATAATATTTTCAGTGAGTAAATTTAACAAATGCATACAAGGGAAATGATTTTGTTGTAGATAGTCGACATACCTCTATTATCAATTTATGAATCGAAAAAATAATTATCACTCATACATCAATAGATTACAACGCTGGGTTTCCAACGTATTAAATTACAATTTGAAGATTAAGTACAAACTATCGAAACATTTAGGACATACTTATGGTGTAACAATATTGATGGCAAGCATACACAACCATTTCAGGACGCAGTTATTCCATAATTAAATAGTTATATAGAAACTGAAAATATATTATGCAAAGTATTACCCGAATCGCCAGTTAGCATGGAAGAAATGAAAGAAAAACGAATGGAAATTTATTTATTGTGGCAAAAACGATTAAGAAAATTAAGAATGCTATAATATTTTCGAATGTAATCTAGATCTGGAAGGTATTGGCTGTATGACGGAGTAGTGATATTTGCGCAATGATTAGTAATATTAGTAGCATATTACTAAAGCCGGCATCTTATGAATGTCATAGTATATATCTGGCAATTTCAGGAATTAAATCTCTCCTGTAAAGCTTTATATAGTGGACCAAAATAGATCAAGTCATTGTGTAATATAACAATCTGGACCCACCCGAGGAAGGCTGATGCAAGTGAGGGTGTTTCCGGTCGTTGAAAGGAACGGATGTCGTTTGACCTTATTTCCAGCAGCAGCGGAAATAACTACAGAGGCAAACAGAACAGGTGTCTCTGAGAATTACGTGGGCGTGCGTTGGCGAGGCAAAACCGGAAGAAAAAGTCCCGGTTCTGGAAGATTATAAAAAGACCTCGGCACACGGATTCGCCAGTAGAGAAGCAACAGAGATCGGCCGATGAAGAGAGACACAACAGATAAGACTACACTCCCGTCAACCCATTAGAAGCGCGCTCTCTCAATTCTCTGTTCCCTATTCTACACGGTTCATCGTCATTAATAAAAATATAACTTTATATTTTTATATATATGCGTGTTTGTTGTTTGTCGATATATAACAGACGCATAATTGGTGCCTAGTGACTTGCTGTTTTGAGACAACAAAACAGTTAGATGCGAGCTGGTTGCCACGGTGACGATTGAAATTCAACGGACTTAAAACTACCAGATAGAAAGAAAAAAGAAGACGAAAATAGAAGCAGCCGCACGACTATAGACATCAGACAAGGTAGGTGACTCTTTGATTTGATAGTGTGTGTGTTCTGCTCTTGTTTATAATAAGTCTAGTTAGAAAAAAAAATTGAACAGCATACTTTTGCCGATCTGACACTAGAATTGAGAAATGTGGATTGTTCGGTGTCGAACACATTAAGGGTAGAACGGAGGGGGTGCAGGACTACATGCAGAGAGTAGTACGCCTAGCGGAGAGCGCATAGGTTGGGGGTGACGGGAGGAATAAAGTTGAGATATTTACCTATCTGTAAGTATAAAACATCTGAGTTAATGATTTATTTTTTTTGTTAATATTTTACCATATATGTGAAGTGAGTTTACTGGTACGTTGCTTAATTAATCTTACTTTTATTGAGTAAGTGAAATGTAAAATCATGTAAAGGAAGTTTCTTCTACTCTTTAAAGTGGATAATTGGATTAACTTGTTGATAACAATGTTTTCTTTGGTTTGTGCAGTGTTAGGTTTTCTTTTTTTGGATTTCTTTTCAATGACTGTACACTACAAAATGATTTACATTTCTATGTTTGTGAACTATGCTTTTGTGCAGGTTCCCATCAATTCAACATCCTCTGTGAATTTTCATTTATGTGACTTGGGAAATAACTTTTGAAGATATATTAATTTCTGAAAACTTTATGTTGACACGGATAGACCTGCAGATTCCACAGTTGATCGGAACAAAAAGAAAGAACAACTGAAAAGTTTTGTAGACTTATTGGCTGATATGCTATAGGATTGGGAAAGAAGCAGTGGGAGGATTAACGATAGTTTAAGTGAAATAGTTAGGAAGATACAAACGTGGAAAATTATTAATAGTATCTAAAGCATAAAGTAAATTATACGTCTCTGGTTCAGTGGTTTGGTCCCCAATTACGCAGAAATTTCCCAATTTTTCAGTGGACACCATGCCGGTAGAATTGCGCGATATGGAGGAGATTCCTATCCGCAAACTAGTAAATACCTTGGAACAGATAGATATGGAAAGATTTAGTGAAGGATATGAAGAACTCCCGAAGAATTTGACGATAGGAGTCATTGCTGGCATAGTCGGCGTTATGATAATCCTTGGAATAATAGCTAGGAAGCGGATTTTTACGTGTGAAAGAAGCAACAGTGCTTCGGGAAAGGAAAGGGAGTTATCCGTTGTGAATAGTACTCCGGGGTCAACGGGTGTTCAACAATCAAATGTCTCTGCGTTAAACAGAGAGATGTCAACAAATCAGATATGCTTGGATTCGAATCCAGAGGAAGTAGTTCAAGGAATAGAAAACATTGTACAAACTAAGGAACTACGAGTCACGGGTCCATTTTTTTAGAATAAATTAATATAGATGAAACCTCTAATCCTCCACAAGTAAATTGCATGCGGATTAACGTTGGAATCAGGGTAATTTTCTTCATTTTCTATTGAACATTTCTCGGTCAGACTATGAATGATATGTACTGCAGATAATGGCCATTTTTCTGTGTTCAAACATAGTATGTTTGAAATTAAATTAAATTAAATGAAGTTACATGTGTAACAATAAACTCGAGCAGAAACACGCATGGTGTTGGTCAAAGGTCATTTACTCGATGTCAGTTTAGAAACTGGGGCGCGGTTACCGCCTATAATCATGTGGTCGTGCATCGAGGCGTCTACGCTTATGGACAGAGTCGAGAAAGAAAATGAACATTTTTAAGAACTTTGCCCAATTCTGTGAAAATGGATATTAAAAAAAAAAAAAAAAAGAACAATGAAACATCGAGCTGGTAGAACAATTTTCACGATGGACACGAACATTGTTGGGTTGCCGATGTAGGCTCCCCTATATATTTTTTGTTGTTTTTTTTGTTTCGGCATGCACATGTTTTGTTGTTTTGGCGTGCACATGTTTTATACAATTGTCGGGCTTGTGTGGTATGGGGAGGAGTGTGAGGGTGTTGGGCTTAAAATGTTCTTAGGTGAACATTTTGGAAAATGGGAGGGCGAGGAATGTAATATAACAATCTGGCCCCACCCGAGGAAGGCTGATGCAAGCGAGGGTGTTTCCGGTCGTTGAAAGGAACGGATGTCGTTTGACCTTATTTCCGGCAGCAGCGGAAATAACTACAGAGGCAAACAGAACAGGTGTCTCTGAGAATTACGTGGGCGTGCGTGGGCGAGGCAAAACCGGAAGAAAAAGTCCCGGTTCTGGAAGATTATAAAAAGACCTCGGCACACGGATTCGCCAGTAGAGAAGCAACAGAGATCGGCCGGTGAAGAGAGACACAACAGATAAGACTACACTCCCGTCAACCCATTAGAAGCGCTCTCTCTCAATTCTCTGTTCCCTATTCTACACGGTTCATCGTCATTAATAAAAATATAACTTTATATTTTTATATATATGCGTGTTTGTTGTTTGTCGATATATAACAATTGAAAAAATTGTAAATATGAAAAGTCAGGTGTGACTGTGATCCGGTATCAAAAATTACCTTTCAAGCAATTAAATGTTGGTCAAAGAGAGATAATCCATGGTTAAGACTTCACATAGATTTTGCAGGTACAATGAACGAATCAAATGGTAAAGAATAACTTTAATATTTTGTATGTTCAAGAAAATGTCTGTAGGTTTACAGTGTTTTTTTTTACATCAAGCTGTTTGCAAGATATAGCATTCCAGATGACATAGTATCGGATAACGGTACACAATACACTGCTTATGATTTTGAAAATTTATGTTAAAAGTTCTCACGGTATCACCCAAGGTCAAACGGAGAAACTGAACGATTTCTGGGTACTTATTAAATTTATTTGAAAAAAAAGAAAATAATGAAAATGTTTTCGAAGAAGCAATACAAATATTCTTGTTTGTAGTTCGAACAACGCCAAATGTCAATTCAACACACCATCATTCATGGCGCAGAAGTCATGTTTGGTGGAAAGATTAAATCCGTTTCGACAATGTGTTAGCAGGTCAAAACAGAATATGAACAAATAACATGAAGAACAATATTTTTTTAAATTGGCTAAAATGTGTTTTCAATAGATATAAAAACATAAATGAATGTGAAAGACTGCGTAAATTGTCACGAATCATAAAGATGACATACCTGTTAAAATATCATAGGAATACAAAAGCCAAAGCATTCCGCGAAAAAGTTTAACTGAGGAAAAAAGAACTATATATCCCTTTTACTCAGGTCTAATTTATTTGTTTCCCTTTAAACATGTACTAAACCCACAATTCTTTAGTGTATCTAACTAACGTTTTAATCCACAAGTCATGTGCCCTTAAGTATAAAATATTTAATAGTAAAACGAAATATCTGCTGTAGAGTAAATAAAACACATCCAGTAACACAAATGAACTAGTTTCCATTCCTAAAAGGAAGAAAACTAAACGAATCGAAATAAACAATTGGAGTCAGTCAAGAGTATATCTAACAGTCGTAACTGCGCGGAACAGAAGCAAGATTCAGTATTAAAACTGCTAGAAAGAATTCATACAATATATGAAAATAGGACGATACAAATAGAAAAATGTAAATCAGTTTTATCATTTGTGCAAACAGATGAGAATATAATTAAATATATAAAGTTTCTATTCCGATTAGTTCTTATCGAAATTAATAAAATGGATGTATTTTCAAATAAATTTTTAATGGATAGATAACAAGAACGCCTATTTTAATTTCACAAGCAGAAACTTAATCTTTTCCAAATTATTATTATCTCAATGGAGTAAATATATTAATTTGATTTTTACATATATTAGGATATAAAATATTCGATCAGAAACCATGACTGAATGTTACATGAATGTACAAAAAAGTTCATAATCTGAACAATGATATTCATGTGGAATGTAAACAAATGAGAGATATATTCCAAAATCTGACATTGCGGGACATTATCCTGTATCGGTTTTACGGATGATTAGATTCTATTGGTGAAGAAGCTTTCATCCTGTTGGAGAAATTACTTCAACAGCAGATATGTTGCCATCATCAATATTATACTCACCTGGCAATTATATATAGCATGAAAACAAACTTTCATCAATGGATGTTGACTTTAACATCTATATATATATATATTTACATACACTCTATCCCTAATGTTGTAGATATGACCCATAAATATATTATATTTTATTAATAAACGAATGTAAATTAAGTAAACAAAACAAGTAAAATATATCCAAACATTAAATAAAATTTAATATGAGTAAATGATAAACATATTACAAACAATTACTCAAAGAGAAACACAACAAAACTCAATAATAATACACAAAAAAAGTATAAAAATTGAAAAAACAATGTTATAAATTGTCTAATAACTGCATTTAAATAAATTATTCAACGGACCACCGAAGAATTCTATACCATTTACGCACACCAATATTACGGTTAAATCTCCAACATAAACTACCTAAAATCAAACAGACTACACATAATAATGAGTGCATGGTCTGACATATTTAGTCTGCTTACTGGCTTTATAATAAAAGAGAATGTTGGATCTATGTGTTGATATTTTTTTTTAATCATTTCACCCCGATCAAGGCAGAAATGCCACTGATGTGCAGGGGGTTACATAACTGTAAAAAGATTAATTAAAAAAGAGTGAGGAGTACAAACTAGTTAGAAAGGAGCAATAGAAAGCTGAGAAAGCAGGTGCGATGTCAGATACATAGGGGGAGAGAAAAAGTTTTGTAATTTGCTTGAAGCATTGTGTAAAATAGTTATATGGATTATGTCTTGAAAGCTGTCACAATGTGTGTCATGTGTGTGTGTCTATGTGGGCTTTGTTATTGTAACTTATTCTACCTTATTTTGTATATATATGTGCGTGTGTGTGTGTGCTTTCCGGTGTGCGGTGTGTTATAGGCACCTCCACTACTTTGCCGGGGGTGGGGAATATGTGCGCGTAGTTTTTGAAATTCATTAAACTTTATTTTGAATGTCCGTGTATGCGCGTGCTTTCCGGTGTATCGTGTGTTATAGGCACCCTCGCTACTTTATTTTGTTTGTGCGTGTGTGTTCTTTCCAGTGTGCGGTGTGTTATAGGCACCTCCGCTGCTTTGCCGGGGGAGGGGGAAGTATCATAGTGTAAACTTATTTGTTTATTTATTATTATTTTTTAATATGCTAATGAAATATTAGAGGTACCTAGATGTGTGCATGCCTTTATTCTACGCACTTATACATAAACACGCACACGCACACACACGCACATACTTATATATGTATGTATGCGTACTCATATATTCACATCCACACACACACACACACACACACACACACACACACACACACACACACACGCACATGAGCTCACGCGTTCCGGCATGAGTTGTGTACGCGTGTTTGTGTTATGTTTATATGTGTGCGTTAAACTGTGTATGAGCTTTATTGTGGTTATCAGTGTGAGTCATGTGCGTGTTAGCGTTTTCTACTCTGTTATTAAGCTCTTGTAGATTATTGATCTATGGGTGTATTTTAGTTATTATTAGGGACTATTTTATGCGCAGGTTCCCTAAGTTCCGCTCTCTAGCCTCGATGTTGACGATTATGTTCTTGTTAGTATTTTTGCATTTTTTAAATGTTTATGGAAAGACGACACTTATGTAACGGCCTTGTGGTGCTGCCAACATAGAATTCCTCGCATTTGGCGCATTGTATGCGGTACACGACATATACCTGGTGGTATATGCCGGTGCCTGCAATAGGGCAATTGGATAGTGTGCATGTGGTGCTCTTATTTGTTTTGTGATTGGAGTTGAAGTGTGTGCTGCGGAGATTGGGGCCGTAGTGGGCCAGTTGTATATCCAATACCTCTTTGCGGATAGCTCTACGTATTTTTGCTGTTATGTTTTCCCTGAAGTGTGGTAGCCTCCAGAAGCAGGTGTTAAATAGGGTGAGCCTTTACTACCTTTTCGTTCCAGACGACCCACAAAGTACTGTGGGTAGCCGTTTGTCTCCAGTACTTTCTTAAAACGTGCGGTGTGTTACCATGTTCTTCTTTGCTGCACTTGTTTCGGATACGTATGAGCTCGTTTTTGATGTAACCAGTCTTAGCATTAGAGGGAGGACTGATTGATAGTGGACAAACATATCCCTGCTGGCTGGCTTTTTGTTGAAATCGGTGTGAATTTCTCCTCTTTCCGATACTTTTAGCCAGCAGTGATAGGCATCCACTGGCATCGGGGTGCTCAACTGTGAATTTTAGTTTGACGTCCATACTGTTGAATGTCGCTGCCATTCTGTTCACCTCATCACGTGAAGATGTAAGGAGGAGTATGTCATCAATGTATCTCGTGAATAAGGCGTATGAATGACAGGTGCTGAGTGCGCTACGTTCCAGCTGGTTCATGTATGTGACGGCAAGTAGTCCCGATAGACTGGACCCCATCGGAAGGCCGGTGGTCTGTTTGTAGGTGCGTCCTTGGAACGTAAAGTAGGTGTTGTCTACTATAGTTCTCAGGAGTAGGTGAATGTCCTCTGGGTGAAGTTGTAGCAGTGTAGACTTGAAGTGGTGATGCAATCCGTTATTAAATCAACCGCTGGGTGAGCCGGTACTGACGTATATAGCGAAACAACACCAAGGCTAATTGCGTATCGGTTATGTTGTAGCTTGTTTTGATGGATTCCGTGTAGTCTGTGGATGATTTGATCAGAACTTTTGACGTGTCCGGGGAAGGAGGAGAGTATGGGTTTAAGGATTTGTGTTAGTAGCCAGGACATTTTGTATGTGGCCCCTTCTATGCTAGAGACAATGGGTCTAATCTGTGGTGTCGTGTTATTTTTGTGTGTTTTGATTAGGTGGTAGAATTTTGGGAGGTTACTGTTCTTGGTGGTATAATTTAGTCCGTACATAGTCCGTATATATTATTGTACATCTAAAGCACGACCTTGAGTTTCATGCAATATGCAATGATCACGTGCGTATTTCAACGTGAGAGTTTAATAGATTAGAATTTGAGTACACTTGATGTAAATTAAACATTATAAATTCAGTTACTGCATATTTAATAATAATATTAAAATTGAAATATTCGACCGTTACATGTACATAAAAATTTTAAATATTATATATCTATCAGTGAGTGCATAAAAGATAGAAACTGGATTTTCAGTTTGGTTCCTGCAGATGATATCACATTAAATAATTTATTTCTGCAATTTTCAGTATATATAATCTATCCACTTTTTTACTCTTAATCTGAAACATCACGATTAGATTATAAGGACCATATTAACAGTTTTTTCGTACAAATTTGAAGAAAAGGCTAATTCCGGCAGAAATATTATGCCAGATGGAGAAAATATTGTAAAAGTATCTGATGATATGAGCTAAATAAGCTCATTGAAAGGAACTATAGTTTATAACTAATATGATGTGTTGAGTTTTCTTTTATAAACCGTGTATATATATATATATATATATATATATATATATATATACGGATTGAAATCCAACAGAACAAGTAGGAAATCTTTATTAATCAGCCAGTTTTTCTTCTATCTCTTCAAGGAACGAGATATCCTCGTATTTTTCTTCTTTTTTTTTTGTTTTATTTTTATGGTTCAATCAAATTTCACGCACATTGACATTTCACATCATTTCACCTTCCTCGCTAAAACACGAGCTTCCATCATCTACAAATCCAAATAACAAGATATCGAAAATAATTTTTGTCTGTCTCGTGTGCGTAATTTCTATTTATCAAGTTTCTTTTAGTTATTACATTGTGTTTTTGCTTTGTAATTTTCTGATTTCATAGTGACTTGGTGTATTACATTGTAAGCATTAAATTGCTTTTTAAGGGAAATTCATGATTTTCTCATGAAATTCATGATTTTCTCATCCATTTCGCCAGGGTTTTCTTTTTTCCTGTTGAACATATTTTATAACTTATATAATGACTTCTCTTTGATTCTAGCTGATTTTTACTGTGCTTTAGTTGAATATCTTTTGGAGAGTTATTAATATTAATAAGGGCTTGAGCAAGAGTTCAATGGCTATTTTTATACGTTTGTTTAAGTGTATCCTTTAGATGTATTAAATGTTACGATGTTTTCTTCATGTTGGATTATATGTATTGCGTTATATCTTTGTGAGTGTTGTCAGGAATCCACAATTTTTTAGGTCTGTTTCATAAACACCCTTGCATTGCTGAATAGGCTTTCATTGAAAAGAATTATTTTAGTTGTATGCGTCATCTCCCTGATTATTGATTGCGAGTGGTTGGAATATGGGTTTCTATACAGTTTTTTTATCATTGGATGTTCTCATGGTTTATAAGTAGCATTTCTTAGGTCGAAGGTGACATCTAGAAAGTCTAATTCATTTAGGCTATTATATATATCCATGTCGAATCTATTATCTTTGACAATGTTTATGATGTTTCTAATTTTGTCGGGGTATTATTTGCTATTATCTCTTAGAATTAGGAGAACGCCCTCTCTGTAGACCCCTTTAAAATTTATATTGATTGTTTTATATATTTTGTGTAGAATATGTATACTTATGAGTTTAGAGTTTTCGGCACCATCAAGACTTCTTTTATTGTGTCAAATTTCCCTTCTTTCTTTATACATGCGTCTTCATTATTAAATAGTTTTCGCGTATGTTTTTTTATAACATCTGCGTTTGTTATTATTTGTTTGACGGTTAACGAGATAAACATGTCTAGCGAGTATTCTGTTACAGAAAGGTAGATTTATTATATATATCTAGTTGTATCAATTGGCAATTGATTAATTTTTTTAGGCTGAACAACCAATTTACACCTGTATTTCTGTTTCTCGGCTGCTTTAAGCTTAATTTCTTCTTTTGCTCTGCATTAATTCTTTCTAGGATTGTTTTATTGATTGTACCTTACCCACGTTTCGTTGGATTTGAATGTTGATTTTGGTCTGCAATTTTTTGTGGACTTTTAGTTTGGTAGTCTAGGTCTAATTTTAAGGTGATTGTAATTTCTTCTTATTGATATTCTGTACAGTCGTTTTTGTGTTTGTATGCTTTAGTGATGCTACCTTGAGAGTATATTGCGGCTTAGTTCCTATCAATTTCTATTTTTTCCACCGCGATAAATACATCAGTTGAATTAATTAATTTTATTAAACCAGATGTTATTAAAATATTAGTTTCTTTTTCTTTGGAAGGCATCTTGCTTTTGAAAGAATTTATAGGATACAAATCTTATATCATACAACAGTTAACTAAAACACAAAAAGTAAAATGGCACATCCGCAAAATCGGATTCAAAAGATAAAAACATTTTGGAAAAACTCAGACCTAGAAAAAATTCACATGTCAGTGTGAAAAGCGAAATTCTGGATCCTAATTGGATAGGAGATTGCAAATTGGTTTATGGTGAAAATCAAACGTTTCGTCGCACCTAAATAAGAAAATGCCTGCTGGAGCCAGTTACATGAGAAAATTCACTATTTAAACCACGTTCGATAAGCTATCTAAATCAGTCCTGCATGTGAGCATGTGGGCGGACATTATGGAAATGTAACAAAAGACATTTCCAGAAGCCGACCCAGACGTAAGGGCGAGTCAGAAATTCATTCTAACTTCATTTTCCCTCAACACCGCCAAGGAGAGCAAAAAGAACGACAACAGGACGCGCTAAGTAATATTTCCTTCTTAGTTTTATCTTCTTCTCACCATGTCGCCAACCTACCGAAAAAGCGAAAGAAATATAAAACTTTATAATCTACTACTGTCAAATAAGAACTCTAAATTTCTGTTGGACATTTTAAATACTTACATATCTCCTTGAACAATTTTAACTACAAATCTGCATGAATTTCTCAATAAACATTTTTCTTCTGACAAATATGTTATAGTGTCAGTTTAACAAAATTTTACTTACATTTTTCTTACAGTTTTGTCATTCTGTTAATATATCTCGTGCCATATTTCAAAAATCAATATTGAACCTTCTGACATATAAATTGCGGAGACTTCGGCCGTGTTTGTCACAAGGCCATTTTACCAATCATCAACGAGGCCACTACACACTTTATGTTTCTTACTAAGTCAGTCAAGTCTTTGTTGAAGTCTTTTATTTCTTTGTGTTTACCGGGTTTTTTGTTTGTTTTAAAGCCATACATCATTTTGTGTATTTTATTAATGTTAGGTTCTTGATTTAAGCACATATTTTGAAAATATATAAATGATGGCCTAAGGAATAAGAACAATCGATAATTCATTTACTAACAAGGTTTGGATCTATTGTAATAGATATATTATACCCCTACTAAAGTTCTATAAACCTAAATATTTTACATATTCCATTGTTCGTAATGATCGTAATTGAAATTGTTCTAAATATATTTTCATATATACACCATTAGTAAGATGTATTTATATTTTGGCGGGTAAAATTATTTCTTTATCTCTATATTAGAAAGGTATTTTACGTATTGTACAATGATTACGATTCATTATTTATGGATATGAAAAATATTATAACGCCATATTTTTATAAATAACTAATAAATATGTAGTAAAAAAGTGTTCCTTAAATAAACAAGTATAAACAAGTATGGAAAATTTGGAATTCGTCTAATGCACTATGTCTAGGATTTAAAGCAAATTGAAAGGTCCGTGTGTAATATATCTTTTCCTACACTAACGTTATATACTGGATATTGGCTTCGTATACTGCTGGAAAATTTTAGCACAGTTACTCCATTCAATAAGGGGCCAGAAGACAGTGACAGTTATACAGAGACATGCGTACACTGTAAGTAATTAACGACTAATTTATATTTGCTTTGCAGCAACTAGTAGGTGTATATACTAGTCAAAATATTTTGTAAAGTGATCAGAGTTTACGTATCGGTTAAAATATTAAGCAGAAACTTCATTCACCTCCTTACAAATACACGGAAATTTCTTTTCGAAATAAGGAGATATATGAATCATGGAATAATCCATGTCTTTGTGGTGTGTGGTTTATAATTTTTTTTATGTAGAAACTAATGTTTATTTGGGAATGTTGTGTTTAAGTAGAGTATCTGACACAAACAATACTGGGAGAACACACCCTATATCGTTTGAAATTAAGAAAACGGTTGTCCATGCTCTATAGAAACTTTCATCAAATCCAGAACGCAAGATCACTTCGAAATATTTGGTGGATTTCTGATTCCTCACACATCGAAAAATAATTGTTATCGTCTAGGGTTTAATTAGCCCGGTATTAGTCAAATGGGATACATTTTCTAACGAAATTTGATAAATTTGCTCGTTATATTAGTTGGCAAATTGTTTTCTTTGCTCCGTTCCAGTACTCCCGGCTGTCATTGAATTCGTATAACAATTTTGTCTAAAGATATGCTATAGTAAATTTGCGGATATAATTTGAATTGGTATATTTTTAAGGAAAATGACAATAATGTAATTTACTGAGAAGTAGGAAAATAATCTTCATTTTTCAAATGGGTTTTGTAAAAACCTGAGGAAACTTGCCATTTTTAGAAATCTATGTGCGTTATGGTACAGTGAATATCGTCTTTGGGATGAGAAATCGGGGAGCCTAGTTCGAATTCCAGTTGAATTCCTCGCATTCACCTACGCGCAAATACCCTTAGAAGAAGTGGTAAACCGTTTCTTTCCTCCAGTTACGGGTTAAATAACAGGACAGATTGGGTTCTTTAGCTTTGGTCGGACACCAGTCTACCGCAGAAAGTAATGACATCTAATTCTGGATATTCATCTGCCTAGACAGTTATGTTCTTTTTCGAGACATGATCGACCAAGCGTGTATGGCATTTAATTGACTGAGCTGATTAAAGCATTGTTCGAAATTACCCAAAGTGTTTTTTTTATTCTGCCCAAGATCATTAATCTGTCCTTTGGAACGAAAGAAGACAGATGTCTGTAACTTTTAGGAATTGAGAATTTCACTTATCAAGCACAAAATGGTAATGACTTTTTTGAAATTCCCGATATTCTATGTGACAAACAATAAGCAGTCTTGTCCTTTTTCAAATTTTCATATCTTTGTCAAATCTAAAATAGCATAGATATTTTCATTTATATGATTTTAGGCTCCTGGATGGAACCCTACAGTTAACATTATATGATTCAACACAATGCATTTGCTATGTTAGCACGTATACATAGCATATTTTTACTCTATTTCAATTAAAGCCAAGTCTTAACATTTGAGATATTGATTGCGATATTACATTCTTAATATCAATAAAACCAGCACCAAGTCGGTTTGTTTCAGTTAATACCGGTTATTTTGTGAATTATCCAAAATTTGTGAAAAAGCTCAGCTCATCTAATGATACGATCCTAGTAATAATAGTCTTTAAATATTACACATTACTTTTGATTTATTGATATTGTGAGAGTCGATAATCATAATTGACTCAAACCATTTGCCTAAATATAATCTCAAAAGTTTTGCCTAAGTATCGAATATCAACCGATTTATTTGCTTTACATTGACTACTTTCCTTTAAGCATAGATTTGTGATGCAAGCAATTGAATGCGATCAACTTTTATAAATGCATATTGACGTAAAAGCTATATATATATATATATATATATATATATATATATATATATATATATATATATATATATATATATATATATATATACACATGTGTGTGTGTGTGTGTGTGTGTGTGTGTGTGTAAGGTTTAAATTCAGGCGATCGTTTACTTGACCGTAAGTTTTTCCTAACTAAGATTAACTTATTCCTCGAACATGTTCAGTCAGTTTTCCTCCTGTTAATATTCATTTTAGCAGTAAGAGTTCAACAGAATTTCTATTAAATGCAATAGTGAACAGGGATTGGTCAAATGTTGATCAGCTTTGTATTATTTTTCTTTTTTCAGAATAATAAACTGCAGTTCAAAATAATAAAATGACGAATATATGAAGATTTCTTTTGAAATACAAAGAAAAATATTTTGAATTTTTAATAACAAAAAATGTTACAGGTGTTTTATCTGAAGATGCTGCAAAGAGTGACATTTCTCCATAATTAGACTCATCTAAATAAATATATTTTTCCAACGAGGACGAAACTATTAAATTTTTTAATGTAATTCTTGTGAATTGATATATTTTAAAGTGTGCTGTGTATTGTAATGAAAATAATATATTAGATTTTAACGCTGTCTAATGGAAATACATTTGGCTTTTTCATTAAAATGTTTTGGAACCCATTACTGGTAAATTGGATTTCATACTATATAGTTTTATACAAATGTAAGAAAAATGGATACGTATCTGGAAATCATGTATAATTTACTGAAAAAAATAACGGTTATAATTCTTCATATAATGCGAGCGATGGTCTGCTTAAAGTAAAGTATTTCATTATGGTGTATGAGGGATTTTGTTCAATATGTTTTAGTATTGAAATTTTGCTTTGGGAGATTAGCATTGAGTAACATTTTCAATACTTCAATATACAATATTGTCGACGTCATTTCTGAAGTAAATGGTTCCTGTGCTAATCAGATTCACTCTTTATTGACATATGCAGAAAAGATACATTAAAAATATAACAATATTTCTTTAACTGTAGAATTTCAAATTACATATGCTTGTCAGGAATGTTCTTTACAAGTTTGTCCTGATTGAATTGATTTTCTGGTGCGCACATTGATTATTTAGAAAGATAATTCTGTGCTGCTGTAGTTGAGGACTACCTCAATATATTGTGAGGGCTTCCTCGCATTTCGACTAAATCTTGAAATCTACAGCAGCGTTGAACTCTAATATAATGTTGTATGTGTACATATAGTTATTTGAACCATATATCATTAGTTATATATCAATTAATATATAAAAGGCAAGAGGTTTGTGTGTGTGTCTGTCTGTCTGTCTGCATGTCCTTTATACAAATCTACAATTTCCATCCGATTCTTACTAAACTACACATTATGTAGGCATCTGGTCAAGTTATGGACTACATATTGTTTCCAGATTTTTCCACAATATTCGAAATCGATACCCCGATATCTGATCAGGTCTGATCAAGATCAGGATTTCAGCACTTTTATCGAGGTCCTTTTTGCAGTGTTTGCTCTAACTTGGTAAAATTATAGCTTTTAGTCTTAGACATTAGTAGATCTTCTCAGGGACTCATTTTCCTCGATATCAGAAACCGATACCCCGATATTCTATCGAATCTGATCAAAATCCGATATTCAGCCATCAGTATTGCTCATTTTCTCCAATTTTACTTCCGATGGATACGATAAATTTTCATGGTCTTACTTAGGTTAGTTTATCCTTGGATGACTTATTTGAATCACATATTGGAAATCAAAACCCCGATAATTTATCGGGTTTACAGCATTTTATATTTTTTTCGGGTTTTTCCCTAAGTATGTATAATTGTAGTTCATTAGTCTCATCCATGATAACATTGACTTATTTAGACTTGAATTTCAGTTTCTGACCAAAAACTTATTTGACATAAATACACGAATCAAAATTTGACTTAGATTAATTTTTCTTTCAATCTACGGTTTTGCTTTGACTGGAAACAGTTATTGTTTTTTTAGTCTCCAAAGAGTCTAATCTTCAGAGCCATGGATTCCATTACACCCGAGATTCCATTACACTCGATCAACGCCAGGCTATAATGCTAGTTTATAATAAAAGTAGATAAGCAAAATAAACAGGTTATCAAATAAAATATTTGTTTTAGAGATAAACACTTAGTATAACTTCTAGAAATTGTACGAATAGATCATTGGAATTTTCTCATCGTCTTCCAGCAAATAGGATAAAGATATGACTGGAAGAGATGGCGACCAATAAATCGCGTTTTCATGAGTATCATCTCTTTAGTTATCTGAGTCTGTGCTCCTCTCACTGGATCCAAAAAATGACTGCGTGAGAGGAGGGTATTGTAAATCTCCACGCTGCCCCTAGGTAGACTAAATATTTAGGTAGACTAAATATTTAGGTAGACATCACGCTATACTATCACTGACAAGTCATTAAAACAAACAGAATCAATATTATGACTTATTATGAACATTTGAAAATTAAAATTGATCTTTCCGGAGACATCCTCGTGAGGTAATGTCGAGTAATCCTGTTTGCTAAATGAATTACGACTAATAAGTGACTTCCATCTTTACTTGGTGCAACATAAATTTGACCTTTTGCCACAACTAAGCTTATAAACTCGTTATATCGGGCTCTCTGCATTTGGGCTGAGGCGATGCTGAAAGGCAGTCTGTCTTAAGCTAAATATACAAGAACCCTGTTTATGCAGAGTCTCTAGGGATAGTTCTGACCGTGTATACGAACTCGGATGCTCCAAGAGTACCCATTGACAATTTTGTAACAATTCTTCAGATAAAAACTCTATATAATTTATTATATAGGAAGGGAGAATTTCATAAACTAATCAGCAAAGTTTATTGTATAAATAGAATCCTTCTATTACTAATGATTGGCGCTGTGCGTAGGTAAAATCTAATCTTTAAAAAGAGGAAAAATACTAAAGAAAATATATCGGATTGGCATATTACTAAATTGAGGCAAGCAATTCTTAAGTTATAACGAACAAAATTTATTACTAAATTGAGGATGATCTAGCAAGCAATTCTTCAGTTATAACGAACAAAATTTACTCGATATATCAATAGACAATAAAGATAGTTATGCTAGATTTAGTTGCTTGAAAGAAGTGAAGAATGTCGTTTATTGGATCGGTTCTCTCCACCATATTTTTAAATATATTATATATTTTGAAATAAAATTAAAAATCTTTTTTTCATTAAACAATAATATTATTTAATATTATTTCAGTAACACTATTTCCAGTTCTATACGCAGTATTTGACGAGATAATTTATAAGTATTTTTTCTAAATAATCAGAACCTGGCAGTATTTCGCCGAGTATGATTGCTTATGCGTAAGTAATGAATATTAGCAGACACCTCGGTGCTTCAGCGAGATCAGCACTGTCCCTTAAATTGAAGAAGGTTACACATATATCGTTCAATTATTTTATGTATGCTGAGTGCAAGTGATAAAATGACATTGCGTGTGATTAGGTTCGAACAATTTCAGGAAGTTTTCTGAACTTAGTAAGCTCTGCAGTAACTACAGGTGATTTTAGATCGGCAGATTGCAACTTCGATTCATGTTTCCGGTTTCGATATGGTGAACTACGGACATTATTATTTTGTTTTCCATTAATTTCCGTCGGTTATTTGTTGCTAGTAAGGATGTGCGTTGTGGCGCAGTGGATATCGGCTTGGAACGAGAAATCGGGGAACCGAGTTCGAATTCCAGTTGAATTTCTTGCATTCACTTACGCGCAAATACCCTTGGGAAAGGTATTAATCCGTCTCTTCCTTTCAGTTATGGGTTAAATAACAGGACGGATTGGGTTCTATAGCCTTGGTCGGCAACCAGTCTACCGCAGAAAGCAATGGCAACCTACTGCGGGATAATCTTCTGCCCAGTCCAAAGCGTGTATCGCGCATGGCACTTAACTGACTGCATGATGATTTTGTTTCTTTTTCATCGGCGGTTATGATCACACTAATTATTATATTTTGTTCATAATTAAAAATTGTCATTTTAAAAGGCGAATGCTGAATTTATTCGAACAAGAACATAAACTTTATGCATTTTTTGAAAATATATACTTCATCGTATATTTTCATGAGGGATCAACATTTCTTTTGACCACATGAAGCATGCTGGTATCGACGTGCTTATACGTCATAATGTAGCTGATATCACTCGTTGTCTAACTATTTCTTTCAGACACAGTATATGCTAGATATTAAGATTTAGTTAATAGACTGGCTATAAGCAAACTAGCCCAGGCATGAATTAATCCACAATTCAACTTGCTTCTTGATAATAAATTATACTGTATAGTGGAAAATGTAATGAAACATATTCTTTGTAAAGTTTGTCTGTAACATTTTCATCATTTTTCAAGTAAATCTTGACATTTATCATATAGAATATACACTGGTTAGAAAAAGTGGCTAACAGGAAACAATCAATCAAGTTTCCTAGCAAATAAGATGTGTATTTATATATATATATATATATATATATATATATATATATATATATATATATATATATATCATTTTTCATATATATATATTTTCATTTTTCAAGTAAATCTTAACATTTATCATATAGAATATACACTGGTTAGAAAAAGTGGCTAACAGGAAACAGTCAATCAAGTTTCCTAGCAAATAAGATGTGTATTAATATATATATATATATATATATATATATATATATATATATATATATATAGTCATTTCGATGTAAAGAATAACAACAAAAACACTAAGTAGTGTTTATTGTAAACTGGAAACGTTTCTGATTTTTTTAATATAACGCAAATTATCATGTGAATCACTTGTAATATTTCATATGCATTCATGTTACATATATATTATATGTTAATGAGAGAGCGTACAGCATTAGATTAATAGCAAATCAAAGAAATAATATTTATTTATAATATTCATATCAGCCTCAATATTATATTCTTTTTTTCATTTACTTTACTTCTTATGCAATCCATTCATAATATTTGAAAATAGTCTTTTGCACTGATTACGTACTTTACATCGTGAATTATTATCACTGCCTCTACTGTGATCGCTTGTAAAATCTCGGAAAAGAATGATCGCCATTCTATGTTGTATTGTTTCCCGGAATGTGGCGATTTTTTATTTCTTTGACTGACACAAAAAGGTTTTGTTAATCCAATAAACCAACAACTTTCTAACTGAAAGATTTCAAACAAATGTTTCATAATATTTATTTTGGATACCAAAATATATTCATTTACATTTTGTTTCACAAGATAAGCAACGAAAAATTCTTTGATTGTGTAAAAATATAAATAAATAAGTTCAGCGCTTGTTTGAAGATCTTCGAGAAATTTCCTCTATAATGAAATCTACTGGAAACAAAGTATTGAAATTGTTCTTAAGTTGTTTTCCTGAATTAATAATCAGAACCTGGCAGTATTTCGTCGAGTATGATTGCTTATGCGTAAGTAATGAATATTAGCAGACACCTCGGTGCTTCAGCGAGATCAGCACTGTCCCTTAAATTGAAGAAGGTTACACATATATCGTTCAATTATTTTATGTATGCTGAGTGCAAGTGATAAAATGACATTGCGTGTGATTAGGTTCGAACAATTTCAGGAAGTTTTCTGAACTTAGTAAGCTCTGCGGTAACTACAGGTGATTTTAGTTCGGCAGATTGCAACTTCGATTCATGTTTCCGGTTTCGATATGGTGACATACGGACATTATTATTTTCAGTAAGTATACGATAGAATTAATGCAACATTATGCAAGGAAATAAACGGAACGATTTCGTTTCTATTTAGACAAGGTTTTAGATACTTGGAATTCTTTTATAAAAAATGTGTAAATGATATAAATTCCTAAAAAACAACAAACGCTAATTGTTAAAATTCTATTGTTTTTTTTATAAACGTTATATTAATAAGCATGACCCTAATCTTTTTGAAAAAGGAAGTGATTACCGAATGATTTTATTAGTTTTCTTGATAGTAGCATTTAGGTTACATACTGTCATATATTTTACATTCGAGTAAGGAATTGGCAGCAAGATAGTTTCTAAAATTTCCCGACATGATAAAAAAAATACTTATTTAAGATTATAGACAGTGTGTAGTTTAGTAAAAAAAAATAATCATTTTTCGCTGATGTAATATATACAGTTTGTCCCTGCACATGTGGTCAGCTATGGTTGATGTTTTTTATCTTTTCTCGTGTCACTGTCTTGCGATATTATTGTATATATACCTTAGGTGGACAGCCTGCTTCTTTATATTTCATTCCACAGCTTTACGGAATGCCGTACACAGTCTTTTGTCATGTTCTCCTCTATTTGAAATCTTATTCAAGAGAGATACGTGCGAATATAGAACCATTGATGAAGGTGGTCCTGATCTAATATAGACAACAAATCGTTTGTATTTTCTCCGATAACCACTTCACATATAGTAGACAGATTGCGGCTGTTTTATGAGATTTGTTATACTAATGCACAATTTCTTTTCACGTTCGTTGGAACTGTTGTCATGTTCCCAGGATAATTGTTAACTTGTACGTAAACATGGCAGTAAAGATGAGGACAATAGGTCGAAAATGTATGTACTGTAAATTATTCCTCATTTCAGAATTATAGACAAATAAGAGATACATAGTGTATCCATATAATTCCTGGAGAAGTTAACAGGAAATATGCCAAACTTAAAAAAGATTAATAAATATTGGAGAAACTGAAATTTGGTAGTTTATTTTCAAAATTCTACACGATTTTAATGATGCATGATTTCAATCAATAACTATTGACAACGAATATATAACAAAAAATAATGTGCATTAATTTAGTAGATTTGGATTATAGAGTAGTTGTTAGTAAAACAATATTATATCAAGATCTATACTTCATAATAATGCATCGTAATTTCTATATAAAAAAGGCTAAATATATTTGAAACATTAGTGCGAGTATGTATATGGTTGTTCTTTGTCATATTAAAAGTATATATAATATGGCAATGAGAACTAGTGCATATGATTTCAATAACCAATGTGAGTAAAATGTTGATCGTCTTCCTGTGTTAAAGAAATAACATTAGTATTTAATGGTAGCACCTAATGAGAGGAACGTACGTCAGAAATATACAAGTATATTTTATATGCACTTATTTACTGTCATGATTAATGTCTTCTAAGATAATTTGTATTATTAAATGCCTACCCGTTTTTAGAAATTAAATATTTTAGAGTGCTATTAATCAGTTAATACAAACTGTTTTTACGTTCCAAATATCTTACACAATATACCACATTGGTATATTTAGTCAGTCAATCAAGTGACATACGTGATACACGCTTGGGTGATCATGTCTCAAAAGAGATATGAATGACTGGGCAGAAGATTATTCCACAGTAGTTTGCCATTAATTTCTGCGGTAGTCTGGTTTACAGCCAAATCTCTAGACCCAAACCTGGTCTGTTATTTAACCCATTACTCAGGGGGAAGATGAAAATTAATACCTTTCCTAGAGGTATTTGCGCGTAATGGAATACAACGAATGCAACAATATTTCGACCGCTTCTCCCCGTTTTCTTGTTCTGAGCCGATATTCACTCCACCACAACGCCCATCCATCATCGGTATAGTAATCAAATTTAAATCATACTTTCATGGTGGAGGATTTCTACATATTGTCTATCTATCCAGTAGTATATTTCACAAATGTATAAATCATAATAATGTATAAATAAATGCTAACTTTAATTATCAAACGATACTTCCGTATAAAATTCTGTTAAAAACGGGGTGTTTGTCTCATAACTTCTTCTTCTATGTGCCCTGTCCCATCAGGACGTAGGCGATCATGGTTCTCCATGTCACCCTATCCCTTTCGGCTCTTAGTATGTTTGCTTCTGTTGCTCCTAGCAAACCCCTTTACGTAACCCACCTGATCAGACCCTGCAAATATGTTATCCGCTGCCTTCCTCTGTCTCTCCTTCCTTCTATCTGGTCAGTCCGTATCAGGTTCTCCAGGTTCTCCTTCCTCATTGCGTGTCCTAGGAACTTCAGTTGTCTCTTCTTCATGCTCACTATCAATTTCCTTTTTGTTGCCATTCTTTCCAACACCTCATCGTTGCATGCATGCTCAGTCCACGATATCCGTAGCATCATTCTATAGAAACACATTTCGGCTGCTTCCAGTTTTGTCCTCATTTTCGATGATATTGTCCAGCATTCACTGCCGTATTGAAGGACTGACATCACGTTGCAGTCTAGAACTCTTTTCTTTGTTTCTATTGAGATTTTGCTGTGTGTTAGTATTGTGCTCATCTTCTGGAACGCGTCCTTTGCCATGTCAATTTGCCTTCGGACCTCCGTGTCGCACTTTCCATCTCCTGTTAGAACATTTCCTAGGTATTTAAATTTTTGTTCTTGCTTGATTCTGGTATCTCCCACCTGTATTTGTCATTTTGGGTTGTATCTTTTGCTGATGACCATGCACTAAGTTTTCTTAAAGTATATTTGAAGTCCCTTTTTGTCACTCTCCACTGCTACCTTCTGTATGAGGTGTTGTAGTTTCCTTTCCGTGTCCGCAAGCAGCACTGTATCGTCCGCATACCTTATGTTGTTCAATTTGTGGTCTCTAATAACAAATCCTGGCATGTCATCTAGGGTCCTCAAAATATTCTTGCTGTATAGGTTGAACAAATCCAGTGAAAAGACACATCCTCGTATTACGCCTTTTTCTATCTGTGTATATCTACTGAGAACGTTCTAAAATGCCTTAATTTGCAGTATGATTAATGGTCTGTGGACGAATATGTGTGTATATGTCTGTGTGTGTGCGCGCCCGCAGTCTGTGGAGAAAATGCAAGGAACGAAACAAAAGTAGATATTTATTCACGGTTGATTGGAAGTATACATTTATTTTACACAGAGAAGCATTACAACATAGGTACATACTAAATCAGTCCCCAGTTATCAGGTTGTGTGTCACAACCATAAGTGCAGGAGAACATACATGTGTTCTTTACAATTGACAGCCATATTCCAAGTCTTTTGAGTCGTGCGTCTAACGTCGGTCACGCGTTGGTCACGTGACTCGCGTGGACCCACTTTTCAGAGGTGAAAAAGTTGAAGAGGCTCGTCATTTGTTTCCTGTTTAGGATGCGGTTTCCGGTTTTTTCTTTTCCAAGCTTTTCAATCTTTTCTTTTTTTCTTTTTTTTTCAATTGGAGTAGATAGACTAAACTATCGCCCGGTTCACACTCCACCCACGTCTATTGAACAGGTGAAGAGGCTTATCCCTTTTTACCTGTTTAGGATGCGGTTTCCGATTTTCTCTTTTCCATTCCTTCTACCCTTAAGTAGCCCCCTGCGCATCAGTGGTGTTATCGCCTTGCTTGGGGTGATATGATTAAAAAAAGAAAGGGAGGTACTCTGTTTTGGAACAGAAAATGGTTAATTCCCTTGGAATATGATTTTATTCGTTCGAACAAATTCCATAAAAATATATTTTTATATTTTCTAAAGACGTTTATTCTCGGAAGGATTTGCCTCAGAGTGTATTCCTATTGTCATTCATTTGATTCTTAACTCGCTAACAATTTATACCTTTATAGTTACAGGATGTGCGTTGTGATACAGTGGATATCGGCTCGGAACTAGAAATCGGGGAGCCGAGTTCGAATTCCATTTGAATCCATTGTATTCACTTACGCGCAAATACCCTTGGGAAATGTATTAATCCGTCTCTTCATTTCAGCTAGAGAATATGAAAATTTATTTGGATATAAAATATTTGAAATATACCTATAACAATTAAATTGCATTTTATGTTTCCGAAGTGTATTTGCTTGTAAGTAAATGCAACATCCAGTCAGTCAGTTAAGTGCCACAATTGATACACGCTTCGGACGAAAATAGAGAACGGTTGAATAGGCAGAAGATTATCCCACGGGAGGTTGACATTGCTTTCTGCTGTATACTGGTTGTCAGCCAAGGCTATAAACCCAGTCTGTCCTATTATCTAACCCATAACTGGAGGGAAGAAATTGATTAATATTTTTCCAAGGTATTTGTGCGTAAGTGAACACAAAGTATTGAAATGGATTTGGAAATCGGCTCCTAGATTTGTCGTTCCGAGTTGAGAGTCACTGCACCATAACATCCTCAAAATGTAACTGACGCACATTTAACAAATGCAACAGACGTGCGTGAAATTTTAATATTGCCCTCCGGTTTCTCATTCAAGCGGAACATCCAAAAATATATGACATGATATTCACAGTAATTCACACATAAATTTAGTGAACAGGATCTTTGTTTTTTACACTGCTGTCGTGTTTTATATTGATATGATACGCTTGCTTCATCGTTCAATAATTATTATTAAAACCAATTACTGACATGTAATGAATATTACGCTGACATGTACAGGCATTGTGCATAAAATTTATCCTGGCTGAACACCGGCTTTCTTGCGAGGAAATCGATAAATTAAAAATCCGGGGAACATTCTAAACACTCGGTATAGCGCCCGAAAATAAATCTATACGTATCCAGTAATGGATATTTTGGAACATATAATCTGCTGACCCCTATGAGCCAAACTATTTTATAGTTCATCAATAGAAGGCTTAACTAATCAGGAAGCTCAAAATATTCAATGCGACGTGTATAAAAGGCGGCCATATTTTCCGAGTATTGCAGTTCAAATCCGATTTGTGTCAGGGTCGACGAAAGTGAATAGCTAAGTTAAACTAGGACAGATGAAGACCAGCCTTCCCCATCACCATTTCGGACTAGTGCCACATTTTTTGTATTCTTACAAAAATAAATACGAGTTCAAATCCGATTTTGGAGAGTGTCTGATCCGAGAGTGATGGTCTTTGACGCTGATTCATTGAACAGATTACGTGCGGCGAGGGTACTCTATATCCATGTACAATAACGGATATAGCAAACAGAAGCCAAGAGGATACTCTATATCCATGTACGTTGTTAACATTACATTCAATCACTTACTTTTTGACCATCATAGACTGTCGTTACTATATAATATAAATTCGGGAGATTGATTATCTATTATAAGCAATATTTCAACAGTCCCTGCAACTTATCCATAGATTATGGCGAAATTTACCAACATCCACAGACCTAGATGTGGATCACATAAACCTTTTTTCACATTTGGATATTCAACTAAACTTGTATTGAAAAGATTTAAAATCTTTCCACAAAATTTTTGTAGATACTAATCCTACCTGAAGGTATATCCTGCTATATTATCTCGACATTTCAACTGTTATCAGTCTCTGTTTAACAATCGTTGTATCAGACTTGTCTGTATTAATTCATTATTTATTGTGAAATTGTATTAGAAAGTTATTAAACCTCATCATTCTTTATCAAAAACTTACCAGCAGTTTTATGAATAGATTATTATTTAAGAAAAACAAATATTAATTTATGGCAAGTATTTACACTTATTAGTTTTCATGTAATTTCTTAGACAAAAACATTTTTAAACATTATTTCTAGAAATATTTATCTATAGAATATATACATAGAAATTTGACATATGTATACCTGGTAGTTTTAATATAATCTATTTTACAGATTTAATAGTTAAATAGTAATGTCAATGTACACTGTTGAGCAGTTTAGTCTCTATATTCAAGTCGGCAAAAAAATGAAACAATATTCAATGTGCATTTTTTTAGGACAAGGTATTTAAATATACAGTTGGCTAAAATCGAATGATAACAACTCTACCAATGACTCTAACTGCGCATGAATATTTTACAGTCGAAAGTTTTAATGCTCGATTTACATTGTCTAAAACAAAGACAGCAGGTACAAAGGATCCAGGATATTGTCATTTGTAAAACTGTTGTATGTTTTCAAGAAGAATGTAAAAAGCAAGGCAGATTGATAAAAATATCAGATTTAATAATTTTGGCGTCAGAAAATATTATGGAAATGTTTTATTATCAATAACAAATAGAAGAATAACATTCCGAGACACTGGAAGAACGCCTATAGGATACACACTGAACAAAGACATTTACACAAACAAGAATGATATTTTATTATTCACCATAAATCTTTGAAGAACTTGAAAGACCTGCAGCACTTAAGTCGGTTAGCCAAACACAGATGTAATGAAGGGACTGAAAAGAGATATTCTAGTGTTTCTGTAGTTGAGAAATCACATTGCTTTGGCAGTGTCTCTTTAAGTTAAAGCAATTCTTAGAAGAAAATTGATCGTCATTGAATCTTATCGGTGTCTTGATATAAACGACATTTTTGCAATTATTATAACCATTGCACAGATTTAATTCTATCCTTATAAAGAGGACATGCGTCTATGTGTCAAATGAAAAATCTTTTATAATCTTTTATAAATCTTTTATAATCTTTTATAAATCTTTTATAAATCTTTTATAAATCTTTTATAGAGCTAAATATTCTATAGTCTTTCTTTTAATTTTGTCATCCTATTACTCTATAGTGTTTGATATACAGAAACTGACATAACATATAGTCCCACTCTCTAGTTTGCAAAATATTTTTCATATATTGTCCTTATCTACGGTAATCTAAGTGCACCTATTTCGTTACGGTATTTGATTTTGTATCGGTTTTATTTCATGAAAATCTATGAAATAACAAATGAGTATACATGTAAATAAATAGATATAAAATATTTGAAAAGATAGAAGAAACAGATATCAAGAACTTATAAAGGAGAAACCTTTAAACTGACTGATAGAAAAATCTAAAATATGGCTTCCATGAGAATACATCAAAAAATCTCCAGTACCAGAAATTTACTAATAAAGAGCAAAGGATTTGGAACTACTTCATAAAAGAAGAATGGATTTTCTGTTCTCTCCACACTAACTGGTTATGAATTGCACACTCTTTCATATATATATATATATATATATATATATATATATATATATATAAGCATGCAGTGTAGATATAGAAGAATCCAAAGAAGTATACTGTACATACAGTGGTATGATAACTAAGAGAGCTCTAAATATATATGTATATAAATGCATAAAGATCAAATGTAAGAAGAAAATATGCAAACACGTTATTTCATGGTAAATATGTTTATATATACACATATGTATGTGTGTGTGTGTGTGCGTGTGTGCGTGTGTGTGTTGAGTTAAATGTGCCTATATAGTTTATTTTACACACATATACAAAACCTCATTGAGTCTGAGATCAGATGATAGAATAATTCATTCTCCTAGCATTCGCTGCGACAGATTACGTATATATTTGATGAAATCTCACATTTGGAGAGGATGAAGAATGATAAACGAAACAAAAATAAACTGATCAATAGCTTATTTTCGTCAAACTGTCTCTGTGTTTAAATATGTGTACAGCTGTTAAATAAAAATAAAACCATTATCTGTTTTTTTTATTTTTCTTACCTGCAATGAAACAGGGTTTACTATCATATCGATAATTGTTTTTCTCTCTTTCAAACTTTTGAAAACAGACTATTTTATTTCAACCACTACTTCAGACAAAAATAAAGTACACAATAAAAAGAAAAAAAAACTTACTTTGAGAAAGTTTTGAGAGTGCAATTATCGGTTCTTGCAAAAATGGTAAATTACACCTAGTATTTGTTCCAATACCACCTTTTTTATAAACTAACCTCGATTCTTGAACCGAGAGACATGATCATCATAAACAATTAAATATCAAATATATAGAAAACAATCCATAGATGGCTATAGAAAATGCTTAGAAATAAATAAAAAATCATCACATGTATAATAACATTAATAAAAAAAATAATCAAGAAGATTTACGCACTTCCGGTTATTAAGCAATGAAGAATCATTAAGCTAGCTTTAACCCATACATCTCCATACACAGATAGCTTCAGTAACATTTTAAAGCTTTTACAAATTAGAAATTTGAAAAGGTACTGATATTTAACCGTAAAGTTATTTCTGTATATAAGTTGCAAATTGACATTTACATTGCTAAAGAACCGGAAATACGGAATTGCCTTTCGTTCAGAAAGCGTATTTTTTAGTTTAAATTTTCCGTACTTCTCCAGTTGTCTATTAAGTTTATTAAATCTTAAACTATTTTATAAATTGTAGGCATTCGAACATTTTTAAAAACATAAATGAATAACAACAGCACATATTCAGCTATTTTTAATGAAACATGCATAAAATAGGGATTGCTGCATAAAAACACAATATATGTACATATATGATGATTTAATGTACTTAATAGATAGTTTTACTAGTATGAAAAAAACTACATTATTATAAGATACGTATATTGCATAAATCTACTAATACAATAGTTTAAGTTGACGAAACCATTAATATCGATTTTTCTCACGACGTTAAAAGTATTTTGAAAAAAAACTGATGCAAAAAGAACATATCCAAACGTTTAGAAATTATTTTCACATAGTGATAAGTGTTACTGTTAGTATTTAATATTATATAGTTCTCTGTGTCTGATTCGGTTTTATATTAAAAACATTATTTCGTAGAGAGGACGCATAATTACGATGATAAATTTATAGCAAACATTTTTATGGATAATGAAAGAGAAAAAGAAAATTATTGATTTTTAATAGATCTGTATGAAAGTGACTCTTTTTGAATTCACATTAAACTATATTTATTTATCTACTTGTATTTCGTCCTTTCAGGGTGTACGTGATCAGGGATTTCCGTTTGCCCCTTTCCTGTGTCATTCAAAACATTTTTCATCTTCCTATCTCAAACAAAGATCACTCTACCATTAAGTAATAGCAATCTTCTGCTATTTTTCCTGTTTCACTTTCCCTTTATCCGTCAAGTGTGTATTAGATTCTTTAATTCCTTCTTCCTCATTACGAGTCGCAGGAAGTTTAATTGTCCTTTCCTGACGCTATGTATAACGTTCCTTTTCGTTTACATCTTGTCCAACACTTTGCCGTTACTCACATGCTCAGTCCCTGGTATCCACAGCATCCTTCTGTAGAACCACATTTCTCTCTTGTAGAGTCTCTTTTTCATCATTGAAGTGATCGTCTTGCATTTGCTGCCATATAGATAGACAGATATTTGATAGCAATCTAGAATTAGATTCCTTGTTTCAACAAAATCTTCCTGTTTCCCAACACTCTGCTTAGCTTTTAAAAAATCCTCATTGGCCATGTCAAATGGTTCACCTGATGTAAATGTCGTACATTCCATTTGTCAGTACATAACCCAAGTATTTAAATTTCTGCCCCTGTTTCATTTTAATATCCCTGATATGTAGTTGTCATTTTGAGTCTATTTTTGCTTATGCTCTAGCACTCAGTTTCTATAAATGATTGTTTAGTCATTTCCTCTTCTTTTCCCTTGCTTCCTGCAAGGTCCTTTATTTTTTCCGTGTCTATTATGAGCATTGTGTCTTCTTCGTATCGTGCATTTTTCAGAATGTGACCGCCAATGACGATTCCTACCAGACATTCTTCCTCTCTCAGAATTGATTCGTTGTACAGGTTCAATATATCCAGCTGGATTTATTTTTCACTCCGTATGCAAGCTGTTTGCTGTCAGTATTGGTTCATGAATATTCTAATGACTTTTCTGACTGCCGAATATATTTAACAAGTTTTGTTGCGTAATTTGTCGAATTCCTTTGCTTATTCTATATTACACAGTTAAACGTCATTCTACATTTACATTGCTCTTTTGGATGAGATCTATCTTTGTTCCACTGTAGTTGACGAACCCACACTGTCCTGTCCCATAATGTTCCAGATTGTCTTAGTGCTATCAAAATTGATCTACTTAGGTCTTCTGGTATATAGTCACAGTTGTAGATATTGAGTATTTTTTCTTTGATGCTGCTAAGGCTGTCAGCATCTCTATTAAAATGCCGTCTAATTCTACTGGATTATTTCTATTCAATTTGCCCATATAATTTTTACTACCGTTTATAGTATTTTAGGTCCGTCCGTGTTTGTGCGTATTCCCCGTCGTCCTCTCTTGTCGTGAAAAAAAAAAACAAATCTACGACACCCTCCTATATATTCGTCGTAACCATGAAGTATTTTTCTTTTTCTAATATGACCGTTCCGTCCTTGTTTTCTTTTTTTTTTTTTGTATCATATAGATTATCATTTCTTTTGATTTGTTAGTTCCTTTTTCATATATATTTCCTTTCTTTGTCGGGCCAAATCTCTCTATTTCTGCATATTTGTCGTTGAGCTACTTTTATTTTGCTTGTCTACATTTGATTATTATTTTTTTAGTTTTCTCTATTTCATTCCATGTTCTGGCATGTTCTTTCTGCCTCCTTTGCATCGTGCCAAACATATCCTCGGTGATACACACTAATTTTTCCGAGGTATGTTAGTTTTTTCTTAATGTGTCTGATTATTAGTCTATGGTTCCAATTGGTCTGTCATATTTTCTTTCACATTGTCCGTATGTGTCTCCTGCAGGTTTTGTAACTCATGAGACTGTGCAGTGCTGTCTTCTTTACTTTCCGAAGCATTATCCTTAGTTTGCATGTCGCTGGGTGGTGGTCAGTTCCGCAATCAGTCCTGAATCTCTTGTCGATATTTATGTAGTCGATTTGGATTTTCGTTACTCCTTCTAGTCTTCTCGATTTCTCTGTTGTTTTGGGTGTTCTTTGAACCTGCAGTTGGTTGTTATTCGGGTCATTCAATTTCGACCAAGAGACCAAGTTTTCTCCGCGTTAATTGCGGTTTTCTCATTTGAAATTTACGAAAGTTTTACTTTCCCTCCCCATGCTGGCCTCGGCATTAATGTTTCCCGTGAAAATTCAAATTAATTTTGACTTGCATAAAGCGATTCAAATATAGTATAGAAAGATCCAATTTCTTTTTTTGTACTTTGTGTTGTCGGCGCATATAGCGCAATAATCAATATATTGAGGGGCTTTTCTATAAATGTAAACAAAAGGACTCTTTCAGTAAGTCAAAACTCTTTTTTCGTGTGTTGATCCAGTACCACGAAAACTTCATTTGCATTACTTCCCCTCCCTGCTTATTAATACTGTGGCTGTCACTGATAAAGTCTTCCTATTGCAACCGTCTTGTTTTTCATATCATTAAAATGTTGATATTTAGTCTCATTATCCCCTGTTATTAATATTTCCCCTGTCCACTATTGTTGAAAATTCTGACGTTTAATTTTTTCAGTGTTATGTAGTGTTTGGCGCGAACAGTCGCAGGATAACGGTCCTTTAACACCTGTAAATCATGTAGATTAATTCTAGCAGGTATAAATGTTGATGTTTGCGCATAAATTATCTGAGAGCCATGACTTAGTTTTCTTGCTTACTTGACGTTGTAAAGTGTCATGTTGACATAGATAGGTGCTAAGCAGCCATCATTCTGACCAAGGGCAGAAATACTTCCTCAAAGAAATTGATAAATGCCTCTGTGTTTAGTCTAATGTAATCTGGGAAGATACATAGAGGCATATCATCATCAACACTAGTGATCAATCCAACACCTTCATAAGCAGCATCAGACTCATTCACATCTTTACGAATCTTCTGCACTCTTCTCAGATTGAAACTAAAACTCATCCATGTTCGTGTGCAGTTTCCGGGGATAATGTCAACCATTACAGCAAGCCTTTTCTACGTTTCTGTGGGAGAGAATCGCATACGGATTATCTTTTTATCACACGCAGTGCTCTACTTAACCTACTGTATAGTTCAGACGAAATATACAAATCAAATAAAGAGCATGCGTCAAAATAATTATGTACAATTGTGCAATATTACACTGAACCCGTATATATATATATATATATATATATATATATATATATATATATATATATATATAAACACCTAGTGGGCCAAACGGACCTATCTAGGTTTCACCTATACGAATCGTCAAGGAAACCTAACCAGCTTTATTTATTTTGCTCTACCTCTCTCTGGAGCGCGTGTGTTAGTTGATTACTCGTATCGGTTTTATTTTCTTTTGGGCTTCCTGCTGATCTCGGTCCGAACTGTTATGACTGACGTTCATGTTGCATTAATCTCTTTCTTTTTTTAAAAACCATTTTTCCTTCCATCGATAGTTTTCAATGAGGGTTTTCCAACACGAGTATAATTTTTACGATCTCACTTTCTCTTTTCCAATCATCTCACTTATTTTTTTTTCAAGTGGAGTAGATAGATCTATCTATCGCCTGTTTCACACTCCACCCACGTCTATTGAACAGGTTAAGAGGCTCATCCCTTGTTCCCTGTTTAGGATGTGGTTTCCGGCTTTCTCTTTTCCAATCTTCTCACTTTGTTTTTTTTTTCAATTGGAGTAGAAATATCTATCTATCGCCTGTTTCAAACTCCACCCACGTCTATTTAACAGGTTTAGAGGCTCATCCCTTGTTCCCTATTTAGGATGTTGTTTCCGGCTTTCTCTTTTACAATATTCTCGCTTTGGTTTATTTTTTTCAATTGGAGTAGATAGATCTATCTATCGCCTGGTTCACACTCCACCCACGTCTATTAAACAGGTTAAGAGGCTCATCCCTTGTTCCCTGTTTAGGATGTGGTTTCCGGCTTTCCCATTTCCAATCTTCTTAATTTGCTTTCTTTTTTTCAATTGGAGTAGATACATCTGTCTATCGCCCGTTTCACACTCCACTCACGTCTATTGAACAGGTTAAGAGGCTCATCCCTTGTTCTCTGTTTAGGATGTGGTTTCCGGCTTTCTCTTTTCCAATGTTCTCACTTTGTTTTTTTTTTCAATTCGAGTAGATAAATCTATCTATCGCCCGGTTCACACTCCACCCACGTCTATCGGACAGGTTAAGAGGCTCATCCCTTGTTCCCTGTTTAGGATGTGGTTTGCGGCTTTCTCTTTTCCAATCTTCTCATTTTCGTTTCTTTTTTTTTCAATTGGAGTAGATAGATCAGTTTATCGCCCGGTTCACACTCCACTGACGTCTATTGAACAGGTTAAGAGGCTCATTCCTTGTTCCCTGTTTAGGATGTGGTTTGCGGCTTTCTCTTTTCCAATCTTCTCGCTTTGGTTTCTTTTTTTTTTCAATTGGAGTAGATAGATCTATCTATCGCCTGGTTCACACTCCACCCACGTCTATTGAACAGGTTAAGATGCTCATCACTTGTTTCCTGTTTAGGATGTGGTTTCCGGCTTTCTCTTTCCCAATCTTTTCAATATTACATAGCCCACTGCACATCAGTGGCCTTACCGCCTTGCTCGGGGTGATACCTGGAATAAAAATGGAAAGACACTTGCATACTTGAAGAGCCATTTTTCTCACGAACACCACAATATTTTTTATAAAAAATCATAAGTTTTTATGAACTATGATTAAATATAACGTCTTACTTATAATATCACTGCAACCGCTAGAATACAGATGTGATGTTTATATACGCATTGTTGTTAAGTAAATCGTAATTGACTGTATTCATTAATAATCTCACTTAATTCTCCGGTAACCCTGAAAATGTCAGTAGCTTTATTCGGTCGAAATGTAAGCCGTTTACCTATTACAACATTGCAGTAGCATAAGATTTCAATGGAATTATCTATCCATGTACCGCCATGGTGGCTAGATTATTTTGCAAATATCTGATGAAATAAATGCTGAGTTCCTTGTCTTTTTCTTTGGAAGACTAAACATTTTACATGGAATAATAAAAACGGTAAATAATAAGAAACATTTCTGAGTTAGCATAATTTAATGAAATCGAATCATTTAAACATGAAAATTATGGATTCATTTACAGTAAAAGAAAGATATCAATAAAAAGACATAAATTTTGTATTTACCTAAATAAAAAGCAGACAAATATAAATAATAAAATACATTCACTTTTACTTATTGGAGAAATTTAGGTTTCCATATTTTTTGAAAATATTTTCGAATCCTTCACCATCTTTCATTCGAATCATTTGTATATTAAAATAAATAATATAGTTTATAATGAAGCAATTCATTTCCAGATATTTCTCAGAGGTGAAGACATTAGCTTGCAAGGTCCATGGGCTATACTACATAAACCCTAGGCTTCGAATCTTATTAATTTTCGGATCATGTTCATGAATACAATATAATTTGATTTCTGTATTGCAAAAGGCAATTTAGCCCCAGTTTCAAAATTGGTTTGCAGTTTCCTGCGAGAGAGTGTATATACCAGTAAATGACATATTATGAGATATGCATTCAATTATAATTTTATTGAACACAGTCTCATCGGCGTACGTTGATAACTTTTAAATATTCTATATATATATATATCTTACACAGCACGTGGATGTGTACATAAATTTACTAGTTTAACTGCAGGACATCAAGACAATTGAGAACGTCAGTTTTGATATTATTGGCAACAAATTTAGAGAATAATCATTCTAAATTATTAGTTTCAGTTCCAATACAGGATAAAAATCAGACGAAAGCAAACCGCTTTAATGTTTTTTTGTAATGAGTAGAGCAAAATCCCCCAAAATGTGTTTTAAATGGAGAATAATTGTTGCGAGAATATAAATCATGGCGCATTGGAAGATCATGCTTAACCATGTTGTGAAAGTGCATATATTAGAAAAAGGAAGAAATAGAGATATTAGCTAAAGAAAGAGAGGGCAAGGGAAGGAGAAAGTAGAAAAAGTTATTCTTTGCATATTCCTTCACCTCCAAGTCCTAATCAATATAGATTTGTCACGTTTCTTCGTACAGTTTAAAATTCGACCAGTTTCGATTAATTCATCTTTATTTGGAAGAAAAAAGCTAAAAGATTGTTATGAAATGATGTAATATTTGAAATAAGATTGTGTAAATATTTTAATTATGTTTCGCCACATAAGCAAATAATAAGAGGCATTTTATTCATTAAAATATATATATTGTAACTAGAAATGTATGTTATAAAAGTTAGTAATATTATTATTGATAACATAATTGGTTGTGCCGACCCAAAATTTGTATTGTGTTAGGAAATAGATTCTTCAAATTACACATCATTTTGATTGAAGTAAGTCATTCCATATTGCGTGTAATCATAGAGTATTTTCACTACATTAAATCGGTCACCAAAGCAATTGCCACATCCATCAAATACTTATATGCCCGAATTCAAAATATGACTTTAAGAATGAACATATATCTAAAGATATTGAAGAATGGCCAAAAACGATCAATGTGTTACTTAAAAATTTTGAAATTGATGAATGGTTCCATAAAACAAGTTTCATTTGCAGCTTTCAGTAAGCTAACATGAATGTAGGGATTTTGTGTTATACTGAACAGAGTATGCGTTCCAAATCACGCAGCAAATAAAACATGACATTAAATTTATCTGGAAACAATTAGTCTAAAATAGGTAAGGAACGTTTACAGCATATAACAACTTAATGAATATTTCAAAGTATTTCCATCAGATTATATATATATATATATATATATATATATATATATATATATATAGGTGTGTGTGTGTGTTTATATGTTATGGTCAAAGTAATCTCACTGTAATGGGAGCATTGTGAGGCGAAAGCGTAGAACAAGCGTAATATTATTATATCCGAATATTGGAAATTTTTTTCTTTATTTTCACCTGAAATTAAAGAAAAATACGATGTTTAGAACGCCTCATGATTGAACGTAATAAACATTCATTGTTTATTATGTTTAACAATGTTTATAAAATTACCTGATTTCTCCGTATATATATATATATATATATATATATATATATATAATTGTGTTTACCTTGAATGTTTTTGTAAGAATAATATCTATCTATCTATCTATCTATCTATCTATCTATCTATCTATATATATATATATATATATATATATATATATATATATATGATTTTCCCCTGGCTAAGTTTCCGACAAAATGCTATTAGCAAAATTATATTATATATACATGAATGCAAATGCTTATTCACAAAGTTGACTATCATGCAGTTATCCAAAATTATTTCCCTGATTCGAATCCCATATAATACTGTTTTCTCTCATTAAGTATAAAATAATGTTCAAGTAAACACCATCTCTTGAAAGTCTTATAATAATGAAGCCAAAGCTTAAGGAGTTGCCAAATTTTACATAAAAAAAAACCGTTAATGAGCTAAATAATGTTCAAAGTTTTATAATATTAAAATATTAAATGACAGAATAAGACATATGTAGATAAGTTTTGAATATCAGAAACATCGATAAGTGATATATAATGATTGAATCTATGTATGAACTAAACAAATTCCCCTTAAAAATATAGTCTTCCTTCCAAATTGACTATAAATATATTATAAACAGAGCTATTACAAAGTAAATTTCAAAATATATCATTTTTATATAAGCATACGCATATTCAGATATTTAACTTATTTTTCGTTTGTTTAATACAAGTAAATCAGACTATCGAACCGCATGAATATTTATGAAAAATGTTAACAAAACTAAATCTATGAAGAAACACACAGACACACACAGACACAGAGACACACACACACATGATATATATATATATATATATATATATATATATATATATATATATATATATTAAATCCAAAATAAAGAGAATGTATGTAAAATCCCCAAAATTAGATCCTATTAATATTGATTTTAATAATAGTTTAAAACCCAGATACGAGCGTTTGCTTTATAATACATTACTATCATCAGGCTAAGTGCACTGCGTTTTGGTTCGACTATTATAATATATATATATATATATATATATATATATATAAGGAAGCGCGTTGTGGTGCATTGAATATCAGCGCGGAACGAGAAATCGGGAAGCCGAATTCGAATTCCAGCTGAATTCATCGCATTCACTTACGCGCAAATACCCTTGGGATAGGTATTAATCCGTCTATTCTTTCCAGTTATGGGTTAAATAGCAGGACAGATTGGGTTCTATAGCCTTGGTCGGCAACCAGTCTACCGCAAAAAGCATTGGCAACCTACTGTGGGATAATTTTCTGCCCAGTCAGTCATGTCTCTTTCGTGTATCACGTATGGCACTTAACTGACTGATTATAATATAATAGTGTTGCAATATGTGTAAATCAACTGTATTAACCAAATGATTATTTTGGCGGGCGGTAACGGTTATGTTTCGAAGCACTCGATCATCTTTTGAGAGAAAATAAATATGAATCCGTTTAGTGATGTGAGGCTATTTGTAAATTTTTTAATAATTATTTATTATTTATTATTAATTATTTTGTTATTTGTTTTTCGTTGTTATTATTTGATTTACTTGTGTTCAGGTATTATTTTATTATTTATGAAATTATATCAATTTCTTTTACTTATGTATATTTTATTTTATTGCATTTATTATTTTTAAGTCATTTTTCTTTGTTTTCGATCTTTAAGTAACCCTGTAAAAATATGCTGTCTTGTCTGCATTTTGTGATGATGTTTACTTGTTAATTTAGTAATATATGTTTGGCTAATATTAATGATATATGTATTTTCTCGTCCAGACCGATTTTAACATTTTAGGATTTATTTTTGAAGTTTAACGTATTTTATACTTTTTTCCTGAGATTTTCAGTCTAAAATAGTTTTTAATTTTTTGATCTTTCAGTTGAGTGTCCAAGTGATTTTGCTCTTTGATTATTTACTATTTGTAGTATTTGTCAATGTGCGTAGATTCTTTTTTGTTTCGGGGGTTCTTCAGTTATACTAATCTTCATTTTTTAATTTTTATTTATTGCCCAAATACATATCGAAAGTATAAATGGATATTTCTTTCGTTATTATTCGGTATTATCTTAAAATAAGCAGTCAATTTTTTCCGCAATGCACACTACACAATATATATATATATATATATATATATAATTTAAAATTATTGCTATACTCGTTTCAAAAAACACTCCGAGTATATACGCGGAAGAAAAACATGGTAGTATAAAAAGAAAGAGCAAAGCAGTTGAACATCAGTCAAAGTACATAGCCCAAAGAAAAATACCCGAGACTAGTAACCTAAAACAAAAAAGCGCTCAATACACAAACAGAGAAAGTCACTAACCTAATGAGCCAACGAACCTATCTTATATACATATATATAATCCTCCGCATACAGATCTGTTTCGCTCTATCACACCTCATCAATACATTTAGACATCCGATTGTTTTTAACCCAGGATTGAAACCCGACGGAATTGGCGTCAGTCGGTGATTCTACCTCTGAGCTATGCGTTCGGTAGAAGGAGACAGACTTTTAGCGTATGATGTATGATGTATTATGCACCAGTAACCATATATATATATATATATATATATATATATATATATATATATATATATATATATATATATATATATATACTGTGATACAGTGAAACAGGCTTGTCTGTGGATGACTAATATAATATGTTCTCATTACGATTGAGATCTCTAGAGAAGAAAATTTTAAAAACAATTTCCACTTCTGCATTACAAGCTTTACTCTTCAGATATGAACTGAGTTTCCTTTCGTTAACTGACGTGTGTAGACACTGCTTATTTGCAACACGTTAAATTTCCCCACTCTGATTCCATGCGCCTATGTCTTAGGGATTAGCGACTCCTACTGACAACTAATAATTCAAATTTCGATCCCGGCCAGAAACAACAGCGAAATGGATATGTCTGTGGATGACTATATAGTCTGCAGTCATCTTCATACAAACTTGTTTCGCTGTATCACAGCTCATCAGTACGGTTAGACATCCGATTGACTTTTACCCTGGATTGAAATAGGCGATTCTACCTCTGAGGTACGAGCTCTCGGAAGAAAGAGGGAGAATTTTAGCGTGTGAAATACAAGATAAACAAACGCCAGTAGGTATAGTGTTCTAATTCGTTATTGAATGGACGATGTGTAAATTCTATAATAATAACTGTTTTCTTCAAATTCTACTATCCTGCAGAGTGCTCAATCGGGGTGTGAGAACCACGTCATTCCAGTTTTGCTGTATCACAGGTCATCATTTTCATCATATATATATATATATATATATATATATATATATATATATATATATATATATATATATACGAGTGTGAGGAGGTAGCTTTAGTTTTACGTTATGCTATATTTTTGTGTTATTTCTCAAGATAAGGGATAAAAATGTAAATAAAAATGTGTACATTTTGCTCAACACGCAACGGTGGCAGTCTGCAATCCTTATGATTTTACTCGACTATTAAAATAATATGTGCAGTTTTGCATTGTGTACTTGTATTCTATTACTGTAACGTTGATTATTGTTGGCGGTAACACATATTTTTCATATTTATCTGCTGACTATTCTATAGTTGATATAATTGTTAATCCGAATACTCTATTGTGTCTGTTTTTAAGTTTACATTTTTTGTGTATGTTCGTAGTTAGATATTATATTAATTATTTACTTAATATATTTATTTATAAGATATTAGCAAAAAATCAACTATCGAATTACCCATTTATACTGTAACTATCGATATGATAATAGCCTGAAAATTATTTTTTTTATGATGTAACAATTGTTTATTCTAAAAACTGACCAAGAAGAGTGAAACTTTCTTAATTCAAATTTTCTTTTAAACTGTGTGGTATGTTACGAATTGTTTCTTAAATCTGTATATTTCTTCGTTCTTTTTATCACTTTTTGGCGTTCATGCTTCATTTGGAAAAAAAAAGTTTGGGATTTTGATTTATTTATTCTGTTATGCGAAGCTATCCTGGCCAAGTTATCAGCAGCCACTTGTTACCCCTCCCCGCTATGGTCTGTTCTTCGAATTCAAATTTACCAAGCAGCTTAACTCGATGTTGATTTTTGGGAAAAGCAAGAGTTGAAGAGTGAAACTTTCTTAATTCAAATTTCCTGTGTTAAACAGTGTGGTATGTTATGAATTGTTTCTTAAATCTATATTTTTTTCGTTTTTTTTTCTCACTTTTTGGCGTTCATGCTTCATTTGGAAAAATAGTTTGGGATTTTTATTTATTTATTTATGATGTTATGCGAAGGTATGAGCAGCCACTTGTTACCCCTCCGCGTTATGGTCTGTTTATCGAATTCAAATTTACCAAGCAGCTTAACTCGATGTTGATTTTTGGGAAAAGCAAGAGTTGAAGAGTGAAACGTTCTTAATTCAAATTTCCTGTGTTAAACTGTGTTGTATTATATCGGGGTTCTTGTAGTGCCATGTCGCGCATGGATAAGTGTCCCTGCAAGCGCTTTCGGTGGGCAACCCCGAGGCCACACCTATTGCAGCCCTAGCCGGTTTCCCTCCCAGCACAGATCGTGGATAATGACCAACTGTATCCTCTACCCTCGGTCCTTTTCTATAAACAAAATCAGAAATGACCCTAAACCAGTTAAATTCAAACCACCTAAATCCATTAAACTTTCATTCACTAATATGCGGGGCATTCGTACAAACTTTCCTGGTGTAGAAGCGTTCCTGCATGAAAAGTCCCCTGACATCCTTGCGCTCTGCGAAACTAACCTCAACTCAGCTATTCCCTCCTTTGACCTCTCTATCCCTGGTTATCTTCCCCTTTTAAGGAAGGATTCCACTGTCCACATGCATGGGCTGGGTGTTAATGTCAGCGAAAACCTCCCCATAGCTAGGGTGACTTCACTCGAATCTACTGACCACCAATACATATGTCTCCGCCTGTCTCTCCTCAGTTCGCTTAGTTACCTATTCTTTCTTTACCGTTCTCCCTCCTCTCCTGACTGCTCCCTACTAGATAGCATTGCTGACGACATAGATAAGGCTATTTCCTATCACCCATTCGCCCACATATTTGCATTTGGAGACCTCAATGCCCATCACTCTGAGTGGCTTGAAAACGCCGTTACTGATCCGGTGGGCATTTACGCCATGAACTTTGCTATTTCCCAATCCCTTACGCAAGAGGTGGACATCCCCACCCGCTTCCCAATCATTCCCTCGGGTCATTCCTCACGACTAGATATATGTTTCACCTCTGCGCCTGACGCCTGTCAAGTCTCGCAGCTTTGCGTTCTCGGCAACTCCGACCACGCTGTATTCTCTCTCAGTATTTCTTTCCAATCTAACTCCCACCAGGAGCCCCCTACCTATAGGACCTCCTACCTCTACCAAAAAGCTGACTGGGATACCTTTCGCGATTTCCTCTGCGACGTCCCTTGGGGAAAGGTGTTCGACAAATCAGTTGATGACTGTGCCTCTGAGGTCTCGTCATGAGAGAAAGCTGGCATTGTTGCCTTCATACCTACAAGGAAAAATTGCTTAAAAACTCATTCCTCTCCGTGGTTCTTCTCCGGGCTGCTCTGCCGCCATTGCCCACAGGAACTATTACTTCCGTCTATTCCGGAGACAGTCAACTAATCACAATAGGCGTCTGTCCATATCTGCTCGCAATGAGTGCAAGAGAACCATAAATGAAGTCAAACGGTTGTTTGCTGAGAGAATACGACAGCGCATCGCTGACCGCAAGTTCGTCTCAAAGGACTATTGGAGGATTTGCAAACGAGTGCTCAACAATAGGAAATTCTCAATACCTCCTTTAATCCATGAATTTGAGGTTCTCACGTCATCTGCGGACAAAGCTGAGTGCTTTGCCCACAGATTCTCATCCAACTCTACATTCGACTTGTCCGGAGTACACCAACCCGAATTCCCTATTAGAACTGAGGCCATAATGCACGAGGAATATATTACCCCAACAGTAGTAACCCGAGTAATTTCAAAACTCGACCCCCATAAGGTCTGTCGAGACGATGGAATCTCGGTGATAGTCCTTAAGAGTTGTGCTCCTGAACTCTCCCCCTGTACTCTCTAAACTATTTAACAACTGCCTTTCTGCTTGCTGCTTTCCTGCATGCTGGAAGTTCTCTTCAGTCGTTCCTGTATTTAAGCATTTTGGTGAACCCTCGGACCCATCCAACTATCGCCCTGTCAGTCTTCTACCGATATTCGGGAAAGTATTCGAGGCTATAATCAATGGTGAAATAGTTCATCATCTCACCGCCCACAAACTCTTCTTTGCCAGGTCCACGGCCGACCTGCTAAAAACCGTAACGGAGTACATGCTACAGGCCCTTGATGAGTCTGACGAGGATCGGCGGTTGCTCTAGACATCTCCAAGGTTTTCGACAGGGTTTGGCACTCTGGCCTCCTATGCAAACTACGCGGTTATGGTATTACGCTTGATCTAATCCAATCTTTCTTCAATAACCGCAAAATGAAGATCGTTCTGAATGGGCGTGCCTCTTCGTCCTACACCACGAATGCTGGTGTCCCACAGGGCTCTATCCTGGGCCCGACGCTCTTCCTTATTTTCATCAACGACCTCCCAGATGAGATCAAGTCCCAAGTAGGCATCTACGCAGATGACGCTAAAATACACTCCCGCACCAGTAAGAAAACTGTCGGTGCGGACAGAAATAATTTCGCTGCTGACCTTGAACGGAATCTACACTCTGTGGAGAACTGGGGAAAGAAGTGGCTTGTCAACTTCAATTCATCTAAGACCAAGCTGTTGTCTGTCAACCATTACAGGCAAACCTCTCCTGTCTCCAATAAGCATGGACTAAGCGATTCTCTCGGAGAGCAATACACTCCGCCTCCTCGGACTTACCCTGTCCTCAGACCTCAAATAGAACCACTATATTGAATCCATAGCAAAATCTACTGCTAAGAAGATTGGGTCACTATGTCGATCCAGCATGTTTTTTCCACCTGAATCTATCCTGCATAAATACAAGTCAACCATCCGTCCGTGCATGGAATACTGCTGCTATTTATGGTCAGGCGCCCCTGCCGTTCTCCTCAGTGTTCTTGACAGGCTCCAAAGGAGAGTCTGTAATGTGATAGGTACTGATCTGGCAGCTCGACTGCAGCCACTTCCCCATCGTCGAAATGTGGCCTCCCTTTGTCTGTTCTATAAATACTTTCATGGCTTCTGCTCGGACGAACTTAAGTCACTGGTGCCTCCTCAACAGGAGTTTACTCGTGGGACCAGACTGGCAACTTGGTCCCACCCATTCACAATCAGGTTAGCCAAATGCAGACGACAATTCTACTCATGTATCTTCTTCTCTCGCACTTCCTGCCTGTGGAGCTCGCTTCCGTATTCTTGCTTTCCTGGCGTCTACAACCTCCAGTAATTTAAATGCAAAGTCAATGCTCATCTACTAACCACTTGACTCTAGCTCTCTCCCCACCCCCGTATAACCTTCCCTTTCTCTCCACCTATGTATCTGTCATCGGACCTGCTTTCTCAGCTTTATATTGTTCCTTTCTAACTAGTTTGTACTCCTCACTCTTTTCTAATTAATCTTTTTACATTTATTTAGCCCCCTGCATGTCAGTGGCATTTCCGCCTTGCTCGGGGTGACATGATTTATATATATATATATATATATATATATATATATACTACTTTACATAATGCATCACTGAAATCATGCGCAAAATGAAGTTGCTTTGTTTTGATCTCACCACGATTTTATATTTACTTAGCTTAACATTATATATATATATATATATATATATATATATATATAGAGAGAGAGAGAGAGAGAGAGAGAGAGAGAGAGAGAGAGTGATAGATATAATTTCTTCCCATGCAAGATATACTTACTATCATTAGTGCAAGGTGGTTACATAACAGAAGAGTGCTGAGAATGAGTAACAAGTTTTTTTTTGTTTTTTTTTATCGTATCACCCCAAGCAAGGCGGTAATGCCGCTGATGTGCAGGGGGCTACATAAGTGTAAAAAGATTAATTAGAAGATAGTGAAGAGGAAGATGAATCAGTTAGAAAGGAACATTAGAAGGATGGGAATACAGATACAGGTGTGGTGATAGTTTCAAAGGTGGAGAGAAAGGAAAGGATATACGAGGTGCGGAAAGAGCTAGAGTCAAGTGGTTAATACATGAGTATTGACATTGCATTTAAATTCCTGGAGGTTGTAGCTGTCAGGAAAGCAAGAATATGGGAGCGAGTTCCACAGGCGGGAAGTGCGAAAGAAGCTGCAGGAGCAGAATTGTCGTCTGCATTTGGTTAATATAACTGTGAATGGGTGGGGCCCAGTTGCCAGTCTGGTTGCACGAGTAAGCACCTGTTGAGAAGGCACCAGTGACTTAAGTTCGTTCAAGCAGAAGCCATGAAAGTATTTATAGAACAGACAAAGAGAGGCCACATTTCGTCGGTGGGGAAGTAGCCATTATCGAGCCACCAAGTCGGTATCAATCACATTACTGATTCTCCTTTGGAGCCTGTCGAGTACACTGAGGTGAACAGTAGGGTCGCCACACTATATATGGCAGCAGTATTCCATGCACGGACGAATGGTTGATTTGTATTCATGCAGGATGGATTCAGGCGGGAAAAACATCCTGGCCCGACAGCAGTGAATTTACCTATTGACTCGATGTAATGGTTCCATTTGAGATCAGAAGAGAGGGTAAGGCCGAGGAGGCGCAGTCTATTGCTCTCAGGGAGACTCACTTGTACCATGCTTATGGGAGGCAGAAGAGGTTGCCTGTGATGATTGACAGACAACAGCTTGGTCTTAGACTCATTGAAATTGACAAGCCAATTCTTGCCCCAATTCACCACAGAGTGTAGATCCCGTTTTAGGTCAGCAGCGAGATTATGTTTATCCGAAACGACGGGTTTCTTACTGATGCGGGAGTAAATTGTGGTGTCATCTGCGCAGATGCCTACTTGGCACTTGATCTCACCTGGGAAGTCATTGATGAAAATAAGGAAGACTGTCGGGCCCAGGAAAGAGCTCTGTGGGACACCAGCATTTACGCTGTAGGATGAAGAGGCATGCCTATTCAAAATGACCTTTATTTTGGGGTTATTTAAAAAAGATTGGATTAGATCAAGCAAGCGTCCAGTAATACCGTAACCCCGTAGCTTGCATAGAAGGCCAGAGTGCCAAACGCTGGCAAAAGACTTGCAGATGTCCAGAACAACGGCACGAGCTTTGCTTGACTCATCAAGGGCCTGGAGCATATACTCCGTAACGGTTATTAGCATGTCGGCCGTGGAACTGGCAAAACGGAAGCCAAATTGCCTGTCAGATTAGAATTTTTGAGCAGAAAGATTTTGAACTATTTCAGCATTAATTATAGCCTCGAACAATTTCCAGAAAATTGGTAGAAGACTGATAGGGCGATAGTTGGATGGGTCCGAGGGATAACCACAGTTCTTAAATACAGGAACGACTGAAGAGATCTTCCAACATGCAGGAAAACAGGAAGCAGAAAGACAGTAGTTATACTTTTGCCGATCTGACCGTAGAAATGAGAAATATGGATTGTTCGGTGTCCAACACATTAAGGGTAGAACGGAGGGGGTGCAGGACGACATGCAGAGAGTAGTACGCCTAGCGGAGAGCGCATAGGAGGGGGGTTGACGGGAGGAAGAATATTGAGATATTACCTATCTGTAAGTATAAAACATCTGAGTTAATGATTTATTTTTTTTGTTAATATTTTACCATATATGTGAAGTGAGTTTACTGGTATGTTGCTTACTTAATCTTACTTTTATTGAGTAAGTGAAATGTAAAATCATGTAAAGGAAGTTTCTTCTACTCTTTAAAGTGGATAATTGGATTAACTTGTTGATAACAATGTTTTCTTTGGTTTGTGCAGTGTTAGGTTTTCTTTTTTTTTTTGGATTTCTTTTCAATGACTGTACACTACAAAATGATTTACATTTCTATGTTTGTGAATTATACGTCTCTGGTTCAGTGGTTTGGTCCCCAATTACGCAGAAATTTCCCAATTTTTCAATGGACACCATGCCGGTAGAATTGCGCGATATGGAGGAGATTCCTATCCGCAAACTAGTAAATACCTTGGAACAGATAGATATGGAAAGATTTAGTGAAGGATATGAAGAACTCCCGAAGAAGTTGACGATAGGAGTCAGTGCTGGCATAGTCGGCGTAATAATAATCCTTGGAATAATAGCTAGGAAGCGGATTTTTAAGTGTAAAAGAAGCAACAGTGCTTCGGGAAAGGAAATTGAGTTATCCGTTGTGACTAGTACTCCGGGGTCAACGGGTGTTCAACACTCAAATGTCTCTGCGTTAGGCAGAGAGATGTCAACAAATCAGATATGCTTGGATTCGAATCCAGAGGAAGTAGTTCAGGGAATGGAAAACATTGTGCAAACTAAGGAACTACGAGTCACGGGTCCATTTTTTTAGACTAAATAAATATAGATGAAACCTCTAATCCTCCACAAGTAAATTGCATGCGGATTAACGTTGGAATCAGGGTAATTTTCTTCATGTCTATTGAACATTTATCGGTCAGACTATGAATGATATGTACGGCAGATAATGGCCATTTTTCTGTGTTCAAACATAGTATTTTTGAAAGTAAATTAAATCAAATGAGGTTACATGTGTAACAATAAACTCGAGCAGAAACACGCATGGTGTTGGTCAAAGGTCATTTACTCGATGTCAGTTTAGAAACTGGGGCGCAGTTACCGCCTATAATCATGTGGTTATGCATCGAGGCGTCTACGCTTATGGACAGAGTCGAGAAAGAAAATGAACATTTTTAAGAACTTTGCCCAATTCTGTGAAAATGGATATTAAAAAAAAAAAAAAAAAAAAAAAGAACAATGAAACATCGAGCTGGTAGAACAATTTTCACGATGGACACGAACATTGTTGGGTTGCCGATGTAGGCTCCCCTCTATATTTTTTTGTTGTTTTTTTTTGTTTCGGCATGCACATGTTTTGTTGTTTTGGCGTGCACATGTTTTATACAATTGTCGGGCTTGTGTGGCATGGGGAGGAGTGTGAGGGTGTTGCGCTTAAAATGTTCTTAGGTGAACATTTTGGAAAATGGGAGGGCGAGGAATGTAATATAACAATCTGGCCCGAGGAAGGCTGATGCAAGCGGGGGTGTTTCCGGTCGTTGAAAGGAACGGATGTTTGTTTGACCTTATTTCCGGCAGTAGCGGAAATGGCTACAGAGGCAAACAGAACAGGTGTCTCTGTGAATTACGTGGGCGTGCGTGGGCGAGGCAAAACCGGAAGAAAAAGTCCCGGTTTGGAGATTATAAAAAGATCTCGGCGCACGGATTCACCAGACAGACAGACCAGAGTAGCAGTAGAGAGAGAGAGACACAACAGATACGACGACACTCCCGTCAACCCAGGCGCGCTGTCTCAATTCTGTCCCCTATGCTACACGGTTCATCGTCATTAATAAAAATATAACTTATATTTTTATATATATGCGTGTTTGTTGTTTATTGATATACAACAGTTAGTCTCACAGAGCGCTAGAATGTCAGGGGACTGTTCGTGGAGGAAAGATTCTAGCCTAGGAAGGTTTGTACGAATGCTCCGGATAATAGTAAAAGCAAAATTTTAGGGATTTTGGTGATTTAAGTTTGGCTTGTTTAGGGGTTTTTCTGATTCTGTTTAACATGTTAGGGTTTGTTGATAGGGAGGGACCTAGAGTAGAGTCTGCAGGCGGTCATTATTCACGATCTGTGCTGGGAGAAAAACTGGCTCGGGCTGCAACAAAGCGTGGCCTCAGGGACACCTATCCATGCGCAACATGGCACTAGAAGAACACCGATATTATATAACTGATGATCAGAGCAGCCGCTCTTGACGCTACACTAGAGTTAGGACTCCTAACAACCAGTCGGAAGCAGCAACCAGGAAACTGCCAACCCGGTACCATCACCATGAGACGTTGCCACCAACCAGATACATCGCAGAAAAATCACTGAAGCACCAATACTAAGGTCTGAAGAGAAAAAAGAGAAAGCCGGAAACCACATCCTAAACACGGAACAAGGGGTAAGTCTCTACTTTTGTTCAATAGACGTTGGGGAGTGTGAACTGGGCGATAGTTTGGTCTATGTACTCCAATTAAAAAAAAAGAATTTAAGGGTGGTGACTTAACTAAGTTTAACTTAGTTCAAGTCCAGTCAAAGAAAAAAAAATCACTCGTTCAAATAACCATGAAACGTTTAAAATTAAGCACAAAAAATTGATAAATAAATAAAAACAAATCATAACTAACTTTTAACAATATTTAAAATAGATGTTTCCATCCCAAACAGACATGCTACAATGCCAGTAGGTAAAAAATTATTTTGCTTTTTTTGGCCAGTAGAAGTGAGTGAAATAGGCTAACTAGCCAGAATTACTAGGAAAAGAAAGAAAAAAAGAGGAACAAAGAATTTAACAGAGGTGTTAAAAAATAAAGGACCCACCGGTCAAAGAAATTTCTTTGAAAAAAGACACAAAAAAACACTCGTTATAGGGGATATCAGAGTAAGGGTAAGAGAATATTGAAAATATTTCTGTGAAGACAACTGATGACAGTAAAGTGCACAGAGAAAAGAACATAAGGGAGAGGATACAAGTGTGAGAGATAGGAAATGGTATTTGACAATACATATTAATTCTTGTAGATTGTAGCTGTTAGGAAATCAAATATACGGAGGGGAATTCCACAGACATGAAGTGCAAGTAATGAAATTGGTTTAGTAGAAGTTGCGGTTATATTTTATTGGTTTCACTGTAAATGTGTGTGACCTATTTGCGAGTCTTGTAACTCGAGTAAATTCATGCAGAGGAGGTTCCGTATAACTAAGCTCATCGGAGCTGTAACCCTGCAAGTACTTGTACAAGAGACAGAGAAGCGACATTACGCCGGTTAGAAAGTAACTGCAGCTTTATTCATCATCTAGAAAGCTTCCTTCGCCATGCCACTTCGCCTTCAGATCTCTGTGTCGTACTTTCCGTCTTCTGTTCGGAGAATTCTCATGTATTTAAATTTTTGTACCTGCTAGATTTTATTATCCCACACCTGTATTTGGTATTTTGGGCTGCTCCTCTTGCTGATGACCATGCATTCGGTTTTCTTGCAATTTATTTGTCGTTCTTTTTTTCACTCTTTTCTTCTTTCTGTAGGAGGTCTTGTAGTTACCTTTCCGTGTCTGCTATCGGCACAGTACAACCTGCGTACCTTATAATGTTTAAATGGTGGCATCCGATGCTGAATCAATGCATAATTTCTAGGGTTCTCAGAATTGTCTCGCTGTACAAGTTGAAAAGATCAGCTGAAAAGACACATCCATGTCTTAGGCCCCATTCAATCATTGTATGACTGCTGAATTCGTTACCTGTCCGTATGCAGGTGGTTTGCTGACAGTAGATATTCTTGACTGCTTTTAGGTCTTTCCCAAATATGTTGAGGCAGCCGAGCATCTCCATCAATTCTTTGTGGCGTATTTTGTCAAATGCCTTTGCATAATCTATAAAACATAGTTACAAGTCCTTCTTCATTTGTATTGCCCTTTCGGAGTGCATCCTAATCATAAATATGACGTTCCTTGCTCAAGTGTCTTTGACAAACCCGCAGTGTTCTCGGTCCATTTTTGGCCTGATTCTTCTCTATTCTTCAGAATTCGGACGACCTGTTTTGTTATATTACTCATTAAACTGATGGTTCGATGGAGTCCGCACTCATTTGCACCTGGCTTCTTCGGCAGTGCTATGAAGATCGACTTGCTGCGTTCATCTGTTATTACACTAATATTATAAATTTCATTTATTACTTCGATAATTTTCTCTATGCCAAATTCTTCCAGAGCTATCAGCAGCTCTATTACTATGCAGTCTGGTCGACATGCTTTGCTTTCATTCTGTTTCTCTATTGCAAATTCTAATTCAGAATTTAATATTTCCGTTCCGTCCTCATCTTTGTGTATTATTGGTTGCTGTCTCTTGTCGAGGAAAAGATCTTTTATATAATATTCCCATCGTTGGAATATTTCCTCTTTCTCCAATATGGTTGTTCCATCCTTGAAATTTCATACAGCCTGTTAAACATTAGATTTTTGTCATGTCCGTTCTTTTATTTCTTTATGCACATCTGCTTTATTATGCCTGATCAGTCTATCTACTTCTGCAAATTTGTCATTGAGTCATTCCTCTTTAGCCTGCCTGGATTTTCCTTATTTCCTTCTGCAGTTTCCTGTACACTATTCCATGTCTTGATATCATTTTCTGCCTCCTTTGCATGTCATGTCTCATTTAGTCATTCACTCTTTCACTCGTTTTCCGGGCCCTACAGAGTGAATCGAACTTTCTAGCAGCATATATATTTATGTATTTGATGTAGTCATTCCACTTGAGGTCTGTTAAGTGAGATAGGCAGAGGAGGCTCAGTGTTTTACTTTATGTAATATACTGTGTATAGCTGTATATTTCTCAAGGTAAATTGTATACTAACGTGTAAAATATTTTGAAGTTAAAATAAAATAGTATAACATCTTATATTTTTTAAAAAGCATAACACAAAAGAAACAAAATAAAACTAATTAGATATGAGGTAATTTGTAGGTTTTCCCTGCGACGTTATTAAATCTTGCTCAAAAATAAATAAAACTAAAAATGTTCTCATGATAAAGCAGTGCTGTATTTTCAGGAAGGTGACATACACTGAAATGACATTAGAATTAATTTAATTTAAAAATGTGCTTTACGTCACATTATTTTCTTTGACTTATTCTTTCAATGTAATATTTTAAAGACAAGATCATCGCGTGCATTAATCTTGTGACATTAAGCAAATACGAACAGAAAATATAAACTTTTTAAAATTTATTTTCATTTCGAGTTTCAAATTCAAACACACACACACATACACACACAAAGACACACACACACACACACACAATATATATATATATATATATATATATATATATATATATATATATAATTTGTGATTAATAAATTGTCACCGTTTTATATTTTTTATTTTATGCATTGTTGAAGGCACTATATGTTATGGTATATTTGTTCACCATGTGAATAAAAAATTAACATGACTCAATTAACTTTCGGTAAGAATTTGGAATCTGCATCTTGTACTGCTTTTAATAAACGCCAGAACCTCTAATACGACTATTTTAGAGTATTCAGGATACAATCCCAGAACAGTGCAGATTATTTGTAAAATGTTAGATCAGTCTAATAGTGATTACTTGAATGTTTGGTGTGATCATTAATTTTGCGATATTATGACTACATTTATATTCCAACAGGGTGGCAAACTTAACAAATTATCAAATATCCAGTTCTCCGAAGTGATTTTGCTGCGCTGTATAAACAAAGTAGCTGCTAGAAGACCTTATGTTTACACAAAGTCAAATCCCCCACTAAGTGTAACGAAATATATACCCTCCTATAATATAGAATTAGTAAAAACTCTTCCAGTGAAGAAATATTTAAAAACACAAAAGTTTTCAAAATAAGTCCCTAAAAATGGTGGCTACAAAAACAAGCATAGCAAATACATAACAAATTATAAACACAGCAGTAAAAATAAAATAGAAAGATCATTTGGTTTACACCCCTTTCGACCAAAATGTCTACACCAAGTTAGGGCTGAATTTCCTCAATTTAATAAAGAAACACTTCACTACTTACAACACTCTAGGTAAATTTTTTTAACAAAAATACACTTAAACAAATTTATAGTCGTACTAATAAACTTGAACAATCATTACAAATCATAATAAATATCTCCTAAATCAGCAATTTAATCAAAATAACAATAACTATGAAATTAATAAAGAAAGCAATAATACCAACTTATACAATTATCGAAACAGCAATAACATCAATTGAAGCGTCAACTGTCAATAAAGTCTACATCGGATCTACAAAGAAGATTTTTAAGCAACGCTGTTATATGCACTTAACTTCAGACAAAAACTACATGTATCGAAACCAACAATCCGTTTTTGCATATTTTTAGAAATTAAAGGACACAAATAAGACACCGAAAGTAAAATGGAAAAGCCTGGAAAAAACTATAATCTGTAACTCGTTTAAAGGCATCTGCAATTTATGTGTGAGTGATAAGCTGCTCATTCTAAGGTATCCCAATAATGGTGAATTCTTGAGCCATAGGGATGAATTAACAGTGTTATGGAAACCTGGAAAATATTTTTCGTTAAAATTTAACTAATCAAAATTAACAGTTAAAGCTCGTGCTCTAATATAAAAATCAACTTACGGTTAAAATTATTGACATATTTGAAGTACTATGTGACCCCAAAAGATATTTATCTCAGATAAAATAATCCTCTCCAAATGTTAATTGATATCCATGTTTCATGAACAAAATAAAAAAATGAATATTCTATTAATAAAGTAAACTAAACCCATACAATACTAAAAGGTCACTCTATTTCATCCACTCATACATAGTAGTCAAATAAAAATTGTCTAGCCATTACAAGACCTAATTTTCCACTATGAGAATTACCCAGACAAAACTAAAAGTGACCTATCTAGAAATAACTTACCTCTCCCACTCCTCTAACCCAAATCTTTATCTCTATGGTAGCAAACTGCAGACGGACCAGCTTTGATATACTAAATTCCCATCCCACATATCACTCTTCTTCTTCTTCTTCTTCTTCTTCTTCTTCTTCTTCTTCTTCTATGTGCCCTGTCCCTTCAGGACGTAGGCGATCATGGATCTCCACGTCTCCCTATCCCTTGTGGCTCTTAGTATGTTTGCTCCTGTTGCTCCTGGCAACCCCCGTTCCGTCATCCACCTGATCAGACCCTGCAAATATGTTATCCGCTGCCTTCCTCTGTCTCTCCTTCCTTCTATCTGTCCAGTCAGTATCAGGTTCTCCAGGCTCTTCTTCCTCATTGCATGTCCCAGGAACTTCAGTTGTCTCTTCCTGATGCTCAGCATCAATTTCCTTTTTGTTGCCATTCTTTCTAACACTTCGTCGTTGCTTGTATGCTCGTTCCACGATATCCGTAGCATCCTTCTGTAGAACCACATTTCGGCCGCTTCTAGTTTTGTCTTCATTTTCGATGATATTGTCCAGCATTCACAGCCGTATTGAAGAACTGACATCACGTAGCAGTCTAGCACTCTTTTCTTCGTTTCTATTGAGATCTTCCTGTGTGTTAGTATTTTGCTCATTTTCTGGAACGTGTCCTTTGCCATGCCAATTCGCCTTCGGATCTCCGTGTCGCACTTTCCATCTCCTGTTAGAACACTTCCTAGGTACTTAAATTCTTGGACTTGTTTGATTCTGTTATCCCCCACCTGTATTTGGCATTTTGGGTTGTATCTTTTGCTGATGACCATGCACTCAGTTTTCTTAAAGTTTATTTGTAGTCCCTTCTTGTCACTCTCCACTGCTATTTTCTGTATGAGATCTTGCAGTTTCCTTTCCGTGTCCGCAATCAGTACTGTATCTTCCGCGTATCTTATGTTGTTCAGGTTGTGGCCTCCAATAACAAATCCTGGTGTGTCATCTAGGGTCCTCAAAATATTCTCGCTGTATAGGTTGAACAAATCCGGTGAAATGACACATCCTTGTCTTACGCCTTTTTCTATCTTTCTGTATCTACTGAGGTCGTTACCTGTCCGTATGCAGGCCGTTTGCTGGCTGTAGAGATTCTTGATTATTCGTATGTCTTTGCCGAAAATGTCGAGGTTGCCTAGCATTTCCATCAATTCTTTGTGTCGTATTTTGTCGAATGCTTTCGCGTAATCAATGAAGCATAGGTACAAGTCTTTCTTCATTTGTAATGCCCTTTCAGAGAGCATCCTAATCATGAATATGGCGTTCCTTGTTCCAGTGTCCTTGACGAACCCGCACTGTTCCTGCCCTATCTCTGGCCTGATTCTGCTTCTCGCTCTATTCATCAGGATTCTGACAATCAGTTTTGTAATGTGACTCATTAAGCTGATAGTTCTGTGTAGTTCGCACTCGTTTGCACCAGGTTTCTTCGGCAGCGCTATAAATATCGACTTGCATACGTCGTCTGGTATTATTCCGCTGCTATAAATTTCGTATATTATGTCGGTAATCTTTTCTATGCCATACATATCACTCACATATAACATTCCCAAAAATAAATAGTTTTCATCATTTGATTTACTTTATACGTAAAAACAATACTATTTATATATTTAGTATTGCACAATCTATTTTGTCATTCTCTTTCTCAATTTCTATATATAGATGAGATTTTATATCGCACTTTTACGCGTGCGTTGTGTATATTTTTTCTCGATAATCTACCGGTCAGCTTGTCACACGGTGCAAATTGTAATTCTACATCCATTCACATCTCTCTATAAATATAGCTTTCATATCGCTCATTTGTATTTCATTTCGTTAGAATTCTAAGCTTCTAGCTTTATTCAATCAAACATTATTCCTTCCCAAAAATGTCCACTCTTTTCCAAATTTGTATTTATAATATTTCAAGAGTGATAATTTTAATTATTTTTTCCGGTTAGAAAGAGCAATTAATTTCATCATTAAAAAATGAATTGCGCCGATAATGGACTGATTAAAACTGTATAACAGCACTTCGTTCAAACTAGAAGCAAAATATTATCGTTTCTACTGATAATTCTATGGTCACCCACTTAAATTTTATTCCATTCTTTTTACAAAATATTACACTCAAATTGTGAGCTGATCTTTTATGCTTCAATTTAGTTTGTATTGTTATGTTATTAGTCCATATGTAAATATTTATTTTATTTTTTCTCCGCATCTATCCGACAACAACCCTGTCAGCTTACTAATTAGTATATTTATAGCTGTGACAGTCTACTACAATTTTCAAAGAGTGACAGCTGTAAATCTCTCAATAATCTAACGTCAGAGTTTTTTGTTTGCTTCTTTTATCTTCTTCAAATTCTTCGTATTCTTCTTCTTCTTATTATTATTATTATTATTATTATCTTTGTTGTTGTCGTTGTTGCTATTGTTGTCATTATACTCACACTCCTCCTCCTTCTTGTTCGGAAATCTTGTTTTTATTTTGAAATCATTAATGGTTGTTAGCGTAATTTGTTAAAAACTCTGTCTGAACCGCCAATCAATCGAGGTACAGACACATATCCTGCTTACTCCTGTAGCTGAAATTTACAGAACATGACATTAATGAAGATATTTTAAGGAAAGGATAAATATAAAATGATATATATTTTTCCTTAGAAATTTTCAAATTTAAGAATACATAAAGGGGAATGTGGAATTTGGGAATCTGACACTAACAGGACATATTGTAAGGAACTTGAACAGGGGCAAGTATCGAAAAACATAAAAATATTTTGTAAATGAATTGCAAAATATGGATTAACACAGAGGATAAATACATCAAACTTTACAAATAACAAATAAAAATAAATATTGGACAGTCGTAATCGTCTACACTCTTAACAGCTGGCCCCATAATAATCTACGCCATAATATGAAGCTATATTGGCAAATTATTCCAAAGTGAACTCGTATTCCTATGAAATGAATCTTTTGCTTAACATTGTTGTAAAGCCAAAATGTATATGGAGTGAAGATAAATATAAGTTGAAGTTATTAGCAAAAGCTTTAATATTAGCGTTTTTAACTTTGATCAGCAATCAGTAATGTAGAGTAATTTCTTCAAATATTAACTATAAACTATTTCCAGTTTATTTTAATGCGGTGTGGTGCATTTAATATCAGCTCGGAACGAAAATATGAGAAACCCGATTTCGAATTCCAGCAGAATTCATCGCATTCACTTACTCGCAAATGCCCTTGGGAAAGGTATTAATCCGTCTATTCCATCCAGTTATGGATTAAATAACAGGACTGCGAGATCATCTCCTGCCCAGTAAGCCTGTCTCCTTCGAGACATGATCGCCCAAGCGAGTATCACGTATGACACTTAATTGACTGACTAACATTTTCATTAAAATATGAATGAGTAATCAAAGTATTAAACATTTGTTCAGTTTCACATATTACGTTTATTATAATTTAATTTTGTACATACATTTGTCTATGCACATAAAAAAATGTGTGAGCATATTTGTGTGTGTGTGTTTGTGTGTGTGTTAGTGCTGAATATATGATTGAAAATCGGAAAGATGTTAGAAGAAGTACAGGTAGGAATAGTTGTTGTATATCAATAAACAACAAACACGCATATATATAAAAATATAAGTTATATTTTTATTAATGACGATGAACCGTGTAGCCTAGGGAGCAGAGAGAGTTGAGAGAGCGCGCTTCTAAGGGTTGACGGGAGTGTCGTCGTATCTGTTGTGTCTCTCTCTCTCTACTGCTACTCTGGTCTCCTCTGGTCTGTCTGGTGAAATCCGTGCGCCGAGGTCTTTTTATAATCTCCAAACCGGGACTTTTTCTTCCGGTTTTGCCTCGCCCACGCACGCCCACGTAATTCTCAGAGACACCTGTTCTGTTTGCCTCTGTAGCCATTTCCGCTACTGCCGGAAATAAGGTCAAACAAACATCCGTTCCTTTCAACGACCGGAAACACCCCCGCTTGCATCAGCCTTCCTCGGGTGGGGCCAGATTGTTATATTACATAGTGTCTAAACATGTTCACAATATTAGAATTCTTGAGTGATTTATTAATATTACACTGATATATATTTTTATTTTTTTAATTGAAAGTTTATATTAAAATGTTTGATTGATATTTGCTTTCATAGGGCAAATACGTGTCACTTGTAATAGAGCAATAGATGTTCATTTTTAAATTTAGGAAAACCAAACCTGTTTATATGTATGTGAGTCACGTTTAATAAAAGCAATACAGAGTTCTTTAAATATAAGTGCGTATAAATGAATGTCTGCGAAATAATTCACGTGTCAAATCTATTTTTATGAGATAAATTTTATTAAATTATATTTTATAGAAATATCATGTGTTTCAACAATCAGGATATGATCATACAAGTGACACGTATCTGACCGATGAAAACAAGCCTCAATCAATATTCCAATATATTGTCTCTTTGTTTAAAAATTATTAAATCCGTGTCTTATTACCAAATCGATGAAGAAAATTAATAAAATGAATCATCATAGTGTTGTGAGGCGCTACCCACTTAGCTATGGAGTCATCCTACTTGTATATTAACTGAGAGTTGATCACTCTCGTGGCTTCAGTTCTGCTCAGCACAGTCTGTCTCTCCGTCAATCACTAGTAAGCCAGGCTTATGGTTACTCTGTTCTCTTGTAACTATTTTTGACTTAATATATGTTGTTAACGATGCCACCGTGTTTCGAGTTATTATTTAGTGGTGGTTCCATCACCGATCCACATCAACTGGCGACGTCGATTTCGAACATCAACTGGCGAACGAGGATTTCTAATATCATAGAATACCCTAGGCAATAAATCCAGTTAACTCTACCAGGAAATAAGAGTTCATAAAAAGAATACACCTCCGCATCAACTAGCGAACGGGAACTTTCTGTGTTACTGTGGTAATTTCAACCGGAATCAGTCTGTCTTTTCTGTACTTTTTAATTTAATTTAATTTTTAATTATTTATTTTTTAAATTTTTGTTTTTTTGTTGAATTTTTATTTTATTTGTTTTGTCACTAACCTAAGTAGTTCGTGTAAATTATTTTGCAATTGAAGGTTATTTTCGACTTATACTAAGTTAAAACTAAATTTCAGTTACCCTTTCCTTTCTCTCTTTTATTTTAATTGGAGTAGATAGTTCCTACTATCGCCCGGTCTCACACTCCACGCACTTCTTTTGATCAAGAGTAGAGGTGATCGCCTTGTTTCTTGTTCAGGAAGGGGTTTCCGGGTCATCCCCCTTCTTCGGTCTTAGTGTTAGTTCAGCTGGAAGCTGTTTGCAGTTACGGAGTATGGTAGCGACGTCTTTACATTCTGAGGGTAGCGGGTTGACAGTTTCCTGGTTGCTGCTTCCGACTGGTAGTTAGGATCCCGAACTCTTGCGTAGCGTCTTGAGAGGTTGCTCTGATCAACAGTTGAATAATACCGGGGTTCTTGTAGTGCCATATCGCGCATGGACGGGCGTCCCACATGAACGTTTGGTGGGCAACCCCGATGCAACATTATGTTGTAGGCCGCGCCAGTCTCCATCCTTCACATGCTGCAAACAAGTGGCCAACTGACTCTATTCTAGGACCTCCCCTTAACTGAATCACTATGGAAAAAAAGCAAACATAACAGCAAAGCTAAACCAGCTAGTCTGAAAACGCCCAAACCCGTCCGCATCTCTTACACTAACAGACGTGGTATCCGCACTAACTTCCTCAGCGTTGATTCATTCCTTCACACTAACTCACCTGATATCTTGGCCCTATGTGAAACTAACTTTAACCCTTCTATCTACTCTTCTGACTTTGACGTTCCTTGCTACCTTCCCCTTCTAAGGAAGGATTCCAATGTTCATATGCATGGGCTTGGTGTGTATGTCAGCGAACACCTTCCACTAGCAAAGGCGACATCCCTTGAATCCCCGGATCATTCTTTCATCTGCTTCCGCTTCTCACTTCGAAGCTTGATTAGCTATCACTTCTTTCTCTACCGCTCCCTTCCTCCCCTGACTGTTCGTTACTTGACAGTGTCTCTGACAATATTGACAAAGCCAATATACCTCCGCCCATATATTCGTGTTTGGTGACTTTAACGCCCACCACACCAAGTGGCTGGAGAACTCTGTCACCGACCCTGCTGGTGTCCACACCATGAATTTTTCAATAGCCCAATCCCTTACACAAGTGGTGAACTTCCCCAAGCGTTTCCAGACTCTTGCACTACCAGACAACTCTGCCCACTTATTAACTCTGAAAACACCGTAGATTCCGTCGACATTTCATTCCACTCCCACCCAACCCAAGAATCCCAGACAAGTAGAATATCCCACTGCTACCAAAGAGCAGACTGGGAATCGTTCCGAGACTTCATCTGTGACGTCCCTTGGAACAGCTCTTTTAGTCTTCCCATCGAAGAATGTGCATCCGAGGTCTCCTCCTGGGTTAAGGCGGGCATCGATGCTTTCATCCCTGCCAGGAAATTTCAGCTTAAATCTCATTCATCTCCATGGTTCTTGCCCAATGCTCGGCCGCCATTACCCACCGGAATCATTTCTTCCGACTAAAACAGACGCTTTTTCGCTTCAGCTCGTAATAAGTGTAAAAAGATAATTAACGAAGATAATATGTTCTTTGCTGACACAATGAAGCAACGCATAGCATCCTCTAAGTTCGGCACCAAGGACTACTGGCGACTCTGGAAAAGAGTATTTAACAAGAGCAGATTCACAATACCCCCACTAATAAACAAATTTGAGGTCCTTACTTCCCCAGCGGACAAGGGTAAATGCTTTGCCCGCAGATTCTTGAATAATTCGAGACTGGACTCCTCTGGAGTTTCTACACCAGACTTCCCACCTAGAACTGATGCTCAACTAAATGACGCCCATATTACACACTCGCTTGTCTCTAAGATAATCTTAAATCTTGACCCTCACAAAACGAGCGGAGGGGGCGGAATCCCAATCATAGTCTATGTGCCCCCGAACTTTCCTCTGTACTTTCTAAACTCTACAACTTCTGCCTATGTGCTTTCTGCTTTCCTGCCTGTTGGAAATCTCCTCTGCAGTTCCTTTATTTAAAAACACTGGAAAACCCTCGAACCCCGCAATTTACCGACCTATCAGCCTTCTTCCGATCTTTGGCAAAGTGTTCGAAGCCATTATCAACGCCGAGGTAGTTCAGCATCTCACGGCCCACGGGCTCCTCTCAGACAAACATTATGGCTTCCGCTTCACTAGGTCTACTGCTGATATGCTAACGACCATCACCGAGTACATATATCAGTCACTCGATAGGAATGGTGAAGCCCGAACCGTTGCCTTGGATATCTCTAAAGCGTTCGACAGAGTTTGGCATGCTGGCCTTCTATGCAAACTGCGGAGCTATGGTATAGCTGGACAATTGTTTGAACTAATCCAGCCATTCCTATCTAACCGCACATTGAAAGTGGTATTAAACGGACATGGCTTCCAGAACTACCATACAAACACGGTTGTCCCTCAAGGCTCTATCCTAGGTCCTACGCTCTTTCTGATCTACATTAATGATCTCCGTGATACCATAAGATCCCAAGTAGGTATGTACGCCGATGAAACCACAGTTTATTCTCGCCTCGACCAAAAATCTGGTGTGGGCGACAATGCTAACCTTGCAGTCGAGCTTGGTAAGGACCTCCAATCCGTAGTGGACTGGGGTAAGAAATGTCTTGTAAATTTTAATGCTTCTAAAACGAAGCCACTATCAATTAATCCTCATAGACAATCGCACCTACCTCCTATTAGCATGGAGCAGGCTCGCCTCCCAAAGAGTAAAACACTTCGCCTCCTTAGTCTCACACTTTCAGCGGATCTCAAGTGGAATGACTATATCGAATCCATTGCTAAATCCGCTGCTATGAAAGTCGGTTCTCTGTGCAGGGCCCGGAGGCTTTTTCCGTCTGAATCTATCCTGCACATTTATAAAACTACCACCCGCCCTTGCATTGAATACTGTTGCCATATCTAGTCGGGTGCCCCAGCTATTCTCCTTGGGCTTCTAGACAAGGTACAGCGGAGGGTCTGTAATGTGATCGATACCGACTTAGCAGACCGTCTGCAGTCTTTCTCTCACCGGCGCGACGTGGCTTCCCTGTGTCTTTCCCGGCTTCTGCTCCGATGAATTTAGGTCACTGGTGCCCCCTAGATTCGAATTTGCACGAGATACTAGATTAGCAACTAGATCCTACCCTTTTATAAAATGCAACCGCAACTTCTACTCCAACAGTTTCTTTTCTCGCACTTCCCGACTGTGGAATTCTCTTCCACATGACTGCTTCCCCGACGGCTACAATCACCAGGAGTTTAAATGTAAGGTCAATAGACACCTCCTAACAAAATAACATCCAGTCTTTCAAACACTCTTCCCACCAACCCAACTATCTATCACTCCCCTCTGACATTTCCTATATCTAACCACTCTTCCTATTTACCTCCCCCTATGTAGCCCCAAGAGTAATAGTGGCAGTGGAATGCCTTGCTTGGGGTCAAATGATTAAAAAAAAAACTTCGAAAAACTAAAAACATTTTTTGATCCACAGCAACGAAGGAAGATTCGAGCTAGTGTATTAACAGCGACTGAAAAAGTGATAACCCTCCTCACATTAAATCTTTCGACAAACCTTGATGTACCCAAACATGCCCTAAACCAACCTGCAACTGTCATAATAAAGGAAAATCAAAAATAAAACAACTTCAAACGAATTCAAGTCAAAACGCCACACCAGGAAATAATCTACAAGTACCTTCTAAAATTTTGTTGACGTAAAAAATAAGTGTGGGAAACTTCAATAAATAAGTGTCGCATAAAAAATCTTTTACAAGCTCAGAACAACGGTATTAAAAAATTCTCTAAGTAGATTTTTCTGGCTTCTCTTCTTTTGCGTACGTCTTAAAAAAAACTATAACTACAGATAGTTTTTTTTCTTCTCTGTTTTTTCACGTATAAATTAGTCGTTTAGTCTGAAATAAAAAATGGAAGACTTTCAGAAAGTAATAATCCATTTGATGAATGCTCAGTTAGATTATCAGCAAAATATGACGAACGACAGCAGAAAACCGAAGAGCGGTTACTTCTACGACAACAACAAGAGCAACTACTGTTTTTGGAATTTCATAAATAGCAAAAAGGTTTCCAAGAACAAGCTTTTAAAAAAGCTAGGAACGTCAATGTCAAATAGAACAGTTAATATACATATCATTAAATGGCAAAAAAAACATCTGAGAAGGATACTGCATTTTCCCAAGGAACTTTCTGGAGCACCATGGAAACTTTCGAATATATGCCCGATGATGAAAAAAACATCGATGCTTCCTACAGGCGGTACGAAGATTTATTCAACGTTGAGTGCAAAGAATGGTGAAGTATAAAACAAAGTCCTTCTATTACTAAGAAAATGGGGTACCGAAGAACACAGTAGGTTCGTTGATTTTATCCTCTCCAAAAAGCAAACGGACTTGGATTTCTAAGAAACAGTTAAGTAACTGTCAGAATTATTTGGGCTTAACACGTCACCCTTTCATAAGAGATGGAAGTTCACAAATCTATTCAAGGAGAATCAGCAGGACTATCTGACATTTGCGGCTGCAGTAAATAAATACTGTAATGTCTTTAAATTAGAAAATTTATATGCTGACGACTTCAAATGCTTGATATTTACCCAGGGTTTAGTCTTAAATGCAGACGGTGAAATTAGACATCGAGTGCTGACAAAATTAGAGAATGAGCCAAATCTTACCCTCCAAAAATTGGCAGAGGATTGTCAAAGGGACGTATCAATAAAACGTGACTCTAGACATATCGAGAAGTCGCTCATATATAAAAAAATAAGAGTAGACCAAATCACTATTCCCCGGAAAAATAGAAAAGTAAATCTATGCGACCAAAATATCGTGACAAGCATACTAGGAATAGACAAGAAAAATCACATCCAGGTCCGTTTTATATCTGCCGAAACCTTCACTGGATGAGGTTTTGCCCGTCCAAAGAGGAAAAAAACCTGTCAAAATTGTGGTAAAACTGGCCATGTTACATTATGCTGCTGGTATGTTAAAAAAATTAGAAGATCAAAAAATAAAATAAGGCAGACGCAGTCAAGCGATAAAGAAGATGGAAATTTGAGTAAATACATAATTGTTCAAATATTTCAGAAGACGATAAAAATCCAGCACTACTCGTCGATTTTACGATTATTAATTTGCATACCTGAAGGCGACTGAAAAAGCCAATTTTATTAAGAACAAAGAAAACAGCACGTTCTGTAACAGGTGACAAAATTAATATTTTAGGTGAAGTAGTTTTCGCTGTAATATTAACTGGGATAACGACAAAATTAAATGTTATAAAAATTAGAAAAAAATTTAACAGAAGATTATACCGCAGTAGGTTGCCATTGCTCTCTGCGGTAGACTGGTTGCCGACCAAGGCTATAGAACCCAATCTGTCCTGTTATTTAACCCATAACCGGAAGGAATAGACGGAATAATACCTTTCCCAAGGGAATTTGCGCAAAAGTGAATGCAATGAATTCAGCTGGAATTCGCACTCGGCTCCCCGATTTCACGTTCAGAGTCGATATCCAATGCACCACAATGCACATAATTTACAATAAAGTTTCGAGTGTGCCTGAGGTTTTTCGCTATGTGACGATGTATAGTTGTATAATGAAAAAAGTGCTGATACCTAAAAATTAGCAAAAATAAATCCTGCTGGACTTTTATATGGGACCACCCGTAAAAAACCGCACAAAATGTCTCATACCGTGTTAGGTCTACTGGTCAAACAGAGATATCGCTGACATGACTGAGGGATGCAAAGGGTGCGCGTTCACAGCTCAATCTTCACCAGCTGTCCTAACCGTGACCGAAAACTGACCAGCCGTGGCAGAGGATTTAAGTCGAATTTGCGGGTCCATTGGAAAATCATTACGATCTTATAGTCGTCGACAGCCACACTAAATGGCCGGTAGGTCTTAAATGCAGAAAACCTACTACGGGGTGCACGATAGGTTCCCTTCATGAACTGTTCGCGTGTTTTTGCGTAGTGGTTTGCGTGATGACACATAACGGAACGCAGTTCACGTAAGGTGAAATTAAAAAACAGTTTTGTGAAACGTTCCGGGTGAAATACATTACGGCACCGCCGTATCTGCCTAGGTCCAACGGACAGACGGAGCGACTCGTGAACACCTTATCATGACCACATAAAAAAGCGTAGGGCACAACGACTGATAAGGCGCTGCAACAGTTTCTGCATATGTATAGAATTAAACCAAACCCCAATACTCCAACAGGACTTTCATGTGCAGAAAGGATGTTTGCAATAAGGATAAGATCTGTATTTGATAATCTCGTTCCAAAACAGGCAAAATTTTTAAAAAAATCGGTTACCCTCCCAAGAAAACGCTACTCCTGCAGTGAGAAATTATTGTTCAAATCTATAAAAACAACATGACGTTTTGGGAAGTAGGCACACCAAAACAAAGAGTGGGAAATATCGTATATATAATTCAAGGCCGCCAAGAATATATACAAGCTTCATCAGAACCAATTAAAAAAATGTCGGGCAACCGAAATTAATGAATCACCACCGAGCAATGAAGAGCTGATAGACACCACCTTCAGGAGTTTCGATTTCGAGGCACCCCAAGCGAATTTTGCGATCTGGAAGAAAAAGAAATTTTACGGATTCTTTGATCGTCGATCCAAAACGGAATAAATATTAAACAGCTTTTGGGGGAAAAGCTCTTAAAAGGGTGTGTTGTTGGGCGTTACCCAGTAAAGTATGGACTCTTCCTAACTGTATATTAACTGAGAGTTAATCACACTCGTGGCTTCAGTCCAGCTCAGTACAATCTGTTAGTCTGTCAATCACTAGTAAACCATGCTTATGGTTATTCTCTTCTCTTTCGTCTATTTTTGACTTAATATATGTTGTTAACGATATCACCGTGTTTCGAGTTATCATTTTGCGGTCTCATCACCGGTCCACATCTCATAGATTAAAGATAATTTTGTTATCTGCTTTTTAGTAATACTATCTATCTATCTATCTATCTATCTATGTAGCGAGCGAGCGCCCGTTGCCCAGAGGTAGAATCGCCGGCTGACGTCAATTCTGTTGGGTTTCAATCCTGGGTTAAAAAAAATCGGAGTCTTATCGTACTGATGAGCTGTGATACAGCGAAACAGATCTGTCTGTGGATGACTATTGTTATATTTTCGTAAAAATTTCTATTGCACGTGATTTTGCACACGTTCCTTTTCCTTTAAAAAGGCTGAGTTCTTTTCTTTCTTCGGCATTTTGTTTACCTGCTCTTGCGTTTACTGCATGCTCTTGTGTTGCGAAATTAGTTCTGTAAAGCCTATTAAAGAGGTTTTGTTTCCGTCTTCAGTTACGTTAAAATTCCACCACAATTTACAGAACTAATTTTCTATTTTCCTCATGGAGAAAATAATTCGCCTGGACAAATTTGACGTTTCCTCGGCAGACCCACAGGCCAGCAAGCTTTGGAGATTATGGTATCGTAACTTTAATTACTACCTCTCAACTATTGCTTCGTTAAACCCTGATAAACTCGAAGTTCTCTATTTAAACATCGGTCCCACTGTTGCTGACGTTATCGAGGGTTGTTCTGGCTTTGAACATGCTGTTGACTTACTGAAAGGTGTCTACGACAAGTCTCCAAGTGTTATTCATGCTAGACATCTGCTTTCTACGCGTTTGCAACAAGAAAGCGAGTCTGTCGACCAATACCTTCAGGCCTTGAATCGACTTGCCGCTGACTGTTGCTTTAAAGACGTAAAGGCCACCACTTACAGGGATGAATCTGTCCGTGATGCATTTATTCGTGGTCTTCGGTCCTCATTGATACGTGCTAGGCTCCTTGAAACTGACACTCTAACTCTCGCAGAAGCTACTCAATATGCTAGGGCTTTAGAACAAGCTCACTTTCGCGCGGAATCGTATGCCACCCAGATTGGAGCAGCCGCCGTTACTTCTATTACTGGAACTAAAAATGTGTTGACCGATTCTGCCGAGGAGGCCACTGGTATTTCTAAAAATTCTGCTCTAACTGATTCTCCAATGAAGTGTGACTCTGTACTGTTCTCTGCTGCCCTTCCTGCTCGTGGCAAGTGTTACAACTGTGGAGGGAGACGTCACTTTAAGGACGACCGCCGCCTCTGCCCTGCCCGCAATAAGGTATGTCGAAGCTGTGGTAAACTCGGGCATTTTTCTAAAGTTTGCCGTTCTACTCTACCGACACATTCACGTTCTTCTTCTGCTATCATAGGGGCCCGTGCTAAAGGTGGTGATAGTTGCCCTCCTATCACCGAAACTGTGGAGTTAAAAGGGAAAAAGTTAACTGCCCTTATAGACACCGGCAGTTCTGATAATTTTATCAGTGCCCGTATTGTCAAAAAAATGAGACTGCCCACTTTAAAACGGAACTCCTTAATTTCTATGGCATCATCCGCCGTTTCCCTTAAACTGTCTGAATATTGCACCGAGAACGTTTTCTTCAATGGTTGCGAATATAAAGAGATTGACCTTACTGTGCTTCCTGACTCCTGTATGGATATTATACTCGGAATGCCGTTTTTGAAACTACACCGGGGTATTACTATTTCTTTTGGTGGATCTCAGGAAGTTTTAAAAATCTGCGCGCTAACCAGGATCAGTTGTGCCCCTGTAAATTTGTTCCGAAACCTGACCCCTGATTGCAGACCCATTGCTACTAAATCCCGAAACTACCGTGCGGAGGATGCCCGATTTATTGAAAAAGAAATTCTTCAACTGCTTGAAGACGATGTCATTGAAACCAGCTATTCACCGTGGCGTGCTCAAATTGTTGTGACTTCGTCGCCTAATAGAAAGAAACGATTGGTGGTTGATTTTTCCCAAACCATTAACCGTTTCACACTACTTGACGCGTACCCTTTGCCTCGGATTGAGGATCTCGTAAACCAAATTGCCCAGTATCATATTTTTAGTACGATTGATTTGTCTAAAGCTTACTACCATATCGAAATTTGTCCTGAAGATCGGCCTTACACGGCTTTTCAAGCTGGAAATCGTTTGTATCAATTCAAACGAATATCCATGGGTGTCACTAATGGGGTTTCTGCCTTTCAACGATTTATGAATTCCTTTATTTCTGAAAATAAGTTATCCGGAACTTTTTCTTACATTGATGACATTACTATTTGTGGTAAAACTCAAGAGGAGCATGACGCTAACTTGGAACGTTTCTTAAAGGCTGCCTCAACATACAACCTCGAAATAAACCGAGAAAAATCAAAGTTTTCGCTTCGTTCTATCAATTTGCTTGGATACCAAATCTGTGACGGAACTATTCAACCTGACCCTGAGCGTTTGAAACCTCTTTTGCAAATGCCTCCTCCTTCGGATTCAAATTCGTTAAAAAGGTGCCTTGGCATGTTTTCTTACTACGCGAAATGGATACCTAAGTATTCACACAAAATTCGTCCCCTGGTTGAAAATAAACAATTTCCCATGCCTCCTATAGTTGTGAATTCTTTCGAAAAACTTAAGAAAGACGTTGCCGAATCATCTGTAAAGGTTATCGACGACGTACTACCATTTACTATTGAAACCGATGCCTCAGAGAAAGCTATAGGAGGCACTCTCCTACAGGCTGATAGGCCTGTAGCATTCTTTTCCCGATCATTAAACCCATCTGAAATACGACTACACATAGTTGAAAAAGAGGCTTACGCGATAGTTGAATGTGTCCGAAAATGGAGGGACCTCCTTGTTGGGAAGCACTTTACTATCATAACAGACCAGCAAGCCGTATCTTTTATGTATAAGCCAGCTAACCGAGGAAAAATTAAAAATGATAAAATCATTCGGTGGAAAATGGAGCTTCTCCCGTTCTCGTACGATATAAAACACCGTCCCGGAAGTGAAAACACCGTTGCCGATGCTTTGTCGAGAGTGTGTGGTGCTGCTGCTTCCTCCTTGGAGGAGCTAAGGACCATACACAGTTCATTAATACACCCTGGGGTTCAACGTTTTTGGCACTTTATACGATCACAAAATATGCCATACTCAATTGATGAAGTTCGGCGCGTGACATCCGAGTGTACAACTTGTGCAAAAATAAAACCTCAATTTTCCAGCCCTACTAATAATACGCTAATCCGCTCTACTGCTCCCTTTCAGCGCCTCTCTGTAGACTTCAAAGGGCCTGTTCCCGGCATCATCGAAAGGATGTCGTTACCTATTTACTATCGTCGATGAGTACAGTCGATTTCCCTTTGCATTCCCGTGCCGTGATTGTTCTTCGCAAACCGCAATCAAGTGCTTGACGAATATTTTTTCTATTTTTGGACTCCCCACTTTCATCCATTCTGATAGAGGAACGTCGTTCGTGTCCGAGGAGTTCAGAAATTTCCTGACGAGACTTGGGGTTGGGTACAGTAACACCACTGCATACAACCCAAGAGGCAACGGTCAGTGCGAGCGTTACAACGGCGTTATTTGGCACTCAATATTATTGGCCTTGGAATCTAAACGGTTACCCCTTAGTGCTTGGCAGGACGTTCTGCTCGATGTTTTAAATTCTATTCGTTCCCTACTATGCACTAGTACAAATGTGACTCCCCACGAACGCTTGTTCAAATTTGAAAGACGCTCTTCTACCGGTACTGCCTTACCTGTTTGGCTCTGCGAACCTGGAACCTGCTGAAACGGTTTGGCAACAGGAGCAAGTATGACCCGATCATAGAGGTGGTGGAACTCCTCGAGGCCAACCCTACTCATGCAAGAATACGGCATGATGACGGCCGGGAGGATTCAGTGACGCTGAGACATTTGGCTCGTTTTCCACGCTCTGATGAACATCAGGGTCCTGCTGAGAATACTCGACCCGACCTTGCAAATGCAGACCCGGCCCGTTTGATTGAAACAAGTCCAGTTGACACTACACTTAATGCGGAGGAAATAGAGAATCAGCCTTCCCAGAGACCTGCCAGTCCTTCGAATAGTGAACTGCCCCCGCGGCGGTCTAGCAGGATTCGTAGACCCGTTCAGCGACTGGACTTATAAATAAAATAAAATAATATATACACCCACCTTGCAATCTCTCTTACTAGTGGGGGGAGATTGTTATATTTTCGTAAAAATTTCTATTGCACGTGATTTTGCACACGTTCCTTTTCCTTTAAAAAGGCTGAGTTCTTTTCTTTCTTCGGCATTTTGTTTACCTGGGGCACCTCGAGGTGGTGTAATGGTTAGCAAGCTTATCTCGCTAGAACTATTGCAATTAAGTAGTGAGTTCGATCCTCACTGGGTGCCCCATACTTTCGGCCTTGTGCCACATCTAAGCTGCGCTTAGTAAATTGCATTTTGTTTACCTGCTCTTGCGTTTACTGCATGCTCTTGTGTTGCGAAATTAGTTCTGTAAAGCCTATTAAAGAGGTTTTGTTTCCGTCTTCAGTTACGTTAAAATTCCACCACAACTATATATATATATATATATATATATATATATATATATACATGTGTGTGTGTGTGTGTGTGTGGGTGTGTGTGATGACATGGATATTTACGTACAAAGAAAAGTTGGATTTATCTTGATCTGTAGTTTCTTTTTTTTTTCTGTTTTTCAACAGCAAGCATCTTTTTGATAGCCGGAATTCTAAGTGGTACCCGCACTAATCGGAACGTTATTCGAAAAAATTGGATTAGTATATTAAAGAACAAGTGTCCTTAAACCAGCAAATACTTTATATTTCCATATTTATATTAGCAGTCAGATTTCGGACAGGATCATCGCTTCAAATGTCCCATTCATATTTCCACCAAACCATTTCGAAATGAGATAGAGGACGATAAATTGATAAGTAGGAAAACTGGCACAGCGGTGGTTGTTATAATAAACAAGTACATAATTCCCAGGATGAAGAGTAAAAACATAAAAAAAATATATATATAATTTTGGAAACTATGTACGCGTTCTTATTTCTCAGGGCGGATTTCGGTCTTTCATCGTGTTTACTTGTAAATATGTTGCACGTCTTTACCTCTATCTCTCTGCAAACCTACTAGATCATGAAGTGGAATTCAGCGTCGAGTCAGTCGGGAGAAAGTTTGAAAGAATATTGATTATCGGGATAATGGACAAATATTCTTTAAATTGATAGTCAATAATGGTAAGCAAGTGCATCACTCCATCGATATTAAAGTTGCTAATGACATCATCATTAAGTGATTGCGCGTAAACATCATAATTTATTACTGTCCTTTATTATCATTATCATTCATTTTAGAACCAACGAGAAACGTCGATGTTGAAATGAAATATTGATTATCCGAATTAATGGCGCGTATTCATTTTTATTTAAGCAAATATAGGCATTGCTTTTTCTCACTTAAACTTATATCTAATACATTTACTAATAAAGAAAATATAGGAATACATATATGCATCATTAAATTTCCGTGGTATATTGATAATTTCTAAAATATATAAATATAAAATATGATTAATTTATTTCGTTTCAAATCTACGTTTAACTGCAGTCAAAAATCAATTACTAGATGGTATCTAGAAAAGTTATTGTCTTTAAATCTCTGATGCAATATTGAATGTACGCTTTTTAGCACTTAATTAAAATAATTGCTTACTTGTTATTGAAATTTATATATATATATATATATATATATATATATATATATGCCATTTTTTATGTATCCAGAATACACGTTTAGTTTTTCAATATAAAATAGAAATTATTTCCTATCTTAAAATATTCTTCTCAATGTTCGACAACCATTACCTATTCTATCATTCAGACTTTTATTTTCTTCAATGCTATGATCCTTCCCTTACAATGTCTGCAAAATTGTAACAAATTTATTACATACTGGCAGGATAACATTCCTACAGAATTTCGCGGATTAAAAAAATGTCATGAAAGAATGAATTTTGAGCAAAATGTAGATAAAACAATTGCTGAACATCCAGGTTGAACTCTGAGAGCAATTCAGATATATAAACTGAACTAAGGGGGAAATAAAAATACCGATATATTAAGAAACGAAACTATTGCATATTACATATGAATGGGAGAGTTTTAGAAATATATTAGTGGTATAGTTTAACAGATTTTAATACCTGAAGACGGTAACGCTTACTTTGTTCAGTACAAGCATGAGGATAAGTACCAAAGCACACACATATATTTATGTATGTATATATTTACGTGTGGACGCGAATAGACAATGAAAGTTAAATCTGTCCTCGTATGCTTTCAATGCGAAAAGGAAAGCTGCTTTAGATACATTAAAATAAGAAAATATATTTTCTAAATTAGATGCATATATATATATATATATATATATATATATATAGTTGACACCTAATATATATATATATATATATATATATATATATTAGGTGTCAACCATATATATATATATATATATATATATATACCTTGAAATTATATTGGTAGATTACTTTATATATATATATATATATATATATATATATATATATATATATACACGAAAAAAATCGCAAGATCGCCAAGACCTACCGCGGTTTCGCACAACGGCTCGTCAGGGCACTATTTATTTTGTAAAATTTACAAAATTATGGCACAAGGCCTAAAAGGGGAGGGGGAGAGGTTGGTTCTCACTTAACTATCCTATACCTAGCTAAACACTATCACGACCCATTCACTCGTTACAATTTGCACAGTCACCAAAAGAACCCATCCATCTACTCCCAATCCTTCGTACACCACAATGCCAGAAACTTACAAGGGACACCTAAAAAGTGGGGAAATTAACCCGTGACAATAAAAATGTATTTATGTACAATATAATATATACAATATAATGTAAAATATTTAATGAAAAATGAAATGATGGGAGGGGGATGAACCCAAAAATAAACTAAAAATACAACAAATTTTGAACTAAAATAATAATCAATGTTAGTAAGAACCGACCATCCCAGAAAAAAGAGTGGCCGCTGTATTCCGCCCAATGGCGAAATCAAGAAGCACACTCGCTAAGGGAGTGGGGAGGGGGGTAAAAAATTAGCGGAAAGGGACAATAAAACGCTGAACCAGCCGAGATAAAAAGAGACCAAAACAAACTGGGGAGGTTGGGAATCTCGGCATGGATTATAACAAAAGAGAAAGCCGGGTACAGGCTAGGAACACATTCATTCACTTTAACTAGGTACACAAGAGAGAACTAGCTTAACCAGGGGAGGGTTCCAGAGGAATCCACCCCGATGTAACCAGCAGATCTAAAAGAGAAAATCAAGATTAGCCCCGTTCAAACGAACCAGGCTCGCCACATTTACCCACCTTTTGCTAAAGTCTGTCGAAGTCAAACGTTTCCAATCAGTTCTAATCTTTATTTTGAGCTGATGCTCAAAATAACAGATCAGATCCTGATGTGAAAGACGCTGACCTCGCAAGACTTCCTCCAATCGCGTCGTCCAAATCACCATTCGAGCCGTGGCTAGCAGCGACAGAAACACCATACGCTTCATCCCAGAGAACGGGGGCGACACATTATCACAGGCGAATGCACGATCAATGAGCACAAGCTCTCGCGGCTCGATACGAGCAGTCAACTCGCCGACCCGGTCCCATAGAGGGCGAACCCGCGAACAATGGTAGAAGGCGTGCGAAGCCGTTTCTTCCAAGCCAAGGTTGCAGCGTTCACAATCTGGCAAATCCGCCAGGCCCCATATGAAGGCCATGTCATTGAGAGGCAAGCGATTCCGAGCTAATCGCCAGGTGAGCGAAAACTCAGAGTTGTTGAGATAATCACTCCCTGGCGCCCAAGACCAGAACGAGCGAAACTCGTCCTCCGACAAGCGCAGCACATCACGTAGTGAATCCTTTGCGACGCCCTCCACTAACCCACGATAGAAGACTCTCCTAGGCCGTGAAAGGTCACTGGACCGTGGAATGGCCCGCAGGGCCGCCAGACATTCGAGGAGAAAACTCGATCGCTCTCGAGGCTTACGGCACCGCCTCAAGATGGGGGGAGTGATAGTAAGTCTAGGGAACATGTCCCTCACTATCCCCCTAAGCAATGAGTCTTCGGAAATCGCTCGCCTGAGAAAAACCAACCTCGACGCAACCTTATGGCCCATCAGGTATGGCATTCCCAGGCCCCCATGACACGGACGTTGGTAACAGACACGTTTGTCGACATAGTGTTTGCGTCCTCTCCATAAAATGGAGAATAGCAAACGCTCGATCGCCTTCTTATGCCGTTTACAAAGTGGAAGTACTGACAACTGGTAAAGGATGATGGGAAAGACGTATGTAGCACACGCCTCAGCCATACCCTTTAAGGACAACCTCCTTCGGCGCCAAATCTTGGCCGACGCGCCTACCTTTGCCAGTACTTCAGACCAATTTTTCTCCAACTGTAGGTCGGGCCCGAACCACACTCCAAGAATGCAGACCGGGCCGTCCGTCCAGTCGAAGGGCCCCGGGAGGGTCAGACCCTTCCAGGCGCCTAACCGCAAGCCGGACGACTTGTTGCGGTTAATCTTGGCCCCTGTCACCTGTTCGTACCGTTCAAGCGCCTTCTGTACCACCTCGATGTCCCTGCGGGAGGACACGAAAGTAGTGACGTCATCGGCGTACGCGGAAACCCTGGCTCGAGCACCACCAGGGACAGCGATTCCACGTAGGGCCGGACTGCACGCCCTGTCCCTTAGCCGGCGAAGGAGGGGCTCCAACGCCAAAGCATAAAGTAGGGGCGACAGTGGACAACCCTGTCGGACCGACCTAGACAGCGCCAGAACGCCCGACAACTTTCCGTTCACCTGTACCACAGCCGTCGGGGATTGATACAGGAGGCTAATCCAGCGGCGGAAGTTGGTTTCGAATCCAGCTGCCTGCAGGACAGCCGCCAGATACCGATGGTCAACCCTATCAAATGCCTTGGACTGATCTAAATGGATCAGCGCGGCTTCGTCGTCGTCTTTTATCCCCTCTATGATCGTGCGTATCAGATGCAGGTTGCTCTGAATTGTTCGGCCCTTCACAGCACAAGTCTGCTCAGGTCCCAACAGAGACTCGGCAACTAATTGCAAACGATTTTGCAAGATCTTGGCCAAAATCTTTAACTCTGTGTTTAGCAGAGTTATGGGCCGGTAACCCTCTAGCTCCCTCCCCACACCCTTGCCTTTTCTCAACAGCGTGATCACACCCCTGGTGAACCGTTTGGGGATGGACCCCTGCCGGAACCAGTTGTTGAACACGACAGTCAAAATCGGGACAAAGATGTGCGACAGCCTCAAGTACAATTCATAGGGCAAACCATCGAGACCCGGCGATTTGCCACTGCCGACCTTCTTCAGCGCCGCGTAGACTTCGCCCTCCGTAATCTCTCCCTCGCAGCTAGCTGCATCAGCCGGCAAAAGCCGGGGGAAGTCAGCCAAATAGCTGCGAAACTCCTCATCACGGAGACCGGGCTCCTTGGTAAACAGGATCTCGAAATGCCGCCGAAACGCCTCGCACATGTCGTCAGTCGACCGCAGAGTGTGTCCCTCCGGGTTGCGAACCTCTCGAATGTACCGGTCGCCTCCGCGGCGAATTTCTTCCTTGCGCAGTTCTGCGCCCATATTCACAGCTTCGGAAGACATCTTGCTTAACTTATGTCTAACTACCTGGCCCATGTAACGATCGCTATTCGACCGGTCCACGGCCTCCTTAGCTATGGCTATCTCTAGGGGATCCCCACCAGCCACCGCCCGGGAGTAGTTAGCTCTAAGTGTCTTCACCTTGTCAGCCTTATCTAGTTTGAGCCGAATGCTGAACTGAGTGGTGAAAGACCTAATACTATCCTTAAGGTTATCCCACCACTTATTCCCGATGACTCCCCCAGTTAACGCCCGCTGCACTAAGTTAATTAGCTGGCGCCGGAAGTCCCGCCTGTCCAGTAAGGACACGTTGAACTTCCAGTAACCAGCCATTCTAACCCTATTTTCTAAATTTACCCGGGCACAAACGAGTTTGTGGTCCGAGTAACCTAGCCAGTGGAACGTGGGACAATCTAAGAAATCTAGTTCGGCTTCACGAACTAACATTCTATCAAGGTAGCTAGCCACCTTGGTAGAAGGCCAACTATTAGCCCACGTCCACATTCTCCCGCCCTTGTGATCGGCCCGGTATCTATCGACTAGACCGAAGTCCTCGATGAGATCGACCAAGCTACGATCACGTTCCTTCCCTCTAGCTCCCCGCCCTCTATCCAACTTGGGGTTCAGGATGGCATTCCAGTCCCCCACTAAGACGAGTCGCTTGGAATCCACCAGGAAGGGCTCCAACCGCCGAAAAAACGAGACGCGCTCCTCCTGGTCGTTGGGCGCATAAACCGCAACCAGACGAAACGCATTGCTTTTCACTGCAATATCGGCCACGATCAGCCGGCCCTCGGCACCGACATGGACAAGATCCACCTTCGCGTCCAGGGTACGCTTGACCAGCAAAGACACTCCTCTGGCCAGCCGGTTCCCATATGCTGAATAGACGACGAAGTCGTTAGACAGCACACAAGCATCGACCTTGCAAACAAAGTGAGTCTCTTGGATCGCGGCGACATCCACGCCGAAGGACAAGAGGTCCCGGAGCAGGCGGGCAGCCTTACTCCGATCCCTAAGGCCCTTCACGTTCATACTGGCTAACTTAATTGACATCATTTAGACCTGAAAAAGAGAGCAGAAAATTACTTCTGGTCACATACGGAGCGAAAATCAATGGGAGTAGGGACCCCGACGGATTGTCCAAGGTTGCCTGTGCCAATATCGGACGTAATTCGTCCGTCCTGGACAATACCGCCGACGTCCGTGGGAAAGGTAAGTTTTACCGCCCTATATAAAGATGGGTGGAGGATGACGGGGACCCTCCCGGCACAGAAATGTGAAAGCCGCTGAAGATATTTTGTGCCCGTTTGGCACATTTGTATTTTAGGGAAGGCCTCGACGGCCCCCTGCACAAATTCCCAGGCTTTTGTTTTACATCCCCCGGTATTTCTGATCAAAGTCAGTACCCCGGGGGCGCCTGGGAAATTGGCAGGGTCCTCGATAGACTTCCCATCTATATTTTTTAATTTAAATAGAGGCCTTAGGAGGGCCTTCTTCTGAGAAGAAAGGTCCCTCTCTAAGGCCTGTCTGTCTACTTTGCAAACATCTACGTTTGCGAAAATGTTCTTTTTGTTTTTCTCCCGTTTCGGGGAGGGTTTTTCAGGATTCGGGGAGGGATGTTCAGATTTCGGGGAGGAAGGTACTGATTGGGAGGAGGGTGTGGGAGGTGTAGGGGAAGGAGAAGGTGAAGGTATATATCTCACTGGGGAGACAGAATGACTCCTCCCCTCAACAATAATAGTTCTCTCGGGTGATGCAGGGGCGGATTGGGTCCTGGGGGTAGCTATGATCCGTTCTGCTCTGCTACGCTCCTCCTTCTTTCCTTTCTTTATGGTCACATCCTCTTCCTCCTCTCGAGCCCTCTTCAAAGATGATGACCGTGGAGGAGGCATTTCCACGTCTTGCTGTTGTTGTTTATCTGCCTCCGGCAGCTGCTTCTGTGGTTCCTTGTGTTGTTGTTGTTGTTGTTGCTGCTGTCGAGACTCCTGCTGCTGCTGTTGTTGCTTTGCCTCCTTGCGAGGCTTCTTCTTTTCTGGGGACGGAGATTTTTCATGTTGTGGAGGAGGTGAAGCAACTTTCTTCCCCCTCCTAACCACCTCCGTCCATTCACTGCTTTTGGGTTCGGCTTTTTCCTCAGGAGACACTGTTGTTTTCGACACCGGCGGTGTTTCCGGTGTCACCGGTGTTTTTTCCGGTTGCCTTGCCGGACACATTTTGAATGTGTGTCCGGCCAGACCACACGCCCAGCAGTGCGGCTTCCTTCCCTCCACCACCACGAACAGCCTTCTTCCACGACATAACAAGATGTCTGGGACCTTCAGGAAGTTTTCGCGGTCTACAACCACGCTGACATATATATCCTCCGTGGCCACACCGGCCTTACTCTTTATACGTGCCACCTCCTCCACCGCACCGAAAGTCGCAAAAAACGCTCCGACATGGTCACAGGAAATGTCCACCGGCACGCCATGTATCGTGATTTTTGTCTTTCTTGTACCAAGGTATTCGGTTTGAAACCGGATACCTTTCGCAGTCAATATATTTCCGGCTAGATCTTTTGCTTCGCCTTCCGAGCCCAGCAAGATGTCCCACATTGCACGGGACCTTCTTGCCAGTACGCAAGGTACAATGTCCAGGACTTTCAGGGCTTCTTCCATGTTCTCCCTACTGACAGCAATAAATTTTTTTGTTTTTTCATCGGCTGTCAGTAGAGAGATTGTCTTCTTTGCCACTACATTCACCACTTCTGGTATTGCTACCAATTCGTTGTCTTTTATGTAGTCTTGGTATTTTTCCCGCATTTGCCGGTAGTACCCGGCATCCTTCTTCATTGGTGCTTTTACCCATGCTGTCGGTGAGGGAGTCACCGTGGGTACAGCGTCAGAAGTTGAGGGCTGGGGAGACAAAGCCATAGCTTGACTTGCCCCCCCTCACAAACAAAAAAAAACGTTCAAAAAAGTACACGAGCGACGAAGACAAACAAAACAATATAACAAAAACAGACGTACTCACTGGTAACACAGAGTTCAAAATAATCCAACAGTAACTCTTGCAAAAATCACAGAGTCAATGCCAACGGCTCGTCAGGGCACTATTTATTTTGTAAAATTTACAAAATTATGGCACAAGGCCTAAAAGGGGAGGGGGAGAGGTTGGTTCTCACTTAACTATCCTATACCTAGCTAAACACTATCACGACCCATTCACTCGTTACAATTTGCACAGTCACCAAAAGAACCCATCCATCTACTCCCAATCCTTCGTACACCACAATGCCAGAAACTTACAAGGGACACCTAAAAAGTGGGGAAATTAACCCGTGACAATAAAAATGTATTTATATACAATATAATATATACAATATAATGTAAAATATTTAATGAAAATGAAATGATGGGAGGGGGATGAACCCAAAAATAAACTAAAAATACAACAAATTTTGAACTAAAATAATAATCAATGTTAGTAAGAACCGACCATCCCAGAAAAAAGAGTGGCCGCTGTATTCCGCCCAATGGCGAAATCAAGAAGCACACTCGCTAAGGGAGTGGGGAGGGGGGTAAAAAATTAGCGGAAAGGGACAATAAAAGGCTGAACCAGCCGAGATAAAAAGAGACCAAAACAAACTGGGGAGGTTGGGAATCTCGGCATGGATTATAACAAAAGAGAAAGCCGGGTACAGGCTAGGAACACATTCATTCACTTTAACTAGGTACACAAGAGAGAACTAGCTTAACCAGGGGAGGGTTCCAGAGGAATCCACCCCGATGTAACCAGCAGATCTAAAAGAGAAAATCAAGATTAGCCCCGTTCAAACGAACCAGGCTCGCCACATTTACCCACCTTTTGCTAAAGTCTGTCGAAGTCAAACGTTTCCAATCAGTTCTAATCTTTATTTTGAGCTGATGCTCAAAATAACAGATCAGATCCTGATGTGAAAGACGCTGACCTCGCAAGACTTCCTCCAATCGCGTCGTCCAAATCACCATTCGAGCCGTGGCTAGCAGCGACAGAAACACCATACGCTTCATCCCAGAGAACGGGGGCGACACATTATCACAGGCGAATGCACGATCAATGAGCACAAGCTCTCGCGGCTCGATACGAGCAGTCAACTCGCCGACCCGGTCCCATAGAGGGCGAACCCGCGAACAATGGTAGAAGGCGTGCGAAGCCGTTTCTTCCAAGCCAAGGTTGCAGCGTTCACAATCTGGCAAATCCGCCAGGCCCCATATGAAGGCCATGTCATTGAGAGGCAAGCGATTCCGAGCTAATCGCCAGGTGAGCGAAAACTCAGAGTTGTTGAGATAATCACTCCCTGGCGCCCAAGACCAGAACGAGCGAAACTCGTCCTCCGACAAGCGCAGCACATCACGTAGTGAATCCTTTGCGACGCCCTCCACTAACCCACGATAGAAGACTCTCCTAGGCCGTGAAAGGTCACTGGACCGTGGAATGGCCCGCAGGGCCGCCAGACATTCGAGGAGGAAAACTCGATCGCTCTCGAGGCTTACGGCACCGCCTCAAGATGGGGGGAGTGATAGTAAGTCTAGGGAACATGTCCCTCACTATCCCCCTAAGCAATGAGTCTTCGGAAATCGCTCGCCTGAGAAAAACCAACCTCGACGCAACCTTATGGCCCATCAGGTATGGCATTCCCAGGCCCCCATGACACGGACGTTGGTAACAGACACGTTTGTCGACATAGTGTTTGCGTCCTCTCCATAAAATGGAGAATAGCAAACGCTCGATCGCCTTCTTATGCCGTTTACAAAGTGGAAGTACTGACAACTGGTAAAGGATGATGGGAAAGACGTATGTAGCACACGCCTCAGCCATACCCTTTAAGGACAACCTCCTTCGGCGCCAAATCTTGGCCGACGCGCCTACCTTTGCCAGTACTTCAGACCAATTTTTCTCCAACTGTAGGTCGGGCCCGAACCACACTCCAAGAATGCAGACCGGGCCGTCCGTCCAGTCGAAGGGCCCCGGGAGGGTCAGACCCTTCCAGGCGCCTAACCGCAAGCCGGACGACTTGTTGCGGTTAATCTTGGCCCCTGTCACCTGTTCGTACCGTTCAAGCGCCTTCTGTACCACCTCGATGTCCCTGCGGGAGGACACGAAAGTAGTGACGTCATCGGCGTACGCGGAAACCCTGGCTCGAGCACCACCAGGGACAGCGATTCCACGTAGGGCCGGACTGCACGCCCTGTCCCTTAGCCGGCGAAGGAGGGGCTCCAACGCCAAAGCATAAAGTAGGGGCGACAGTGGACAACCCTGTCGGACCGACCTAGACAGCGCCAGAACGCCCGACAACTTTCCGTTCACCTGTACCACAGCCGTCGGGGATTGATACAGGAGGCTAATCCAGCGGCGGAAGTTGGTTTCGAATCCAGCTGCCTGCAGGACAGCCGCCAGATACCGATGGTCAACCCTATCAAATGCCTTGGACTGATCTAAATGGATCAGCGCGGCTTCATCGTCGTCTTTTATCCCCTCTATGATCGTGCGTATCAGATGCAGGTTGCTCTGAATTGTTCGGCCCTTCACAGCACAAGTCTGCTCAGGTCCCAACAGAGACTCGGCAACTAATTGCAAACGATTTTGCAAGATCTTGGCCAAAATCTTTAACTCTGTGTTTAGCAGAGTTATGGGCCGGTAACCCTCTAGCTCCCTCCCCACACCCTTGCCTTTTCTCAACAGCGTGATCACACCCCTGGTGAACCGTTTGGGGATGGACCCCTGCCGGAACCAGTTGTTGAACACGACAGTCAAAATCGGGACAAAGATGTGCGACAGCCTCAAGTACAATTCATAGGGCAAACCATCGAGACCCGGCGATTTGCCACTGCCGACCTTCTTCAGCGCCGCGTAGACTTCGCCCTCCGTAATCTCTCCCTCGCAGCTAGCTGCATCAGCCGGCAAAAGCCGGGGGAAGTCAGCCAAATAGCTGCGAAACTCCTCATCACGGAGACCGGGCTCCTTGGTAAACAGGATCTCGAAATGCCGCCGAAACGCCTCGCACATGTCGTCAGTCGACCGCAGAGTGTGTCCCTCCGGGTTGCGAACCTCTCGAATGTACCGGTCGCCTCCGCGGCGAATTTCTTCCTTGCGCAGTTCTGCGCCCATATTCACAGCTTCGGAAGACATCTTGCTTAACTTATGTCTAACTACCTGGCCCATGTAACGATCGCTATTCGACCGGTCCACGGCCTCCTTAGCTATGGCTATCTCTAGGGGATCCCCACCAGCCACCGCCCGGGAGTAGTTAGCTCTAAGTGTCTTCACCTTGTCAGCCTTATCTAGTTTGAGCCGAATGCTGAACTGAGTGGTGAAAGACCTAATACTATCCTTAAGGTTATCCCACCACTTATTCCCGATGACTCCCCCAGTTAACGCCCGCTGCACTAAGTTAATTAGCTGGCGCCGGAAGTCCCGCCTGTCCAGTAAGGACACGTTGAACTTCCAGTAACCAGCCATTCTAACCCTATTTTCTAAATTTACCCGGGCACAAACGAGTTTGTGGTCCGAGTAACCTAGCCAGTGGAACGTGGGACAATCTAAGAAATCTAGTTCGGCTTCACGAACTAACATTCTATCAAGGTAGCTAGCCACCTTGGTAGAAGGCCAACTATTAGCCCACGTCCACATTCTCCCGCCCTTGTGATCGGCCCGGTATCTATCGACTAGACCGAAGTCCTCGATGAGATCGACCAAGCTACGATCACGTTCCTTCCCTCTAGCTCCCCGCCCTCTATCCAACTTGGGGTCCAGGATGGCATTCCAGTCCCCCACTAAGACGAGTCGCTTGGAATCCACCAGGAAGGGCTCCAACCGCCGAAAAAACGAGACGCGCTCCTCCTGGTCGTTGGGCGCATAAACCGCAACCAGACGAAACGCATTGCTTTTCACTGCAATATCGGCCACGATCAGCCGGCCCTCGGCACCGACATGGACAAGATCCACCTTCGCGTCCAGGGTACGCTTGACCAGCAAAGACACTCCTCTGGCCAGCCGGTTCCCATATGCTGAATAGACGACAAAGTCGTTAGACAGCACACAAGCATCGACCTTGCAAACAAAGTGAGTCTCTTGGATCGCGGCGACATCCACGCCGAAGGACAAGAGGTCCCGAAGCAGGCGGGCAGCCTTACTCCGATCCCTAAGGCCCTTCACGTTCATACTGGCTAACTTAATTGACATCATTTAGACCTGTAAAGAGAAAGCAGAAAATTACTTCTGGTCACATACGGAGCGAAAATCAATGGGAGTAGGGACCCCGACGGATTGTCCAAGGTTGCCTGTGCCAATATCGGACGTAATTCGTCCGTCCTGGACAATGCCGCCGACGTCCGTGGGAAAAGGTAAGTTTTACAGCCCTGTATAAAGATGGGTGGAGGATGACGGGGACCCTCCCGGCACAAAAATGCGAAAGCCTTTGAAGATATTTTGTGCCCGTTTGGGCCATTTTTTATGGTCGGGAAAGCCTCAACGGCCCCCTGCACAAATTCCCAGGCCTTTGTTCTACTTCCCCCGGTATTTCTGATCAAAGTCAGTACTCCGGGGGCGCCCGGGAAATTGGCAGGGTCCTCGATGGACTTTCCATCAATATTTTTTACCTTGAATAAAGGCCTTAGGAGGGCCTTCTTCTGAGAAGAAAGGTCCCTCTCTAAGGCCTGTCTGTCAATTTTGCAGACATCTTTGTTTGCATAACAGTTTCTTTGTTTTCCTCTTTTCGGGGAGGATTTATTAGGATTCGGGGATGGACTCGGTGAGGGTTGATCAGATTTCGGGGAGGAAGGTTCTGGTTGGGAGGAGGGTGTGGGAGGTGTAAGGGAAGGAGAAGGTATATTTCTTACTGGGGAGGCAGAATGACTCCTCCCCTTAACAAAGACAGTTCTGACAGGTGATGCAGGTGCAGATTGGGTCTTGGGGGAAGCTGTAATTCGCTCCGCTCTGCTACGCTCCTCCTTCTTTCCTTTTTTTATGTTGACATCCTCTTCCTCCTCTCGAGCCCTCTTTAAAGATGACGACCGTGGAGGAGGCATTTCCACATCCAAGTCTTGTTGTTGTTGATCTGGTTGTTGTTGATCTGGTTGCTGTTTCTGTGGTTCATTTTGTTGTTGTTGTTGCTGCTGTCGAGGCTCCTGCTGCTGCTGTTTTGCCTCCTTGCGAGGCTTCTTCTTTTCTGGGGACGGAGATTTTTCATGTTGCGGAGGAGGGGAAGAAACTTTCTTCCCCCTCCTCACCACCTCCGTCCATTCCCCGCTTTTTGGCTGGGATTTTTTTTCTGGAGTACTTATTGTTTTTGACACCGGCGGTGTTTCCGGTGTCACCGGTGTTTCTTCCGGTTTCCTTGCCGGACACATTTTGAATGTGTGTCCGGCCAGACCACACGCCCAGCAGTGCGGCTTCCTTCCTTCCACTACCACAAACAACTTTCTTCCTCTACAGAGCAAAATGTCTGGGACCTTCAAAAAATTTTCGCGGTCAACCACCACACTAACACATATATCCTTCCGTGGCCACACCGGCCTTACTCTTTATACGTGCCACCTCCTCCACCGCACCGAAAGTCGCAAAAAACGCTCCGACATGGTCACAGGAAATGTCCACCGGCACGCCATGTATCGTGATTTTTGTCTTTCTTGTACCAAGGTATTCGGTTTGAAACCGGATACCTTTCGCAGTCAATACATTTCCCGCCAGATCTTTTGCTTCGCCTTCCGAGCCCAGCAAGATGTCCCACATTGCACGGGACCTTCTTGCCAGTACGCAAGGTACAATGTCCAGGACTTTCAGGGCTTCTTCCATGTTCTCCCTACTGACAGCAATAAATTTTTTTGTTTTTTCATCGGCTGTCAGTAGAGAGATTGTCTTCTTTGCCACTACATTCACCACTTCTGGTATTGCTACCAATTCGTTGTCTTTTATGTAGTCTTGGTATTTTTCCCGCATTTGCGAGTAGTACTTGGCATCCTTGTTAACGGGTGCCTTTACCCATACCGTCGGTGAGGGAGTCACCGCGGGCACGGCATCAGAAGTTGAGGGCTGGGGAGACAAAGCCATAGCTTGACTTGCCCCCCCTCACAAAACACAAAAATCCAACAAGAGTTCAAAACGCGCGACGAAGACAGAACAAAGACAGCAAAAAAAACAGGTACTCACAATTAACTTCGGGCAACACGTAAATTCAACTTGTAATAAGTAAAAAGACAAAAATGCGAGGCGTACTCTGTTTCGAACAACGGCTCGTCAGGGCACTATTTATTTTGTAAAATTTACAAAATTATGGCACAAGGCCTAAAAGGGGAGGGGGAGAGGTTGGTTCTCACTTAACTATCCTATACCTAGCTAAACACTATCACGACCCATTCACTCGTTACAATTTGCACAGTCACCAAAAGAACCCATCCATCTACTCCCAATCCTTCGTACACCACAATGCCAGAAACTTACAAGGGACACCTAAAAAGTGGGGAAATTAACCCGTGACAATAAAAATGTATTTATATACAATATAATATATACAATATAATGTAAAATATTTAATGAAAAATGAAATGATGGGAGGGGGATGAACCCAAAAATAAACTAAAAATACAACAAATTTTGAACTAAAATAATAATCAATGTTAGTAAGAACCGACCATCCCAGAAAAAAGAGTGGCCGCTGTATTCCGCCCAATGGCGAAATCAAGAAGCACACTCGCTAAGGGAGTGGGGAGGGGGGTAAAAAATTAGCGGAAAGGGACAATAAAAGGCTGAACCAGCCGAGATAAAAAGAGACCAAAACAAACTGGGGAGGTTGGGAATCTCGGCATGGATTATAACAAAAGAAAAAGCCGGGTACAGGCTAGGAACACATTCATTCACTTTAACTAGGTACACAAGAGAGAACTAGCTTAACCAGGGGAGGGTTCCAGAGGAATCCACCCCGATGTAACCAGCAGATCTAAAAGAGAAAATCAAGATTAGCCCCGTTCAAACGAACCAGGCTCGCCACATTTACCCACCTTTTGCTAAAGTCTGTCGAAGTCAAACGTTTCCAATCAGTTCTAATCTTTATTTTGAGCTGATGCTCAAAATAACAGATCAGATCCTGATGTGAAAGACGCTGACCTCGCAAGACTTCCTCCAATCGCGTCGTCCAAATCACCATTCGAGCCGTGGCTAGCAGCGACAGAAACACCATACGCTTCATCCCAGAGAACGGGGGCGACACATTATCACAGGCGAATGCACGATCAATGAGCACAAGCTCTCGCGGCTCGATACGAGCAGTCAACTCGCCGACCCGGTCCCATAGAGGGCGAACCCGCGAACAATGGTAGAAGGCGTGCGAAGCCGTTTCTTCCAAGCCAAGGTTGCAGCGTTCACAATCTGGCAAATCCGCCAGGCCCCATATGAAGGCCATGTCATTGAGAGGCAAGCGATTCCGAGCTAATCGCCAGGTGAGCGAAAACTCAGAGTTGTTGAGATAATCACTCCCTGGCGCCCAAGACCAGAACGAGCGAAACTCGTCCTCCGACAAGCGCAGCACATCACGTAGTGAATCCTTTGCGACGCCCTCCACTAACCCACGATAGAAGACTCTCCTAGGCCGTGAAAGGTCACTGGACCGTGGAATGGCCCGCAGGGCCGCCAGACATTCGAGGAGAAAACTCGATCGCTCTCGAGGCTTACGGCACCGCCTCAAGATGGGGGGAGTGATAGTAAGTCTAGGGAACATGTCCCTCACTATCCCCCTAAGCAATGAGTCTTCGGAAATCGCTCGCCTGAGAAAAACCAACCTCGACGCAACCTTATGGCCCATCAGGTATGGCATTCCCAGGCCCCCATGACACGGACGTTGGTAACAGACACGTTTGTCGACATAGTGTTTGCGTCCTCTCCACAAAATGGAGAATAGCAAACGCTCGATCGCCTTCTTATGCCGTTTACAAAGTGGAAGTACTGACAACTGGTAAAGGATGATGGGAAAGACGTATGTAGCACACGCCTCAGCCATACCCTTTAAGGACAACCTCCTTCGGCGCCAAATCTTGGCCGACGCGCCTACCTTTGCCAGTACTTCAGACCAATTTTTCTCCAACTGTAGGTCGGGCCCGAACCACACTCCAAGAATGCAGACCGGGCCGTCCGTCCAGTCGAAGGGCCCCGGGAGGGTCAGACCCTTCCAGGCGCCTAACCGCAAGCCGGACGACTTGTTGCGGTTAATCTTGGCCCCTGTCACCTGTTCGTACCGTTCAAGCGCCTTCTGTACCACCTCGATGTCCCTGCGGGAGGACACGAAAGTAGTGACGTCATCGGCGTACGCGGAAACCCTGGCTCGAGCACCACCAGGGACAGCGATTCCACGTAGGGCCGGACTGCACGCCCTGTCCCTTAGCCGGCGAAGGAGGGGCTCCAACGCCAAAGCATAAAGTAGGGGCGACAGTGGACAACCCTGTCGGACCGACCTAGACAGCGCCAGAACGCCCGACAACTTTCCGTTCACCTGTACCACAGCCGTCGGGGATTGATACAGGAGGCTAATCCAGCGGCGGAAGTTGGTTTCGAATCCAGCTGCCTGCAGGACAGCCGCCAGGTACCGATGGTCAACCCTATCAAATGCCTTGGACTGATCTAAATGGATCAGCGCGGCTTCGTCGTCGTCTTTTATCCCCTCTATGATCGTGCGTATCAGATGCAGGTTGCTCTGAATTGTTCGGCCCTTCACAGCACAAGTCTGCTCAGGTCCCAACAGAGACTCGGCAACTAATTGCAAACGATTTTGCAAGATCTTGGCCAAAATCTTTAACTCTGTGTTTAGCAGAGTTATGGGCCGGTAACCCTCTAGCTCCCTCCCCACATCCTTGCCTTTTCTCAACAGCGTGATCACACCCCTGGTGAACCGTTTGGGGATGGACCCCTGCCGGAACCAGTTGTTGAACACGACAGTCAAAATCGGGACAAAGATGTGCGACAGCCTCAAGTACAATTCATAGGGCAAACCATCGAGACCCGGCGATTTGCCACTGCCGACCTTCTTCAGCGCCGCGTAGACTTCGCCCTCCGTAATCTCTCCCTCGCAGCTAGCTGCATCAGCCGGCAAAAGCCGGGGGAAGTCAGCCAAATAGCTGCGAAACTCCTCATCACGGAGACCGGGCTCCTTGGTAAACAGGATCTCGAAATGCCGCCGAAACGCCTCGCACATGTCGTCAGTCGACCGCAGAGTGTGTCCCTCCGGGTTGCGAACCTCTCGAATGTACCGGTCGCCTCCGCGGCGAATTTCTTCCTTGCGCAGTTCTGCGCCCATATTCACAGCTTCGGAAGACATCTTGCTTAACTTATGTCTAACTACCTGGCCCATGTAACGATCGCTATTCGACCGGTCCACGGCCTCCTTAGCTATGGCTATCTCTAGGGGATCCCCACCAGCCACCGCCCGGGAGTAGTTAGCTCTAAGTGTCTTCACCTTGTCAGCCTTATCTAGTTTGAGCCGAATGCTGAACTGAGTGGTGAAAGACCTAATACTATCCTTAAGGTTATCCCACCACTTATTCCCGATGACTCCCCCAGTTAACGCCCGCTGCACTAAGTTAATTAGCTGGCGCCGGAAGTCCCGCCTGTCCAGTAAGGACACGTTGAACTTCCAGTAACCAGCCATTCTAACCCTATTTTCTAAATTTACCCGGGCACAAACGAGTTTGTGGTCCGAGTAACCTAGCCAGTGGAACGTGGGACAATCTAAGAAATCTAGTTCGGCTTCACGAACTAACATTCTATCAAGGTAGCTAGCCACCTTGGTAGAAGGCCAACTATTAGCCCACGTCCACATTCTCCCGCCCTTGTGATCGGCCCGGTATCTATCGACAAGACCGAAGTCCTCGATAAGATCGACCAAGCTACGATCACGTTCCTTCCCTCTAGCTCCCCGCCCTCTATCCAACTTGGGGTTCAGGATGGCATTCCAGTCCCCCACTAAGACGAGTCGCTTGGAATCCACCAGGAAGGGCCCCAACCGCCGAAAAAACGAGACGCGCTCCTCCTGGTCGTTGGGCGCATAAACCGCAACCAGACGAAACGCATTGCTTTTCACTGCAATATCGGCCACGATCAGCCGGCCCTCGGCACCGACATGGACAAGATCCACCTTCGCGTCCAGGGTACGCTTGACCAGCAAAGACACTCCTCTGGCCAGCCGGTTCCCATATGCTGAATAGACGACAAAGTCGTTAGACAGCACACAAGCATCGACCTTGCAAACAAAGTGAGTCTCTTGGATCGCGGCGACATCCACGCCGAAGGACAAGAGGTCCCGGAAGCAGGCGGGCAGCCTTACTCCGATCCCTAAGGCCCTTCACGTTCATACTGGCTAACTTAATTGACATCGTTTAGACCTGAAAAAGAAAGCAGAAAATTACTTCTGGTCACATACGGAGCGAAAATCAATGGGAGTAGGGACCCCGACGGATTGTCCAAGGTTGCCTGTGCCAATATCGGACGTAATTCGTCCGTCCTGGACAATGCCGCCGACGTCCGTAGGGAAGGTTAGCTTTAAAGCCCTATATAAAGATGGGTGGAGGATGACGGGGACCCTCCCAGCACAAAAGTGCGAAAGCCTTTGAAGATATTTTAGTGCCCGTTTGGGCCATTTTTATATCCGGGAAAGCCTCAACGGCCCCCTGCACAAATTCCCAGGCCTTTTGTTTTACATCCCCCGGTATTTCTGATCAAAGTCAGTACCCCGGGGGCGCCTGGGAAATTGGCAGGGTCCTCGACGGACTTTCCCTCTATTGTCTTTAATTTGAATAAAGGCCTTAAGAGGGTCTTCTTCTGAGTAGAAAGGTCCCTCTCCAAGGCCTGTTTGTCAATTTGGCAGACATCTTTTGTTGCGTAAATGTTCCTTTTCTTTTTCCCCTTTTTCGGGGAGGATTTGTCTGGATCCGGGGGGGGCTGGCTAAGTATAGGGGATGAAGTTTCTGATTGGGGAGAGGGTGTGGGAGGTGTGGGGGAAGGAGAAGTTATTTTTCTTATCGGGGAGGTGGACTTACTCCTCCCCTCAAGAGACACAGTTCTGGTGGGTGATGTAGGGGCGGATTGGGTTCTGGTAATTTCCTTTACCCTCTCCGCCCTGCCTCGTTCATTCAGTTCCTTCTTTCCCTTTTTTTGGGACACCTCCTCATCCTCCTCCCGTCCTCTCTTCAACGACGAGGAACGGGGGGGAGGCATTTCCTGCTCCATTTCTTGTGGTTGTTGTTGTTCTTGTTGTTGTTGTTCTTTGCGTTGTTGCTGTTGTTGTTCTTTCTGTTGTTCTTTGCGTTGTTGTTGTTCTTGTTGTTCCTGCTGTCGAGACTCCTGCTGCTGCTGTTGTTGCTTTGCCTCCTTGCGGGGCTTCTTCTTTTCTGGGGACGGAGATTTTTCATGTTGTGGAGGAGGGGAAGCAACTTTCTTGCCCCTCCTAACCACCTCCGTCCATTCGCCACTTTTTGGCTGGGATTTCTTTTCAGGGACAACAGCTGCCTTTGACACCGGCGGTGTTTCCTGTGTCACCTCCTTCTCTTGCGGTTTCCTTGCCGGACACATTTTGAATGTGTGTCCGGCCAGACCACACGCCCAGCAGTGCGGCCTCCTCCCTTCTACCACAACAAAAAGTTTCCGGCCACGGCACAATAAAATATCCGGGACTTTCACAAAGTTCGGCCTGTCCACGACCAAGCTGACGTTGACGTCCTCTGTGGCCACACCGGCCTTACTATTTATCCTTGCGACCTCCTCCACCGCTCCAAATTGAGCAAAAAATGCTCCCATATGGTCACAAGAAATTTCGACTGGCACACCATGAACCGTTATCTTTGTTTTTCGAGTACCCAGATACTCTGTCTGCATCTGGATACCCTTGGCCTCCAAGGTATTCCCGGCCAAATTCTTTGCTTCTGTCTCCGAGCTCAATAAAACATCCCACATAGCACGGGACCTTCTCGCCAGGACACAGGGTACAATATTTAAGGCTTTTAAAGCCTCTTCCATGTTCTCCCTGCTTACACTAATAAATTTTCGTGTTTTGACCTCAGATGTCAGCAGGGAGATTGTCCTTGGTGCGATAACATTCACCACCTCCGGGACCACTATTAATTCATTGTCGGAAATGAAGTCTTTATATTTCTCCTGCATTTGCAGGTAATAGTTAAAGTCTTTATTCACTGGTGCCTTTACCCATACTGTTGGTGAGGGAGCCACCGTGGGCACAGCGTCAGAAGTTGAGGGCTGGGGAGACAAAGCCATAGCTTGACTTGCCCCCCCTCACAAAATACAAAAATCCAACAAAAGTTCAAAACGCGCGACGAAGACAGAACAAAAACAAGTAACAGAACACGTACTCACAGTTTCACAAAACTTCGGGTAACAAAATACGTAGATAATCCAATTTGCAATAAATCAAAAAGACGACGGCGACTCTGTTTCGAGCAACGGCTCGTCAGGGCACTATTTATTTTGTAAAATTTACAAAATTATGGCACAAGGCCTAAAAGGGGAGGGGGAGAGGTTGGTTCTCACTTAACTATCCTATACCTAGCTAAACACTATCACGACCCATTCACTCGTTACAATTTGCACAGTCACCAAAAGAACCCATCCATCTACTCCCAATCCTTCGTACACCACAATGCCAGAAACTTACAAGGGACACCTAAAAAGTGGGGAAATTAACCCGTGACAATAAAAATGTATTTATATACAATATAATATATACAATATAATGTAAAATATTTAATGAAAAATGAAATGATGGGAGGGGGATGAACCCAAAAATAAACTAAAAATACAACAAATTTTGAACTAAAATAATAATCAATGTTAGTAAGAACCGACCATCCCAGAAAAAAGAGTGGCCGCTGTATTCCGCCCAATGGCGAAATCAAGAAGCACACTCGCTAAGGGAGTGGGGAGGGGGGTAAAAAATTAGCGGAAAGGGACAATAAAAGGCTGAACCAGCCGAGATAAAAAGAGACCAAAACAAACTGGGGAGGTTGGGAATCTCGGCATGGATTATAACAAAAGAGAAAGCCGGGTACAGGCTAGGAACACATTCATTCACTTTAACTAGGTACACAAGAGAGAACTAGCTTAACCAGGGGAGGGTTCCAGAGGAATCCACCCCGATGTAACCAGCAGATCTAAAAGAGAAAATCAAGATTAGCCCCGTTCAAACGAACCAGGCTCGCCACATTTACCCACCTTTTGCTAAAGTCTGTCGAAGTCAAACGTTTCCAATCAGTTCTAATCTTTATTTTGAGCTGATGCTCAAAATAACAGATCAGATCCTGATGTGAAAGACGCTGACCTCGCAAGACTTCCTCCAATCGCGTCGTCCAAATCACCATTCGAGCCGTGGCTAGCAGCGACAGAAACACCATACGCTTCATCCCAGAGAACGGGGGCGACACATTATCACAGGCGAATGCACGATCAATGAGCACAAGCTCTCGCGGCTCGATACGAGCAGTCAACTCGCCGACCCGGTCCCATAGAGGGCGAACCCGCGAACAATGGTAGAAGGCGTGCGAAGCCGTTTCTTCCAAGCCAAGGTTGCAGCGTTCACAATCTGGCAAATCCGCCAGGCCCCATATGAAGGCCATGTCATTGAGAGGCAAGCGATTCCGAGCTAATCGCCAGGTGAGCGAAAACTCAGAGTTGTTGAGATAATCACTCCCTGGCGCCCAAGACCAGAACGAGCGAAACTCGTCCTCCGACAAGCGCAGCACATCACGTAGTGAATCCTTTGCGACGCCCTCCACTAACCCACGATAGAAGACTCTCCTAGGCCGTGAAAGGTCACTGGACCGTGGAATGGCCCGCAGGGCCGCCAGACATTCGAGGAGAAAACTCGATCGCTCTCGAGGCTTACGGCACCGCCTCAAGATGGGGGGAGTGATAGTAAGTCTAGGGAACATGTCCCTCACTATCCCCCTAAGCAATGAGTCTTCGGAAATCGCTCGCCTGAGAAAAACCAACCTCGACGCAACCTTATGGCCCATCAGGTATGGCATTCCCAGGCCCCCATGACACGGACGTTGGTAACAGACACGTTTGTCGACATAGTGTTTGCGTCCTCTCCATAAAATGGAGAATAGCAAACGCTCGATCGCCTTCTTATGCCGTTTACAAAGTGGAAGTACTGACAACTGGTAAAGGATGATGGGAAAGACGTATGTAGCACACGCCTCAGCCATACCCTTTAAGGACAACCTCCTTCGGCGCCAAATCTTGGCCGACGCGCCTACCTTTGCCAGTACTTCAGACCAATTTTTCTCCAACTGTAGGTCGGGCCCGAACCACACTCCAAGAATGCAGACCGGGCCGTCCGTCCAGTCGAAGGGCCCCGGGAGGGTCAGACCCTTCCAGGCGCCTAACCGCAAGCCGGACGACTTGTTGCGGTTAATCTTGGCCCCTGTCACCTGTTCGTACCGTTCAAGCGCCTTCTGTACCACCTCGATGTCCCTGCGGGAGGACACGAAAGTAGTGACGTCATCGGCGTACGCGGAAACCCTGGCTCGAGCACCACCAGGGACAGCGATTCCACGTAGGGCCGGACTGCACGCCCTGTCCCTTAGCCGGCGAAGGAGGGGCTCCAACGCCAAAGCATAAAGTAGGGGCGACAGTGGACAACCCTGTCGGACCGACCTAGACAGCGCCAGAACGCCCGACAACTTTCCGTTCACCTGTACCACAGCCGTCGGGGATTGATACAGGAGGCTAATCCAGCGGCGGAAGTTGGTTTCGAATCCAGCTGCCTGCAGGACAGCCGCCAGATACCGATGGTCAACCCTATCAAATGCCTTGGACTGATCTAAATGGATCAGCGCGGCTTCGTCGTCGTCTTTTATCCCCTCTATGATCGTGCGTATCAGATGCAGGTTGCTCTGAATTGTTCGGCCCTTCACAGCACAAGTCTGCTCAGGTCCCAACAGAGACTCGGCAACTAATTGCAAACGATTTTGCAAGATCTTGGCCAAAATCTTTAACTCTGTGTTTAGCAGAGTTATGGGCCGGTAACCCTCTAGCTCCCTCCCCACACCCTTGCCTTTTCTCAACAGCGTGATCACACCCCTGGTGAACCGTTTGGGGATGGACCCCTGCCGGAACCAGTTGTTGAACACGACAGTCAAAATCGGGACAAAGATGTGCGACAGCCTCAAGTACAATTCATAGGGCAAACCATCGAGACCCGGCGATTTGCCACTGCCGACCTTCTTCAGCGCCGCGTAGACTTCGCCCTCCGTAATCTCTCCCTCGCAGCTAGCTGCATCAGCCGGCAAAAGCCGGGGGAAGTCAGCCAAATAGCTGCGAAACTCCTCATCACGGAGACCGGGCTCCTTGGTAAACAGGATCTCGAAATGCCGCCGAAACGCCTCGCACATGTCGTCAGTCGACCGCAGAGTGTGTCCCTCCGGGTTGCGAACCTCTCGAATGTACCGGTCGCCTCCGCGGCGAATTTCTTCCTTGCGCAGTTCTGCGCCCATATTCACAGCTTCGGAAGACATCTTGCTTAACTTATGTCTAACTACCTGGCCCATGTAACGATCGCTATTCGACCGGTCCACGGCCTCCTTAGCTATGGCTATCTCTAGGGGATCCCCACCAGCCACCGCCCGGGAGTAGTTAGCTCTAAGTGTCTTCACCTTGTCAGCCTTATCTAGTTTGAGCCGAATGCTGAACTGAGTGGTGAAAGACCTAATACTATCCTTAAGGTTATCCCACCACTTATTCCCGATGACTCCCCCAGTTAACGCCCGCTGCACTAAGTTAATTAGCTGGCGCCGGAAGTCCCGCCTGTCCAGTAAGGACACGTTGAACTTCCAGTAACCAGCCATTCTAACCCTATTTTCTAAATTTACCCGGGCACAAACGAGTTTGTGGTCCGAGTAACCTAGCCAGTGGAACGTGGGACAATCTAAGAAATCTAGTTCGGCTTCACGAACTAACATTCTATCAAGGTAGCTAGCCACCTTGGTAGAAGGCCAACTATTAGCCCACGTCCACATTCTCCCGCCCTTGTGATCGGCCCGGTATCTATCGACTAGACCGAAGTCCTCGATGAGATCGACCAAGCTACGATCACGTTCCTTCCCTCTAGCTCCCCGCCCTCTATCCAACTTGGGGTTCAGGATGGCATTCCAGTCCCCCACTAAGACGAGTCGCTTGGAATCCACCAGGAAGGGCTCCAACCGCCGAAAAACGAGACGCGCTCCTCCTGGTCGTTGGGCGCATAAACCGCAACCAGACGAAACGCATTGCTTTTCACTGCAATATCGGCCACGATCAGCCGGCCCTCGGCACCGACATGGACAAGATCCACCTTCGCGTCCAGGGTACGCTTGACCAGCAAAGACACTCCTCTGGCCAGCCGGTTCCCATATGCTGAATAGACGACGAAGTCGTTAGACAGCACACAAGCATCGACCTTGCAAACAAAGTGAGTCTCTTGGATCGCGGCGACATCCACGCCGAAGGACAAGAGGTCCCGGAGCAGGCGGGCAGCCTTACTCCGATCCCTAAGGCCCTTCACGTTCATACTGGCTAACTTAATTGACATCATTTAGACCTGAAAAAGAGAGCAGAAAATTACTTCTGGTCACATACGGAGCGAAAATCAATGGGAGTAGGGACCCCGACGGATTGTCCAAGGTTGCCTGTGCCAATATCGGACGTAATTCGTCCGTCCTGGACAATACCGCCGACGTCCGTGGGAAAGGTAAGTTTTACCGCCCTATATAAAGATGGGTGGAGGATGACGGGGACCCTCCCGGCACAGAAATGTGAAAGCCGCTGAAGATATTTTGTGCCCGTTTGGCACATTTGTATTTTAGGGAAGGCCTCGACGGCCCCCTGCACAAATTCCCAGGCTTTTGTTTTACATCCCCCGGTATTTCTGATCAAAGTCAGTACCCCGGGGGCGCCTGGGAAATTGGCAGGGTCCTCGATAGACTTCCCATCTATATTTTTTAATTTAAATAGAGGCCTTAGGAGGGCCTTCTTCTGAGAAGAAAGGTCCCTCTCTAAGGCCTGTCTGTCTACTTTGCAAACATCTACGTTTGCGAAAATGTTCTTTTTGTTTTTCTCCCGTTTCGGGGAGGGTTTTTCAGGATTCGGGGAGGGATGTTCAGATTTCGGGGAGGAAGGTACTGATTGGGAGGAGGGTGTGGGAGGTGTAGGGGAAGGAGAAGGTGAAGGTATATATCTCACTGGGGAGACAGAATGACTCCTCCCCTCAACAATAATAGTTCTCTCGGGTGATGCAGGGGCGGATTGGGTCCTGGGGGTAGCTATGATCCGTTCTGCTCTGCTACGCTCCTCCTTCTTTCCTTTCTTTATGGTCACATCCTCTTCCTCCTCTCGAGCCCTCTTCAAAGATGATGACCGTGGAGGAGGCATTTCCACGTCTTGCTGTTGTTGTTTATCTGCCTCCGGCAGCTGCTTCTGTGGTTCCTTGTGTTGTTGTTGTTGTTGTTGCTGCTGTCGAGACTCCTGCTGCTGCTGTTGTTGCTTTGCCTCCTTGCGAGGCTTCTTCTTTTCTGGGGACGGAGATTTTTCATGTTGTGGAGGAGGTGAAGCAACTTTCTTCCCCCTCCTAACCACCTCCGTCCATTCACTGCTTTTGGGTTCGGCTTTTTCCTCAGGAGACACTGTTGTTTTCGACACCGGCGGTGTTTCCGGTGTCACCGGTGTTTTTTCCGGTTGCCTTGCCGGACACATTTTGAATGTGTGTCCGGCCAGACCACACGCCCAGCAGTGCGGCTTCCTTCCCTCCACCACCACGAACAGCCTTCTTCCACGACATAACAAGATGTCTGGGACCTTCAGGAAGTTTTCGCGGTCTACAACCACGCTGACATATATATCCTCCGTGGCCACACCGGCCTTACTCTTTATACGTGCCACCTCCTCCACCGCACCGAAAGTCGCAAAAAACGCTCCGACATGGTCACAGGAAATGTCCACCGGCACGCCATGTATCGTGATTTTTGTCTTTCTTGTACCAAGGTATTCGGTTTGAAACCGGATACCTTTCGCAGTCAATATATTTCCGGCTAGATCTTTTGCTTCGCCTTCCGAGCCCAGCAAGATGTCCCACATTGCACGGGACCTTCTTGCCAGTACGCAAGGTACAATGTCCAGGACTTTCAGGGCTTCTTCCATGTTCTCCCTACTGACAGCAATAAATTTTTTTGTTTTTTCATCGGCTGTCAGTAGAGAGATTGTCTTCTTTGCCACTACATTCACCACTTCTGGTATTGCTACCAATTCGTTGTCTTTTATGTAGTCTTGGTATTTTTCCCGCATTTGCCGGTAGTACCCGGCATCCTTCTTCATTGGTGCTTTTACCCATGCTGTCGGTGAGGGAGTCACCGTGGGTACAGCGTCAGAAGTTGAGGGCTGGGGAGACAAAGCCATAGCTTGACTTGCCCCCCCTCACAAACAAAAAAAACGTTCAAAAAAGTACACGAGCGACGAAGACAAACAAAACAATATAACAAAAACAGACGTACTCACTGGTAACACAGAGTTCAAAATAATCCAACAGTAACTCTTGCAAAAATCACAGAGTCAATGCCAACGGCTCGTCAGGGCACTATTTATTTTGTAAAATTTACAAAATTATGGCACAAGGCCTAAAAGGGGAGGGGGAGAGGTTGGTTCTCACTTAACTATCCTATACCTAGCTAAACACTATCACGACCCATTCACTCGTTACAATTTGCACAGTCACCAAAAGAACCCATCCATCTACTCCCAATCCTTCGTACACCACAATGCCAGAAACTTACAAGGGACACCTAAAAAGTGGGGAAATTAACCCGTGACAATAAAAATGTATTTATGTACAATATAATATATACAATATAATGTAAAATATTTAATGAAAATGAAATGATGGGAGGGGGATGAACCCAAAAATAAACTAAAAATACAACAAATTTTGAACTAAAATAATAATCAATGTTAGTAAGAACCGACCATCCCAGAAAAAAGAGTGGCCGCTGTATTCCGCCCAATGGCGAAATCAAGAAGCACACTCGCTAAGGGAGTGGGGAGGGGGGTAAAAAATTAGCGGAAAGGGACAATAAAACGCTGAACCAGCCGAGATAAAAAGAGACCAAAACAAACTGGGGAGGTTGGGAATCTCGGCATGGATTATAACAAAAGAGAAAGCCGGGTACAGGCTAGGAACACATTCATTCACTTTAACTAGGTACACAAGAGAGAACTAGCTTAACCAGGGGAGGGTTCCAGAGGAATCCACCCCGATGTAACCAGCAGATCTAAAAGAGAAAATCAAGATTAGCCCCGTTCAAACGAACCAGGCTCGCCACATTTACCCACCTTTTGCTAAAGTCTGTCGAAGTCAAACGTTTCCAATCAGTTCTAATCTTTATTTTGAGCTGATGCTCAAAATAACAGATCAGATCCTGATGTGAAAGACGCTGACCTCGCAAGACTTCCTCCAATCGCGTCGTCCAAATCACCATTCGAGCCGTGGCTAGCAGCGACAGAAACACCATACGCTTCATCCCAGAGAACGGGGGCGACACATTATCACAGGCGAATGCACGATCAATGAGCACAAGCTCTCGCGGCTCGATACGAGCAGTCAACTCGCCGACCCGGTCCCATAGAGGGCGAACCCGCGAACAATGGTAGAAGGCGTGCGAAGCCGTTTCTTCCAAGCCAAGGTTGCAGCGTTCACAATCTGGCAAATCCGCCAGGCCCCATATGAAGGCCATGTCATTGAGAGGCAAGCGATTCCGAGCTAATCGCCAGGTGAGCGAAAACTCAGAGTTGTTGAGATAATCACTCCCTGGCGCCCAAGACCAGAACGAGCGAAACTCGTCCTCCGACAAGCGCAGCACATCACGTAGTGAATCCTTTGCGACGCCCTCCACTAACCCACGATAGAAGACTCTCCTAGGCCGTGAAAGGTCACTGGACCGTGGAATGGCCCGCAGGGCCGCCAGACATTCGAGGAGAAAACTCGATCGCTCTCGAGGCTTACGGCACCGCCTCAAGATGGGGGGAGTGATAGTAAGTCTAGGGAACATGTCCCTCACTATCCCCCTAAGCAATGAGTCTTCGGAAATCGCTCGCCTGAGAAAAACCAACCTCGACGCAACCTTATGGCCCATCAGGTATGGCATTCCCAGGCCCCCATGACACGGACGTTGGTAACAGACACGTTTGTCGACATAGTGTTTGCGTCCTCTCCATAAAATGGAGAATAGCAAACGCTCGATCGCCTTCTTATGCCGTTTACAAAGTGGAAGTACTGACAACTGGTAAAGGATGATGGGAAAGACGTATGTAGCACACGCCTCAGCCATACCCTTTAAGGACAACCTCCTTCGGCGCCAAATCTTGGCCGACGCGCCTACCTTTGCCAGTACTTCAGACCAATTTTTCTCCAACTGTAGGTCGGGCCCGAACCACACTCCAAGAATGCAGACCGGGCCGTCCGTCCAGTCGAAGGGCCCCGGGAGGGTCAGACCCTTCCAGGCGCCTAACCGCAAGCCGGACGACTTGTTGCGGTTAATCTTGGCCCCTGTCACCTGTTCGTACCGTTCAAGCGCCTTCTGTACCACCTCGATGTCCCTGCGGGAGGACACGAAAGTAGTGACGTCATCGGCGTACGCGGAAACCCTGGCTCGAGCACCACCAGGGACAGCGATTCCACGTAGGGCCGGACTGCACGCCCTGTCCCTTAGCCGGCGAAGGAGGGGCTCCAACGCCAAAGCATAAAGTAGGGGCGACAGTGGACAACCCTGTCGGACCGACCTAGACAGCGCCAGAACGCCCGACAACTTTCCGTTCACCTGTACCACAGCCGTCGGGGATTGATACAGGAGGCTAATCCAGCGGCGGAAGTTGGTTTCGAATCCAGCTGCCTGCAGGACAGCCACCAGATACCGATGGTCAACCCTATCAAATGCCTTGGACTGATCTAAATGGATCAGCGCGGCTTCGTCGTCGTCTTTTATCCCCTCTATGATCGTGCGTATCAGATGCAGGTTGCTCTGAATTGTTCGGCCCTTCACAGCACAAGTCTGCTCAGGTCCCAACAGAGACTCGGCAACTAATTGCAAACGATTTTGCAAGATCTTGGCCAAAATCTTTAACTCTGTGTTTAGCAGAGTTATGGGCCGGTAACCCTCTAGCTCCCTCCCCACACCCTTGCCTTTTCTCAACAGCGTGATCACACCCCTGGTGAACCGTTTGGGGATGGACCCCTGCCGGAACCAGTTGTTGAACACGACAGTCAAAATCGGGACAAAGATGTGCGACAGCCTCAAGTACAATTCATAGGGCAAACCATCGAGACCCGGCGATTTGCCACTGCCGACCTTCTTCAGCGCCGCGTAGACTTCGCCCTCCGTAATCTCTCCCTCGCAGCTAGCTGCATCAGCCGGCAAAAGCCGGGGGAAGTCAGCCAAATAGCTGCGAAACTCCTCATCACGGAGACCGGGCTCCTTGGTAAACAGGATCTCGAAATGCCGCCGAAACGCCTCGCACATGTCGTCAGTCGACCGCAGAGTGTGTCCCTCCGGGTTGCGAACCTCTCGAATGTACCGGTCGCCTCCGCGGCGAATTTCTTCCTTGCGCAGTTCTGCGCCCATATTCACAGCTTCGGAAGACATCTTGCTTAACTTATGTCTAACTACCTGGCCCATGTAACGATCGCTATTCGACCGGTCCACGGCCTCCTTAGCTATGGCTATCTCTAGGGGATCCCCACCAGCCACCGCCCGGGAGTAGTTAGCTCTAAGTGTCTTCACCTTGTCAGCCTTATCTAGTTTGAGCCGAATGCTGAACTGAGTGGTGAAAGACCTAATACTATCCTTAAGGTTATCCCACCACTTATTCCCGATGACTCCCCCAGTTAACGCCCGCTGCACTAAGTTAATTAGCTGGCGCCGGAAGTCCCGCCTGTCCAGTAAGGACACGTTGAACTTCCAGTAACCAGCCATTCTAACCCTATTTTCTAAATTTACCCGGGCACAAACGAGTTTGTGGTCCGAGTAACCTAGCCAGTGGAACGTGGGACAATCTAAGAAATCTAGTTCGGCTTCACGAACTAACATTCTATCAAGGTAGCTAGCCACCTTGGTAGAAGGCCAACTATTAGCCCACGTCCACATTCTCCCGCCCTTGTGATCGGCCCGGTATCTATCGACTAGACCGAAGTCCTCGATGAGATCGACCAAGCTACGATCACGTTCCTTCCCTCTAGCTCCCCGCCCTCTATCCAACTTGGGGTTCCAGGATGGCATTCCAGTCCCCCACTAAGACGAGTCGCTTGGAATCCACCAGGAAGGGCTCCAACCGCCGAAAAAACGAGACGCGCTCCTCCTGGTCGTTGGGCGCATAAACCGCAACCAGACGAAACGCATTGCTTTTCACTGCAATATCGGCCACGATCAGCCGGCCCTCGGCACCGACATGGACAAGATCCACCTTCGCGTCCAGGGTACGCTTGACCAGCAAAGACACTCCTCTGGCCAGCCGGTTCCCATATGCTGAATAGACGACAAAGTCGTTAGACAGCACACAAGCATCGACCTTGCAAACAAAGTGAGTCTCTTGGATCGCGGCGACATCCACGCCGAAGGACAAGAGGTCCCGGAGCAGGCGGGCAGCCTTACTCCGATCCCTAAGGCCCTTCACGTTCATACTGGCTAACTTAATTGACATCATTTAGACCTGTAAAGAGAAAGCAGAAAATTACTTCTGGTCACATACGGAGCGAAAATCAATGGGAGTAGGGACCCCGACGGATTGTCCAAGGTTGCCTGTGCCAATATCGGACGTAATTCGTCCGTCCTGGACAATGCCGCCGACGTCCGTGGGAAAAGGTAAGTTTTACAGCCCTGTATAAAGATGGGTGGAGGATGACGGGGACCCTCCCGGCACAAAAATGCGAAAGCCTTTGAAGATATTTAGTGCCCGTTTGGGCCATTTTTATATCCGGGAAAGCCTCAACGGCCCCCTGCACAAATTCCCAGGCCTTTTGTTTTACATCCCCCGGTATTTCTGATCAAAGTCAGTACCCCGGGGGCGCCTGGGAAATTGGCAGGGTCCTCGACGGACTTTCCCTCTATTGTCTTTAATTTGAATAAAGGCCTTAGGAGGGTCTTCTTCTGAGTAGAAAGGTCCCTCTCCAAGGCCTGTTTGTCAATTTGGCAGACATCTTTTGTTGCGTAAATGTTCCTTTTCTTTTTCCCCTTTTTCTGTGAGGATTTGTCTGGATCCGGGGGGGCTGGCTAAGTATAGGGGATGAAGTTTCTGATTGGGGAGAGGGTGTGGGAGGTGTGGGGGAAGGAGAAGTTATTTTTCTTATCGGGGAGGTGGACTTACTCCTCCCCTCAAGAGACACAGTTCTGGTGGGTGATGTAGGGGCGGATTGGGTTCTGGTAATTTCCTTTACCCTCTCCGCCCTGCCTCGTTCATTCAGTTCCTTCTTTCCCTTTTTTTGGGACACCTCCTCATCCTCCTCCCGTCCTCTCTTCAACGACGAGGAACGGGGGGAGGCATTTCCTGCTCCATTTCTTGTGGTTGTTGTTGGTTCTTGTTGTTGTTGTTCTTTGCGTTGTTGCTGTTGTTCTTTCTGTTGTTCTTTGCGTTGTTGTTGTTGTTCTTTCTGTTCCTGCTGTCGAGACTCCTGCTGCTGCTGTTGTTGCTTTGCCTCCTTGCGGGGCTTCTTCTTTTCTGGGGACGGAGATTTTTCATGTTGTGGAGGAGGGGAAGCAACTTTCTTGCCCCTCCTAACCACCTCCGTCCATTCGCCACTTTTTGGCTGGGATTTCTTTTCAGGGACAACAGCTGCCTTTGACACCGGCGGTGTTTCCTGTGTCACCTCCTTCTCTTGCGGTTTCCTTGCCGGACACATTTTGAATGTGTGTCCGGCCAGACCACACGCCCAGCAGTGCGGCCTTCCTTCCCCCTTCCTAACCACCAACAAAAAGTTTCCGGCCACGGCACAATAAAATATCCGGGACTTTCACAAAGTTCGGCCTGTCCACGACCAAGCTGACGTTGACGTCCTCTGTGGCCACACCGGCCTTACTATTTATCCTTGCGACCTCCTCCACCGCTCCAAATTGAGCAAAAAATGCTCCCATATGGTCACAAGAAATTTCGACTGGCACACCATGAACCGTTATCTTTGTTTTTCGAGTACCCAGATACTCTGTCTGCATCTGGATACCCTTGGCCTCCAAGGTATTCCCGGCCAAATTCTTTGCTTCTGTCTCCGAGCTCAATAAAACATCCCACATAGCACGGGACCTTCTCGCCAGGACACAGGGCACAATATTTAAGGCTTTTAAAGCCTCTTCCATGTTCTCCCTGCTTACACTAATAAATTTTCGTGTTTTGACCTCAGATGTCAGCAGGGAGATTGTCCTTGGTGCGATAACATTCACCACCTCCGGGACCACTATTAATTCATTGTCGGAAATGAAGTCTTTATATTTCTCCTGCATTTGCAGGTAATAGTTACAGTCTTTATTCACTGGTGCCTTTACCCATACTGTTGGTGAGGGAGCCACCGTGGGCACAGCGTCAGAAGTTGAGGGCTGGGGAGACAAAGCCATAGCTTGACTTGCCCCCCCTCACAAAACACAAAAATCCAACAAAAGTTCAAAACGCGCGACGAAGACAAAGAACAAAAACAAGTAACAGAACACGTACTCACAGTTTCACAAAACTTCGGGTAACAAAATACGTAGATAATCCAATTTGCAATAAATCAAAAAGCCGACGGCGACTCTGTTTCGAGCCAACGGCTCGTCAGGGCACTATTTATTTTGTAAAATTTACAAAATTATGGCACAAGGCCTAAAAGGGGAGGGGGAGAGGTTGGTTCTCACTTAACTATCCTATACCTAGCTAAACACTATCACGACCCATTCACTCGTTACAATTTGCACAGTCACCAAAAGAACCCATCCATCTACTCCCAATCCTTCGTACACCACAATGCCAGAAACTTACAAGGGACACCTAAAAAGTGGGGAAATTAACCCGTGACAATAAAAATGTATTTATATACAATATAATATATACAATATAATGTAAAATATTTAATGAAAATGAAATGATGGGAGGGGGATGAACCCAAAAATAAACTAAAAATACAACAAATTTTGAACTAAAATAATAATCAATGTTAGTAAGAACCGACCATCCCAGAAAAAAGAGTGGCCGCTGTATTCCGCCCAATGGCGAAATCAAGAAGCACACTCGCTAAGGGAGTGGGGAGGGGGGTAAAAAATTAGCGGAAAGGGACAATAAAAGGCTGAACCAGCCGAGATAAAAAGAGACCAAAACAAACTGGGGAGGTTGGGAATCTCGGCATGGATTATAACAAAAGAGAAAGCCGGGTACAGGCTAGGAACACATTCATTCACTTTAACTAGGTACACAAGAGAGAACTAGCTTAACCAGGGGAGGGTTCCAGAGGAATCCACCCCGATGTAACCAGCAGATCTAAAAGAGAAAATCAAGATTAGCCCCGTTCAAACGAACCAGGCTCGCCACATTTACCCACCTTTTGCTAAAGTCTGTCGAAGTCAAACGTTTCCAATCAGTTCTAATCTTTATTTTGAGCTGATGCTCAAAATAACAGATCAGATCCTGATGTGAAAGACGCTGACCTCGCAAGACTTCCTCCAATCGCGTCGTCCAAATCACCATTCGAGCCGTGGCTAGCAGCGACAGAAACACCATACGCTTCATCCCAGAGAACGGGGGCGACACATTATCACAGGCGAATGCACGATCAATGAGCACAAGCTCTCGCGGCTCGATACGAGCAGTCAACTCGCCGACCCGGTCCCATAGAGGGCGAACCCGCGAACAATGGTAGAAGGCGTGCGAAGCCGTTTCTTCCAAGCCAAGGTTGCAGCGTTCACAATCTGGCAAATCCGCCAGGCCCCATATGAAGGCCATGTCATTGAGAGGCAAGCGATTCCGAGCTAATCGCCAGGTGAGCGAAAACTCAGAGTTGTTGAGATAATCACTCCCTGGCGCCCAAGACCAGAACGAGCGAAACTCGTCCTCCGACAAGCGCAGCACATCACGTAGTGAATCCTTTGCGACGCCCTCCACTAACCCACGATAGAAGACTCTCCTAGGCCGTGAAAGGTCACTGGACCGTGGAATGGCCCGCAGGGCCGCCAGACATTCGAGGAGAAAACTCGATCGCTCTCGAGGCTTACGGCACCGCCTCAAGATGGGGGGAGTGATAGTAAGTCTAGGGAACATGTCCCTCACTATCCCCCTAAGCAATGAGTCTTCGGAAATCGCTCGCCTGAGAAAAACCAACCTCGACGCAACCTTATGGCCCATCAGGTATGGCATTCCCAGGCCCCCATGACACGGACGTTGGTAACAGACACGTTTGTCGACATAGTGTTTGCGTCCTCTCCACAAAATGGAGAATAGCAAACGCTCGATCGCCCTTCTTATGCCGTTTACAAAGTGGAAGTACTGACAACTGGTAAAGGATGATGGGAAAGACGTATGTAGCACACGCCTCAGCCATACCCTTTAAGGACAACCTCCTTCGGCGCCAAATCTTGGCCGACGCGCCTACCTTTGCCAGTACTTCAGACCAATTTTTCTCCAACTGTAGGTCGGGCCCGAACCACACTCCAAGAATGCAGACCGGGCCGTCCGTCCAGTCGAAGGGCCCCGGGAGGGTCAGACCCTTCCAGGCGCCTAACCGCAAGCCGGACGACTTGTTGCGGTTAATCTTGGCCCCTGTCACCTGTTCGTACCGTTCAAGCGCCTTCTGTACCACCTCGATGTCCCTGCGGGAGGACACGAAAGTAGTGACGTCATCGGCGTACGCGGAAACCCTGGCTCGAGCACCACCAGGGACAGCGATTCCACGTAGGGCCGGACTGCACGCCCTGTCCCTTAGCCGGCGAAGGAGGGGCTCCAACGCCAAAGCATAAAGTAGGGGCGACAGTGGACAACCCTGTCGGACCGACCTAGACAGCGCCAGAACGCCCGACAACTTTCCGTTCACCTGTACCACAGCCGTCGGGGATTGATACAGGAGGCTAATCCAGCGGCGGAAGTTGGTTTCGAATCCAGCTGCCTGCAGGACAGCCGCCAGGTACCGATGGTCAACCCTATCAAATGCCTTGGACTGATCTAAATGGATCAGCGCGGCTTCGTCGTCGTCTTTTATCCCCTCTATGATCGTGCGTATCAGATGCAGGTTGCTCTGAATTGTTCGGCCCTTCACAGCACAAGTCTGCTCAGGTCCCAACAGAGACTCGGCAACTAATTGCAAACGATTTTGCAAGATCTTGGCCAAAATCTTTAACTCTGTGTTTAGCAGAGTTATGGGCCGGTAACCCTCTAGCTCCCTCCCCACATCCTTGCCTTTTCTCAACAGCGTGATCACACCCCTGGTGAACCGTTTGGGGATGGACCCCTGCCGGAACCAGTTGTTGAACACGACAGTCAAAATCGGGACAAAGATGTGCGACAGCCTCAAGTACAATTCATAGGGCAAACCATCGAGACCCGGCGATTTGCCACTGCCGACCTTCTTCAGCGCCGCGTAGACTTCGCCCTCCGTAATCTCTCCCTCGCAGCTAGCTGCATCAGCCGGCAAAAGCCGGGGGAAGTCAGCCAAATAGCTGCGAAACTCCTCATCACGGAGACCGGGCTCCTTGGTAAACAGGATCTCGAAATGCCGCCGAAACGCCTCGCACATGTCGTCAGTCGACCGCAGAGTGTGTCCCTCCGGGTTGCGAACCTCTCGAATGTACCGGTCGCCTCCGCGGCGAATTTCTTCCTTGCGCAGTTCTGCGCCCATATTCACAGCTTCGGAAGACATCTTGCTTAACTTATGTCTAACTACCTGGCCCATGTAACGATCGCTATTCGACCGGTCCACGGCCTCCTTAGCTATGGCTATCTCTAGGGGATCCCCACCAGCCACCGCCCGGGAGTAGTTAGCTCTAAGTGTCTTCACCTTGTCAGCCTTATCTAGTTTGAGCCGAATGCTGAACTGAGTGGTGAAAGACCTAATACTATCCTTAAGGTTATCCCACCACTTATTCCCGATGACTCCCCCAGTTAACGCCCGCTGCACTAAGTTAATTAGCTGGCGCCGGAAGTCCCGCCTGTCCAGTAAGGACACGTTGAACTTCCAGTAACCAGCCATTCTAACCCTATTTTCTAAATTTACCCGGGCACAAACGAGTTTGTGGTCCGAGTAACCTAGCCAGTGGAACGTGGGACAATCTAAGAAATCTAGTTCGGCTTCACGAACTAACATTCTATCAAGGTAGCTAGCCACCTTGGTAGAAGGCCAACTATTAGCCCACGTCCACATTCTCCCGCCCTTGTGATCGGCCCGGTATCTATCGACAAGACCGAAGTCCTCGATAAGATCGACCAAGCTACGATCACGTTCCTTCCCTCTAGCTCCCCGCCCTCTATCCAACTTGGGGTTCAGGATGGCATTCCAGTCCCCCACTAAGACGAGTCGCTTGGAATCCACCAGGAAGGGCCCCAACCGCCGAAAAAACGAGACGCGCTCCTCCTGGTCGTTGGGCGCATAAACCGCAACCAGACGAAACGCATTGCTTTTCACTGCAATATCGGCCACGATCAGCCGGCCCTCGGCACCGACATGGACAAGATCCACCTTCGCGTCCAGGGTACGCTTGACCAGCAAAGACACTCCTCTGGCCAGCCGGTTCCCATATGCTGAATAGACGACAAAGTCGTTAGACAGCACACAAGCATCGACCTTGCAAACAAAGTGAGTCTCTTGGATCGCGGCGACATCCACGCCGAAGGACAAGAGGTCCCGAAGCAGGCGGGCAGCCTTACTCCGATCCCTAAGGCCCTTCACGTTCATACTGGCTAACTTAATTGACATCATTTAGACCTGTAAAGAGAAAGCAGAAAATTACTTCTGGTCACATACGGAGCGAAAATCAATGGGAGTAGGGACCCCGACGGATTGTCCAAGGTTGCCTGTGCCAATATCGGACGTAATTCGTCCGTCCTGGACAATGCCGCCGACGTCCGTGGGAAAAGGTAAGTTTTACAGCCCTGTATAAAGATGGGTGGAGGATGACGGGGACCCTCCCGGCACAAAAATGCGAAAGCCTTTGAAGATATTTAGTGCCCGTTTGGGCCATTTTTATATCCGGGAAAGCCTCAACGGCCCCCTGCACAAATTCCCAGGCTTTTGTTCTACTACCCCCGGAATTTCTGATTAGAGTCAGTACCCCCGGGGGCGCCTGGGAAATTGGCAGGGTCCTCGACGGACTTTCCCTCTATTGTCTTTAATTTGAATAAAGGCCTTAGGAGGGTCTTCTTCTGAGTAGAAAGGTCCCTCTCCAAGGCCTGTTTGTCAATTTGGCAGACATCTTTTGTTGCGTAAATGTTCCTTTTCTTTTTCCCCTTTTTCGGGGAGGATTTGTCTGGATCCGGGGGGGGGCTGGCTAAGTATAGGGGATGAAGTTTCTGATTGGGGAGAGGGTGTGGGAGGTGTGGGGGAAGGAGAAGTTATTTTTCTTATCGGGGAGGTGGACTTACTCCTCCCCTCAAGAGACACAGTTCTGGTGGGTGATGTAGGGGCGGATTGGGTTCTGGTAATTTCCTTTACCCTCTCCGCCCTGCCTCGTTCATTCAGTTCCTTCTTTCCCTTTTTTTGGGACACCTCCTCATCCTCCTCCCGTCCTCTCTTCAACGACGAGGAACGGGGGGGAGGCATTTCCTGCTCCATTTCTTGTGGTTGTTGTTGTTCTTGTTGTTGTTGTTCTTTGCGTTGTTGCTGTTGTTCTTTCTGTTGTTCTTTGCGTTGTTGTTGTTGTTCTTTCTGTTCCTGCTGTCGAGACTCCTGCTGCTGCTGTTGTTGCTTTGCCTCCTTGCGGGGCTTCTTCTTTTCTGGGGACGGAGATTTTTCATGTTGTGGAGGAGGGGAAGCAACTTTCTTGCCCCTCCTAACCACCTCCGTCCATTCGCCACTTTTTGGCTGGGATTTCTTTTCAGGGACAACAGCTGCCTTTGACACCGGCGGTGTTTCCTGTGTCACCTCCTTCTCTTGCGGTTTCCTTGCCGGACACATTTTGAATGTGTGTCCGGCCAGACCACACGCCCAGCAGTGCGGCCTCCTCCCTTCTACCACAACAAAAAGTTTCCGGCCACGGCACAATAAAATATCCGGGACTTTCACAAAGTTCGGCCTGTCCACGACCAAGCTGACGTTGACGTCCTCTGTGGCCACACCGGCCTTACTATTTATCCTTGCGACCTCCTCCACCGCTCCAAATTGAGCAAAAAATGCTCCCAATATGGTCACAAGAAATTTCGACTGGCACACCATGAACCGTTATCTTTGTTTTTCGAGTACCCAGATACTCTGTCTTTGCATCTGGATACCCTTGGCCTCCAGGGTATTCCCGGCCAAATTCTTTGCTTCTGTCTCCGAGCTCAATAAAACATCCCACATAGCACGGGACCTTCTCGCCAGGACACAGGGCACAATATTTAAGGCTTTTAAAGCCTCTTCCATGTTCTCCCTGCTTACACTAATAAATTTTCGTGTTTTGACCTCAGATGTCAGCAGGGAGATTGTCCTTGGTGCGATAACATTCACCACCTCCGGGACCACTATTAATTCATTGTCGGAAATGAAGTCTTTATATTTCTCCTGCATTTGCAGGTAATAGTTACAGTCTTTATTCACTGGTGCCTTTACCCATACTGTTGGTGAGGGAGCCACCGTGGGCACAGCGTCAGAAGTTGAGGGCTGGGGAGACAAAGCCATAGCTTGACTTGCCCCCCCTCACAAAACACAAAAATCCAACAAAAGTTCAAAACGCGCGACGAAGACAGAACAAAAACAAGTAACAGAACACGTACTCACAGTTTCACAAAACTTCGGGTAACAAAATACGTAGATAATCCAATTTGCAATAAATCAAAAAGCCGACGGCGACTCTGTTTCGAGCAACGGCTCGTCAGGGCACTATTTATTTTGTAAAATTTACAAAATTATGGCACAAGGCCTAAAAGGGGAGGGGGAGAGGTTGGTTCTCACTTAACTATCCTATACCTAGCTAAACACTATCACGACCCATTCACTCGTTACAATTTGCACAGTCACCAAAAGAACCCATCCATCTACTCCCAATCCTTCGTACACCACAATGCCAGAAACTTACAAGGGACACCTAAAAAGTGGGGAAATTAACCCGTGACAATAAAAATGTATTTATATACAATATAATATATACAATATAATGTAAAATATTTAATGAAAATGAAATGATGGGAGGGGGATGAACCCAAAAATAAACTAAAAATACAACAAATTTTGAACTAAAATAATAATCAATGTTAGTAAGAACCGACCATCCCAGAAAAAAGAGTGGCCGCTGTATTCCGCCCAATGGCGAAATCAAGAAGCACACTCGCTAAGGGAGTGGGGAGGGGGGTAAAAAATTAGCGGAAAGGGACAATAAAAGGCTGAACCAGCCGAGATAAAAAGAGACCAAAACAAACTGGGGAGGTTGGGAATCTCGGCATGGATTATAACAAAAGAGAAAGCCGGGTACAGGCTAGGAACACATTCATTCACTTTAACTAGGTACACAAGAGAGAACTAGCTTAACCAGGGGAGGGTTCCAGAGGAATCCACCCCGATGTAACCAGCAGATCTAAAAGAGAAAATCAAGATTAGCCCCGTTCAAACGAACCAGGCTCGCCACATTTACCCACCTTTTGCTAAAGTCTGTCGAAGTCAAACGTTTCCAATCAGTTCTAATCTTTATTTTGAGCTGATGCTCAAAATAACAGATCAGATCCTGATGTGAAAGACGCTGACCTCGCAAGACTTCCTCCAATCGCGTCGTCCAAATCACCATTCGAGCCGTGGCTAGCAGCGACAGAAACACCATACGCTTCATCCCAGAGAACGGGGGCGACACATTATCACAGGCGAATGCACGATCAATGAGCACAAGCTCTCGCGGCTCGATACGAGCAGTCAACTCGCCGACCCGGTCCCATAGAGGGCGAACCCGCGAACAATGGTAGAAGGCGTGCGAAGCCGTTTCTTCCAAGCCAAGGTTGCAGCGTTCACAATCTGGCAAATCCGCCAGGCCCCATATGAAGGCCATGTCATTGAGAGGCAAGCGATTCCGAGCTAATCGCCAGGTGAGCGAAAACTCAGAGTTGTTGAGATAATCACTCCCTGGCGCCCAAGACCAGAACGAGCGAAACTCGTCCTCCGACAAGCGCAGCACATCACGTAGTGAATCCTTTGCGACGCCCTCCACTAACCCACGATAGAAGACTCTCCTAGGCCGTGAAAGGTCACTGGACCGTGGAATGGCCCGCAGGGCCGCCAGACATTCGAGGAGAAAACTCGATCGCTCTCGAGGCTTACGGCACCGCCTCAAGATGGGGGGAGTGATAGTAAGTCTAGGGAACATGTCCCTCACTATCCCCCTAAGCAATGAGTCTTCGGAAATCGCTCGCCTGAGAAAAACCAACCTCGACGCAACCTTATGGCCCATCAGGTATGGCATTCCCAGGCCCCCATGACACGGACGTTGGTAACAGACACGTTTGTCGACATAGTGTTTGCGTCCTCTCCACAAAATGGAGAATAGCAAACGCTCGATCGCCTTCTTATGCCGTTTACAAAGTGGAAGTACTGACAACTGGTAAAGGATGATGGGAAAGACGTATGTAGCACACGCCTCAGCCATACCCTTTAAGGACAACCTCCTTCGGCGCCAAATCTTGGCCGACGCGCCTACCTTTGCCAGTACTTCAGACCAATTTTTCTCCAACTGTAGGTCGGGCCCGAACCACACTCCAAGAATGCAGACCGGGCCGTCCGTCCAGTCGAAGGGCCCCGGGAGGGTCAGACCCTTCCAGGCGCCTAACCGCAAGCCGGACGACTTGTTGCGGTTAATCTTGGCCCCTGTCACCTGTTCGTACCGTTCAAGCGCCTTCTGTACCACCTCGATGTCCCTGCGGGAGGACACGAAAGTAGTGACGTCATCGGCGTACGCGGAAACCCTGGCTCGAGCACCACCAGGGACAGCGATTCCACGTAGGGCCGGACTGCACGCCCTGTCCCTTAGCCGGCGAAGGAGGGGCTCCAACGCCAAAGCATAAAGTAGGGGCGACAGTGGACAACCCTGTCGGACCGACCTAGACAGCGCCAGAACGCCCGACAACTTTCCGTTCACCTGTACCACAGCCGTCGGGGATTGATACAGGAGGCTAATCCAGCGGCGGAAGTTGGTTTCGAATCCAGCTGCCTGCAGGACAGCCGCCAGGTACCGATGGTCAACCCTATCAAATGCCTTGGACTGATCTAAATGGATCAGCGCGGCTTCGTCGTCGTCTTTTATCCCCTCTATGATCGTGCGTATCAGATGCAGGTTGCTCTGAATTGTTCGGCCCTTCACAGCACAAGTCTGCTCAGGTCCCAACAGAGACTCGGCAACTAATTGCAAACGATTTTGCAAGATCTTGGCCAAAATCTTTAACTCTGTGTTTAGCAGAGTTATGGGCCGGTAACCCTCTAGCTCCCTCCCCACACCCTTGCCTTTTCTCAACAGCGTGATCACACCCCTGGTGAACCGTTTGGGGATGGACCCCTGCCGGAACCAGTTGTTGAACACGACAGTCAAAATCGGGACAAAGATGTGCGACAGCCTCAAGTACAATTCATAGGGCAAACCATCGAGACCCGGCGATTTGCCACTGCCGACCTTCTTCAGCGCCGCGTAGACTTCGCCCTCCGTAATCTCTCCCTCGCAGCTAGCTGCATCAGCCGGCAAAAGCCGGGGGAAGTCAGCCAAATAGCTGCGAAACTCCTCATCACGGAGACCGGGCTCCTTGGTAAACAGGATCTCGAAATGCCGCCGAAACGCCTCGCACATGTCGTCAGTCGACCGCAGAGTGTGTCCCTCCGGGTTGCGAACCTCTCGAATGTACCGGTCGCCTCCGCGGCGAATTTCTTCCTTGCGCAGTTCTGCGCCCATATTCACAGCTTCGGAAGACATCTTGCTTAACTTATGTCTAACTACCTGGCCCATGTAACGATCGCTATTCGACCGGTCCACGGCCTCCTTAGCTATGGCTATCTCTAGGGGATCCCCACCAGCCACCGCCCGGGAGTAGTTAGCTCTAAGTGTCTTCACCTTGTCAGCCTTATCTAGTTTGAGCCGAATGCTGAACTGAGTGGTGAAAGACCTAATACTATCCTTAAGGTTATCCCACCACTTATTCCCGATGACTCCCCCAGTTAACGCCCGCTGCACTAAGTTAATTAGCTGGCGCCGGAAGTCCCGCCTGTCCAGTAAGGACACGTTGAACTTCCAGTAACCAGCCATTCTAACCCTATTTTCTAAATTTACCCGGGCACAAACGAGTTTGTGGTCCGAGTAACCTAGCCAGTGGAACGTGGGACAATCTAAGAAATCTAGTTCGGCTTCACGAACTAACATTCTATCAAGGTAGCTAGCCACCTTGGTAGAAGGCCAACTATTAGCCCACGTCCACATTCTCCTGCCCTTGTGATCGGCCCGGTATCTATCGACTAGACCGAAGTCCTCGATGAGATCGACCAAGCTACGATCACGTTCCTTCCCTCTAGCTCCCCGCCCTCTATCCAACTTGGGGTTCAGGATGGCATTCCAGTCCCCCACTAAGACGAGTCGCTTGGAATCCACCAGGAAGGGCTCCAACCGCCGAAAAAACGAGACGCGCTCCTCCTGGTCGTTGGGCGCATAAACCGCAACCAGACGAAACGCATTGCTTTTCACTGCAATATCGGCCACGATCAGCCGGCCCTCGGCACCGACATGGACAAGATCCACCTTCGCGTCCAGGGTACGCTTGACCAGCAAAGACACTCCTCTGGCCAGCCGGTTCCCATATGCTGAATAGACGACGAAGTCGTTAGACAGCACACAAGCATCGACCTTGCAAACAAAGTGAGTCTCTTGGATCGCGGCGACATCCACGCCGAAGGACAAGAGGTCCCGGAGCAGGCGGGCAGCCTTACTCCGATCCCTAAGGCCCTTCACGTTCATACTGGCTAACTTAATTGACATCATTTAGACCTGAAAAAGAGAGCAGAAAATTACTTCTGGTCACATACGGAGCGAAAATCAATGGGAGTAGGGACCCCGACGGATTGTCCAAGGTTGCCTGTGCCAATATCGGACGTAATTCGTCCGTCCTGGACAATACCGCCGACGTCCGTGGGAAAGGTAAGTTTTACCGCCCTATATAAAGATGGGTGGAGGATGACGGGGACCCTCCCGGCACAGAAATGTGAAAGCCGCTGAAGATATTTTGTGCCCGTTTGGCACATTTGTATTTTAGGGAAGGCCTCGACGGCCCCCTGCACAAATTCCCAGGCTTTTGTTTTACATCCCCCGGTATTTCTGATCAAAGTCAGTACCCCGGGGGCGCCTGGGAAATTGGCAGGGTCCTCGATAGACTTCCCATCTATATTTTTTAATTTAAATAGAGGCCTTAGGAGGGCCTTCTTCTGAGAAGAAAGGTCCCTCTCTAAGGCCTGTCTGTCTACTTTGCAAACATCTACGTTTGCGAAAATGTTCTTTTTGTTTTTCTCCCGTTTCGGGGAGGGTTTTTCAGGATTCGGGGAGGGATGTTCAGATTTCGGGGAGGAAGGTACTGATTGGGAGGAGGGTGTGGGAGGTGTAGGGGAAGGAGAAGGTGAAGGTATATATCTCACTGGGGAGACAGAATGACTCCTCCCCTCAACAATAATAGTTCTCTCGGGTGATGCAGGGGCGGATTGGGTCCTGGGGGTAGCTATGATCCGTTCTGCTCTGCTACGCTCCTCCTTCTTTCCTTTCTTTATGGTCACATCCTCTTCCTCCTCTCGAGCCCTCTTCAAAGATGATGACCGTGGAGGAGGCATTTCCACGTCTTGCTGTTGTTGTTTATCTGCCTCCGGCAGCTGCTTCTGTGGTTCCTTGTGTTGTTGTTGTTGTTGTTGCTGCTGTCGAGACTCCTGCTGCTGCTGTTGTTGCTTTGCCTCCTTGCGAGGCTTCTTCTTTTCTGGGGACGGAGATTTTTCATGTTGTGGAGGAGGTGAAGCAACTTTCTTCCCCCTCCTAACCACCTCCGTCCATTCACTGCTTTTGGGTTCGGCTTTTTCCTCAGGAGACACTGTTGTTTTCGACACCGGCGGTGTTTCCGGTGTCACCGGTGTTTTTTCCGGTTGCCTTGCCGGACACATTTTGAATGTGTGTCCGGCCAGACCACACGCCCAGCAGTGCGGCTTCCTTCCCTCCACCACCACGAACAGCCTTCTTCCACGACATAACAAGATGTCTGGGACCTTCAGGAAGTTTTCGCGGTCTACAACCACGCTGACATATATATCCTCCGTGGCCACACCGGCCTTACTCTTTATACGTGCCACCTCCTCCACCGCACCGAAAGTCGCAAAAAACGCTCCGACATGGTCACAGGAAATGTCCACCGGCACGCCATGTATCGTGATTTTTGTCTTTCTTGTACCAAGGTATTCGGTTTGAAACCGGATACCTTTCGCAGTCAATATATTTCCGGCTAGATCTTTTGCTTCGCCTTCCGAGCCCAGCAAGATGTCCCACATTGCACGGGACCTTCTTGCCAGTACGCAAGGTACAATGTCCAGGACTTTCAGGGCTTCTTCCATGTTCTCCCTACTGACAGCAATAAATTTTTTTGTTTTTTCATCGGCTGTCAGTAGAGAGATTGTCTTCTTTGCCACTACATTCACCACTTCTGGTATTGCTACCAATTCGTTGTCTTTTATGTAGTCTTGGTATTTTTCCCGCATTTGCCGGTAGTACCCGGCATCCTTCTTCATTGGTGCTTTTACCCATGCTGTCGGTGAGGGAGTCACCGTGGGTACAGCGTCAGAAGTTGAGGGCTGGGGAGACAAAGCCATAGCTTGACTTGCCCCCCCCTCACAAACAAAAAAAAACGTTCAAAAAAGTACACGAGCGACGAAGACAAACAAAACAATATAACAAAAACAGACGTACTCACTGGTAACACAGAGTTCAAAATAATCCAACAGTAACTCTTGCAAAAATCACAGAGTCAATGCCAACGGCTCGTCAGGGCACTATTTATTTTGTAAAATTTACAAAATTATGGCACAAGGCCTAAAAGGGGAGGGGGAGAGGTTGGTTCTCACTTAACTATCCTATACCTAGCTAAACACTATCACGACCCATTCACTCGTTACAATTTGCACAGTCACCAAAAGAACCCATCCATCTACTCCCAATCCTTCGTACACCACAATGCCAGAAACTTACAAGGGACACCTAAAAAGTGGGGAAATTAACCCGTGACAATAAAAATGTATTTATGTACAATATAATATATACAATATAATGTAAAATATTTAATGAAAATGAAATGATGGGAGGGGGATGAACCCAAAAATAAACTAAAAATACAACAAATTTTGAACTAAAATAATAATCAATGTTAGTAAGAACCGACCATCCCAGAAAAAAGAGTGGCCGCTGTATTCCGCCCAATGGCGAAATCAAGAAGCACACTCGCTAAGGGAGTGGGGAGGGGGGTAAAAAATTAGCGGAAAGGGACAATAAAACGCTGAACCAGCCGAGATAAAAAGAGACCAAAACAAACTGGGGAGGTTGGGAATCTCGGCATGGATTATAACAAAAGAGAAAGCCGGGTACAGGCTAGGAACACATTCATTCACTTTAACTAGGTACACAAGAGAGAACTAGCTTAACCAGGGGAGGGTTCCAGAGGAATCCACCCCGATGTAACCAGCAGATCTAAAAGAGAAAATCAAGATTAGCCCCGTTCAAACGAACCAGGCTCGCCACATTTACCCACCTTTTGCTAAAGTCTGTCGAAGTCAAACGTTTCCAATCAGTTCTAATCTTTATTTTGAGCTGATGCTCAAAATAACAGATCAGATCCTGATGTGAAAGACGCTGACCTCGCAAGACTTCCTCCAATCGCGTCGTCCAAATCACCATTCGAGCCGTGGCTAGCAGCGACAGAAACACCATACGCTTCATCCCAGAGAACGGGGGCGACACATTATCACAGGCGAATGCACGATCAATGAGCACAAGCTCTCGCGGCTCGATACGAGCAGTCAACTCGCCGACCCGGTCCCATAGAGGGCGAACCCGCGAACAATGGTAGAAGGCGTGCGAAGCCGTTTCTTCCAAGCCAAGGTTGCAGCGTTCACAATCTGGCAAATCCGCCAGGCCCCATATGAAGGCCATGTCATTGAGAGGCAAGCGATTCCGAGCTAATCGCCAGGTGAGCGAAAACTCAGAGTTGTTGAGATAATCACTCCCTGGCGCCCAAGACCAGAACGAGCGAAACTCGTCCTCCGACAAGCGCAGCACATCACGTAGTGAATCCTTTGCGACGCCCTCCACTAACCCACGATAGAAGACTCTCCTAGGCCGTGAAAGGTCACTGGACCGTGGAATGGCCCGCAGGGCCGCCAGACATTCGAGGAGAAAACTCGATCGCTCTCGAGGCTTACGGCACCGCCTCAAGATGGGGGGAGTGATAGTAAGTCTAGGGAACATGTCCCTCACTATCCCCCTAAGCAATGAGTCTTCGGAAATCGCTCGCCTGAGAAAAACCAACCTCGACGCAACCTTATGGCCCATCAGGTATGGCATTCCCAGGCCCCCATGACACGGACGTTGGTAACAGACACGTTTGTCGACATAGTGTTTGCGTCCTCTCCATAAAATGGAGAATAGCAAACGCTCGATCGCCTTCTTATGCCGTTTACAAAGTGGAAGTACTGACAACTGGTAAAGGATGATGGGAAAGACGTATGTAGCACACGCCTCAGCCATACCCTTTAAGGACAACCTCCTTCGGCGCCAAATCTTGGCCGACGCGCCTACCTTTGCCAGTACTTCAGACCAATTTTTCTCCAACTGTAGGTCGGGCCCGAACCACACTCCAAGAATGCAGACCGGGCCGTCCGTCCAGTCGAAGGGCCCCGGGAGGGTCAGACCCTTCCAGGCGCCTAACCGCAAGCCGGACGACTTGTTGCGGTTAATCTTGGCCCCTGTCACCTGTTCGTACCGTTCAAGCGCCTTCTGTACCACCTCGATGTCCCTGCGGGAGGACACGAAAGTAGTGACGTCATCGGCGTACGCGGAAACCCTGGCTCGAGCACCACCAGGGACAGCGATTCCACGTAGGGCCGGACTGCACGCCCTGTCCCTTAGCCGGCGAAGGAGGGGCTCCAACGCCAAAGCATAAAGTAGGGGCGACAGTGGACAACCCTGTCGGACCGACCTAGACAGCGCCAGAACGCCCGACAACTTTCCGTTCACCTGTACCACAGCCGTCGGGGATTGATACAGGAGGCTAATCCAGCGGCGGAAGTTGGTTTCGAATCCAGCTGCCTGCAGGACAGCCGCCAGATACCGATGGTCAACCCTATCAAATGCCTTGGACTGATCTAAATGGATCAGCGCGGCTTCGTCGTCGTCTTTTATCCCCTCTATGATCGTGCGTATCAGATGCAGGTTGCTCTGAATTGTTCGGCCCTTCACAGCACAAGTCTGCTCAGGTCCCAACAGAGACTCGGCAACTAATTGCAAACGATTTTGCAAGATCTTGGCCAAAATCTTTAACTCTGTGTTTAGCAGAGTTATGGGCCGGTAACCCTCTAGCTCCCTCCCCACACCCTTGCCTTTTCTCAACAGCGTGATCACACCCCTGGTGAACCGTTTGGGGATGGACCCCTGCCGGAACCAGTTGTTGAACACGACAGTCAAAATCGGGACAAAGATGTGCGACAGCCTCAAGTACAATTCATAGGGCAAACCATCGAGACCCGGCGATTTGCCACTGCCGACCTTCTTCAGCGCCGCGTAGACTTCGCCCTCCGTAATCTCTCCCTCGCAGCTAGCTGCATCAGCCGGCAAAAGCCGGGGGAAGTCAGCCAAATAGCTGCGAAACTCCTCATCACGGAGACCGGGCTCCTTGGTAAACAGGATCTCGAAATGCCGCCGAAACGCCTCGCACATGTCGTCAGTCGACCGCAGAGTGTGTCCCTCCGGGTTGCGAACCTCTCGAATGTACCGGTCGCCTCCGCGGCGAATTTCTTCCTTGCGCAGTTCTGCGCCCATATTCACAGCTTCGGAAGACATCTTGCTTAACTTATGTCTAACTACCTGGCCCATGTAACGATCGCTATTCGACCGGTCCACGGCCTCCTTAGCTATGGCTATCTCTAGGGGATCCCCACCAGCCACCGCCCGGGAGTAGTTAGCTCTAAGTGTCTTCACCTTGTCAGCCTTATCTAGTTTGAGCCGAATGCTGAACTGAGTGGTGAAAGACCTAATACTATCCTTAAGGTTATCCCACCACTTATTCCCGATGACTCCCCCAGTTAACGCCCGCTGCACTAAGTTAATTAGCTGGCGCCGGAAGTCCCGCCTGTCCAGTAAGGACACGTTGAACTTCCAGTAACCAGCCATTCTAACCCTATTTTCTAAATTTACCCGGGCACAAACGAGTTTGTGGTCCGAGTAACCTAGCCAGTGGAACGTGGGACAATCTAAGAAATCTAGTTCGGCTTCACGAACTAACATTCTATCAAGGTAGCTAGCCACCTTGGTAGAAGGCCAACTATTAGCCCACGTCCACATTCTCCCGCCCTTGTGATCGGCCCGGTATCTATCGACTAGACCGAAGTCCTCGATGAGATCGACCAAGCTACGATCACGTTCCTTCCCTCTAGCTCCCCGCCCTCTATCCAACTTGGGGTCCAGGATGGCATTCCAGTCCCCCACTAAGACGAGTCGCTTGGAATCCACCAGGAAGGGCTCCAACCGCCGAAAAAACGAGACGCGCTCCTCCTGGTCGTTGGGCGCATAAACCGCAACCAGACGAAACGCATTGCTTTTCACTGCAATATCGGCCACGATCAGCCGGCCCTCGGCACCGACATGGACAAGATCCACCTTCGCGTCCAGGGTACGCTTGACCAGCAAAGACACTCCTCTGGCCAGCCGGTTCCCATATGCTGAATAGACGACAAAGTCGTTAGACAGCACACAAGCATCGACCTTGCAAACAAAGTGAGTCTCTTGGATCGCGGCGACATCCACGCCGAAGGACAAGAGGTCCCGAAGCAGGCGGGCAGCCTTACTCCGATCCCTAAGGCCCTTCACGTTCATACTGGCTAACTTAATTGACATCATTTAGACCTGTAAAGAGAAAGCAGAAAATTACTTCTGGTCACATACGGAGCGAAAATCAATGGGAGTAGGGACCCCGACGGATTGTCCAAGGTTGCCTGTGCCAATATCGGACGTAATTCGTCCGTCCTGGACAATGCCGCCGACGTCCGTGGGAAAAGTAAGTTTTACAGCCCTGTATAAAGATGGGTGGAGGATGACGGGGACCCTCCCGGCACAAAAATGCGAAAGCCTTTGAAGATATTTAGTGCCCGTTTGGGCCATTTTTATATCCGGGAAAGCCTCAACGGCCCCCTGCACAAATTCCCAGGCCTTTGTTCTACTACCCCCGGAATTTCTGATTAGAGTCAGTACCCCGGGGGCGCCTGGGAAATTGGCAGGGTCCTCGACGGACTTTCCCTCTATTGTCTTTAATTTGAATAAAGGCCTTAGGAGGGTCTTCTTCTGAGTAGAAAGGTCCCTCTCCAAGGCCTGTTTGTCAATTTGGCAGACATCTTTTGTTGCGTAAATGTTCCTTTTCTTTTTCCCCTTTTTCGGGGAGGATTTGTCTGGATCCGGGGGGGGCTGGCTAAGTATAGGGGATGAAGTTTCTGATTGGGGAGAGGGTGTGGGAGGTGTGGGGGAAGGAGAAGTTATTTTTCTTATCGGGGAGGTGGACTTACTCCTCCCCTCAAGAGACACAGTTCTGGTGGGTGATGTAGGGGCGGATTGGGTTCTGGTAATTTCCTTTACCCTCTCCGCCCTGCCTCGTTCATTCAGTTCCTTCTTTCCCTTTTTTGGGACACCTCCTCATCCTCCTCCCGTCCTCTCTTCAACGACGAGGAACGGGGGGGAGGCATTTCCTGCTCCATTTCTTGTGGTTGTTGTTGTTCTTGTTGTTGTTGTTCTTTGCGTTGTTGCTGTTGTTCTTTCTGTTGTTCTTTGCGTTGTTGTTGTTGTTCTTTCTGTTCCTGCTGTCGAGACTCCTGCTGCTGCTTGTTGTTGCTTTGCCTCCTTGCGGGGCTTCTTCTTTTCTGGGGACGGAGATTTTTCATGTTGTGGAGGAGGGGAAGCAACTTTCTTGCCCCTCCTAACCACCTCCGTCCATTCGCCACTTTTTGGCTGGGATTTCTTTTCAGGGACAACAGCTGCCTTTGACACCGGCGGTGTTTCCTGTGTCACCTCCTTCTCTTGCGGTTTCCTTGCCGGACACATTTTGAATGTGTGTCCGGCCAGACCACACGCCCAGCAGTGCGGCCTCCTCCCTTCTACCACAACAAAAAGTTTCCGGCCACGGCACAATAAAATATCCGGGACTTTCACAAAGTTCGGCCTGTCCACGACCAAGCTGACGTTGACGTCCTCTGTGGCCACACCGGCCTTACTATTTATCCTTGCGACCTCCTCCACCGCTCCAAATTGAGCAAAAAATGCTCCCATATGGTCACAAGAAATTTCGACTGGCACACCATGAACCGTTATCTTTGTTTTTCGAGTACCCAGATACTCTGTCTGCATCTGGATACCCTTGGCCTCCAAGGGTATTCCCGGCCAAATTCTTTGCTTCTGTCTCCGAGCTCAATAAAACATCCCACATAGCACGGGACCTTCTCGCCAGGACACAGGGCACAATATTTAAGGCTTTTAAAGCCTCTTCCATGTTCTCCCTGCTTACACTAATAAATTTTCGTGTTTTGACCTCAGATGTCAGCAGGGAGATTGTCCTTGGTGCGATAACATTCACCACCTCCGGGACCACTATTAATTCATTGTCGGAAATGAAGTCTTTATATTTCTCCTGCATTTGCAGGTAATAGTTACAGTCTTTATTCACTGGTGCCTTTACCCATACTGTTGGTGAGGGAGCCACCGTGGGCACAGCGTCAGAAGTTGAGGGCTGGGGAGACAAAGCCATAGCTTGACTTGCCCCCCCTCACAAAACACAAAAATCCAACAAAAGTTCAAAACGCGCGACGAAGACAGAACAAAAACAAGTAACAGAACACGTACTCACAGTTTCACAAAACTTCGGGTAACAAAATACGTAGATAATCCAATTTGCAATAAATCAAAAAGACCGACGGCGACTCTGTTTCGAGCAACGGCTCGTCAGGGCACTATTTATTTTGTAAAATTTACAAAATTATGGCACAAGGCCTAAAAGGGGAGGGGGAGAGGTTGGTTCTCACTTAACTATCCTATACCTAGCTAAACACTATCACGACCCATTCACTCGTTACAATTTGCACAGTCACCAAAAGAACCCATCCATCTACTCCCAATCCTTCGTACACCACAATGCCAGAAACTTACAAGGGACACCTAAAAAGTGGGGAAATTAACCCGTGACAATAAAAATGTATTTATATACAATATAATATATACAATATAATGTAAAATATTTAATGAAAATGAAATGATGGGAGGGGGATGAACCCAAAAATAAACTAAAAATACAACAAATTTTGAACTAAAATAATAATCAATGTTAGTAAGAACCGACCATCCCAGAAAAAAGAGTGGCCGCTGTATTCCGCCCAATGGCGAAATCAAGAAGCACACTCGCTAAGGGAGTGGGGAGGGGGGTAAAAAATTAGCGGAAAGGGACAATAAAAG